>CM021107.1:491367576-491838143 GCA_007115665.2 Sequoiadendron giganteum
TGATCCTGCACATGCCCGCTAATCAGCCATTCAGATGGGAGGATGAGGAAGAAACATCATACTAAGAAACTATCTATTGATACTCACACAACTTAGCACACAGATGAGAAAAAGATTGATATTTCATTAGAAGAAATATATCTCACAACATCGGTAGAAATTTCTCGATGAACACATGTTGTACATCAGAAACTAGAAGGGCATGGAGATTTGAGAAAAGAGGGCATGGTAACAGGGCAATAAAATTAGTTTCTTTCTCATGTGAACCCTTCTTGCATCGGATGAGATCAATAAAGATGACCTTCAGTCTAATGTTAGCCTAAAATTGTTGTAAGAATTGGTTTCTAGTTGATCAAAAGAGAAGATGGAATTATTAGGGAGAGATCAATACCATTCCAAAGTAGCACCTTTGAGATAATGTAGAAATAGGTTTTCCAATAGAGCTTCATGGTGGAATAAACCAGTACACATGGCATTGAAAGATGAGACATGTGTCTATAGATCTCCTCTACCACTATACTTTTCAAACTTAGGAATCTCCATCTCTTGAGGGATAGGGGTGTTCAGGATAAAAAAGACAAATGGCTAAGATGAAAATAAGGCTAAAACATAGGCTAAGAAGTGGAAATAGTAAAATTCACCAATTGATATTGCATTTTCCCATGTTTTGTAATAGAGCATTGAGGATAGGATCTATAGACAGATTATGGCTAGCTACGACACTAGAGGTAGAGGTGTTCTAAGCTCCATATTTGTTAACTTCAAAATTCAAGGGAACTCAATTCACCCTAATTAAAGGAATTTCCTCAACTGTAGTGGTAGTATTATTAGCATTAGGATTGACAAAAGGACTCATGTCAACCATATGGACCGACACTCCAGGCATTAAAACGTCTAGTTGGTGACTAGTGATTTCTAACTGAACATCTTGGGGTTTTCCCAAGATTAAAGTGTATGATGGGACATGGGTCTCCACAATGTTTACATTTCCTTGAATTAGCTCCAAACCTCTTCAATCAGTAATAAGTAAATTCCTTAAACCGTTAAGAAGAGAATTTTCTTGAGAATAAGAATTTTCTTTTACTAGGAACTCTTCAAGTCTTACTTTCAAAGAGTGAATCTGATCGGTAGGAAATCTAAGAGGATATTCCTTAACTAAGGAAGAGGAAGAATTTAAATGAGAGGCTAGAGGGGTAATATTTTCAATTCCAATATGAGGAGGGGAGAATCTTATTGTGAGTTCCATAGAGAACTCCTCAAAATAGGAACCTTGATGTGGAGGACTAAAACTTCTAGACCTCGTATCAAGATGTTTATAACTCCTTATGACTACATTCTTGAAGGTAGTGGATTGGGTCTTGAATCTCATAAAAGTGTCACAATGCTCTACCCAATACGCATCCTAACAATAGAGAAGGATTTTTTTGACAAAATGACAATGGGAAGGAAAGGCTCACTTCGAGTTTACCAGAATATAGAGGAGGATATTTTATACTCCCAAGTCTCTAGGATGAAGAAGATTCTATAGGGATAAAATAGTCCTCAACTACCTCAAAGGCTAAGCTCAGATGACAAAGGATGGAAAAGGGGAGGTTTCTGCAATATTTTATGTTCTATGACTAATTTTGGAAAAAGGACTTCAAAAGTTGAAAGAGTGGGCCTTAGAATTCTCGAGAGCAAGTTGGCTAGTTGTCGGCCCGAGAATAATAGTGTGGTGTGCAAACGTCCTTGCAACATGATGTGGTCTTGTATGGACCGAAAATAAAGAAATCCTACCAAAAATAATATATCCTACTAACAACTTAGGGATTGAAATATAACTATTTAACTAAACTAATAGAATGCTTGAAAAAACAGAAATAACAAGAAGAAGGAGAATAACATTCAAAGACTAAACTAGATGAATTGAAATAATGAACTAGAAAGGAGAGAATTAAGCTCACAAAAGGTCCAACACTACAAATCCTCTCACAAATCTTCAAATGAGAAAGCTACACACATAGAAATAATGAAAATTGTTGGGGTTGTTTCAAGGATTTCCTTAGTCAAACCCCTATTTTGGTGTTTCCACCTCCACAAATAGCTAGGAAGACAAGTAGATAAAGAAATAGATGATAGACAAGGAATATTGATGAGATAAAGTATATAGACATGTTAGAATGTAAATATGCTACCAAAAGAATGACAATGCAAGTAAAAAGAGTGTTTACCCTCCCTTCAACAAGCTTGTAAAGCCAAAAGAGAGTGCAACACTTGAGATATTTGAGACAATGATGTAGGAGCCAAGAACATGAAAGAGAGAGCTTGAGAAAAATGATGTAGGAGAGCTTGAGAGAATGATTTGCAAGAATGAGAATGATAGAATTGAAGATCGAATTGATAGAATGAATGAGAGAGTGAATGAAAGAGTGAATGAATGTTTGAATGGAATAATATCATTTAAAAAGGCTATTTTTAGTGTGTTTGTGACCACATATTTGTTACACTTCATGGGTAGGTGGAAGTGTAATGTCCCAATGGACACAAACCCAGGAATCTTTTCAAGATGTTCACATGACGTGTAGATGTTTGTGCGTCATGGAAGCATCCCCAACAATAATTCACTTAGAGACCCAAATTAAAGGGTTTAGGGATGAATTTGAAGGTAAGTAAAAGGGGAATTTTCATTATCATCTTTATTAGGCTAAAGAGAGGGTTATTTAGGGTGAAAATACATGGGGGTGCAGTTTTACCACACTATAGTATGATATTTATGGTTGATTATAATTTAGTGGATATGATTATGAATTATGTAGGTGATGGATGATTATGTTTTATGGTTCTACATGAATTATTATTCTATGGATGTGATGATGATTCTAGATGGATGCAATAGATGTGGGTGGTGATTTTTATTTTTTATATTTCTCATGATATAATTAGAGAAGAAATTGAAATAAAATGGGGGTAATAGATGTTAGAGTGGTTTAGATGGATAGGTTGAATAAATAGGAATCCTTGGGTGGGGGATAGGATTTGTATTGTGTAGGTGGAGGTAATTGGAAAGCTATCTAGCTAAAGTGGTTATAAAATTATGGATGGGGTAGGGATAGATGGAGGGGATTTATTATTCTAGCATGTGGAGATCAATCTTATGTTTTGATATAACAATGGATGTTATGAACTAATTTATTGGAACCAAGGTGACAATGTATCCATTGCATGGACTTGAATCTTAAAAAATAAATTGTCCTATTATATGCAATACATGAGATAACCTTGGAGGGTGATGTGAGAAAAGAAGCATGAAGCATGAGTAGGTCCTTATGCACACAAGGAATTGGCATGTCCTTGGTAGGTCTATGAAAAGAACAACCATCAAACATAAAGGTGTCCCCATAGACATAAGTTTTAAACCAACCTTGGTGGGTCATGTAAATAACAACAAAAAAAAGGATGGCCCCTTACATGCAATTATATTGCTAATTTTGGTGGGTTATACAAGGGGACAAACAAAATACATAGTACACGAAAAAAATACTATGCCCCAATATATATTATTCAAAACACACAAAGATATATGAAGATCAAGGTAGTGGTGAGTAGGCATAGTATGGGTCAAAAGGTAAATCAAAATAAAATACTTACTAAAAAACAAGTCATATATCCATCATTTATCTTTCCAAATTAGGATAAGTGTTGTGGGATTAGAGTATACTTAATATGGGAAGGATTCCCAAAAGGACATGTTCTGATGATGATAGTAATGATAAGAAATAGTTGTGGGCTATAGATTTCTTGAAATTAAGACCTAAATGTTATGTCTATCTTGCACTATACCTAATTTGTGCTTTATCAATTTAAAATACAACTTTTGTTAGGTGCAAATTCAAGCATACAAAATCTTAGTCTAATAGGAAAATCTTAGTTTAATGGGGTAATATTAGTTTACTGGGATAAGCTTAGTGTTATGGGATACATGATGTATGAAACATGCTTTTTTGAATTCCTACCTAGCATTTTAGTTATGTATTAATATTTATTGCTCAAGATAGATTTATGCATTTTTCCCCAATATTCAACAATCAAAATATGGAGATAGGGATGGCATAACATATGGTGGGTGGGTGGATTAGCACATAGATGAGGCAGATTATATTATGATAGATGGTGGAATGTGGCCTCTAAACATAGAACTTGTAGGTATTTTTTCATCATGGTACTTAACCAAGGTGACAACAAAGTGGTTTTCACCATTGGATGGACTTTTTCTCTTTACTATTTTTTTATTTTATTTTTTTGTATTTTTTAACTATTGAGATATTTTATGGATTAAGAATGAAATATCTTGAGGTGGATGATGTTCATGGTCTCATCCATTGATTGATCTTTATTTGTAGCAAACTAATATTATCCTAACCCATACTTAGTAGTGATGAAAATGGCCCTAACCAATTGGGTTCAAACTTGCCTTTCTTTTCTTTGTATTATAGATTCCTATGATAATTTTTATTGCTATGTCACCAATCTCAAACCATCAAGTTTTGATCATTTTATTTTAGCTACAATAGAGTCTCTTTTTATAATCTTGTAAATGGTTCAAGGCATTGAGGTAACTCTAATCTTATATATCTAGCTCATGTAACCATACAACCTAACGTTCCTCCTCATAAATGAGATGTTTTAAAGATATTCTAAGTGAGGGAAGTTCAACCTACATTGGAAAAAATTATTTTGATTTAAATATTAAGGATAATGATGTCACAATAGTGGATGTGCATATACAAATGTGATAGGTCAATAAAGCATAATTGAGTTGGAGGTGCCATGATTGTTATGGAGCCTAATATTATTAGTTTTGGAGCTCATTTCATTTTATGGGTTTCTAGGTGGAACCCCCAAGGGGGTCCAAGGGATTCCCCATTGGTGAGGGGTTCAAGAGTTGTAAACTTCGAAATGGGTTTGGGGCCAGTACCCAAAAAGCCACATTTTATATATAATTTAAATTATTGTAAATATGGCCATTCACCATTAGGTCACATATCTGATGGTAGAGGTTATGTTGGAATTTTTCCATAGAAGGAAACCTTCTTTTTATGATGATATTATATTATGATTGAGCATTGTATTGTATTGTCAGATGAGATTGTGATACAGAGAAGAGAACTTTACAACAAATGTGTTGTAGGTTGTATCCCTTTATTTTTTGGATAAACAGAAGTAAGGATTGATTGTTTCTCCATGGATGCAACCCATATTGGGTGAACCATATATATTTGTTTCCTTATGTTTTATTTTATTTTATTTTATTTTGCATTCATTTTATTGTATATTGTTTTGTGATCCATACTTTGGGGGTAGTATGGAATTGAGACATGATGTTGGATATAGAATTTTTAGTAAAGTGAGTAGACCTATTTAATTTTGAATAGTTAGTCATTAGTTGTGACAATAGAAATGGGAATACCATAGTGACATACAACATAATGGAGGATGAATATAGAAAAAAAAATTCTAGTGATATATGTGAGTGGAGTGACTTCAAGCAACTTTGTAAAATAATCAGTGGTGGTGATAATAAATTTGTGACCATTAGAGGAGGAAGGGCATAATTTTCCACTGAGTTTGAGGCCTCACTATGAAAATTATCATGGAGTAATGGTAATTGTATGGAAATGGGGGAACAAAAGGGGATCTTAAGTGGCTATTTTTTCTTCTTCTAAAATCAGGAAAAATTAATCTTGGATGAGAAATTGAAGATGTTTATACTCAAAATTTGAAGATGTGACAAGAACAATATTTATAATGCTTTAAATATTCTTTCTAAAATACTTTTTTTTTTATGATGGTCATTAAGGGGTTCAAATAGTGGTAGCACACAAAGTTATCCTATTTTTATCAAAAAATCATAATATAGCATATGGTATGCCCCCCCCTAAAATGTTAACTTTTTTTCAATATTTTAAAACTCATTTCAATGAACAATTAGCTAACACCATGTAGTTTATCCCTACTATTTTTTCTAATTATTTAATAAAGATGTGATTTTTAACTAATTTTCAAAGTGGACACATCTTGAAAAATGAAAAATTGAGCGTGCTCCCCACTATTTTTTTTGTTTTAAAAAATAATTGAAAATATATTTTTTATTGTGTATAAAATAGTCTAGTTTGTAAAAATGTAATTTGTTTCAAATTTTGATAAATGGGTAAAAAATAAAACCAAAATACTATACATAAGTTTTCAACAAAAAATGGAGACACTAGTAAAATAAATTAAATATCAAAACCTTAACATATTCAAAATATAAAAGAAATTACATGGTTAGAAATGCAACAAAGAGTTTGACTTTATTGCAGTATTTTTTTCTTAATATTGAAAGATTTGCAAACCTAATGAAGACCATGCTCAAGATTTGGTCACTTTTATAATTTATAAAAAACACATCTTTAGGCAATGACATGTAAGTCCAACCCTAATGGTTTGAAATACTCAAGACAACTACAAATGTGAATGTGTTAAAGCACACTCACATTATAACATGAGCACATTATAATATGGGAATGCTATAACGTGCTCACATTTTTTAGAATAAAAAATACAAGTCTCCCTCTCTCTCCCTCCTTTCCATATTTATTTATTTTACATTGTAATTTTTTTTTTAAATATATGCTTGGGGGTGCTACCCCCAAATTCCCACCATGAGGGGATCAAAAATATATCACCACCCCCCTTGGACCCCCTAGTGATACAAATCAAGGGAAATCCTCCTCACACCCCTTGGTCAAGAACTAATATCCAAACACAATTGAAATGAAACCTCTAAATTATGAAGATATTTAAGCTCCATTACCAGCACTACCTCCCTATCTCTCTATATTTATCTCTCCCTCTACCTCTATCTTCCACTCAATCTCTATCTATAGATACCTATCCCTCTCTCCTCTCTCTCCCTCTCCCTCTTCCTATACCTCTATAATTATATCTTTATTTTCCTCTCTCTCCATATTTCTCATTCCATCTCTCTCTATATTTATGTCTATCTCATTATCTCTTCATCTCTCTCTACCCTATATATCTACCTCTATATATCACTTCCTATCTCTATCTTTATATTTATATATCTGTTTTTATCCCTCTATTTTTCCCAAGTTACATATATCTCTATATATATCCCTATTTATGTCCTTATCTATTCCTCTCTCCATCTCTCCCTATCACTTATGTTTTCTATATCTCTCTACTCCTCTCCCATCTCTCTATTTTTCTTCCTCATCCCTCACTATATATCACTCATACACACACTCTCTTCAAAAATATCTCTCCCTTTCTCTCCTCCATCTATCTTTCCCAAGTTATATCTATCTCTAGATATTTATCCCTCTTTATATCCCTATATTTCTCTCTCTCTCCCTCTTTATATCCCTATATTTCCTTCTCTCCCTCTTTATATCCCTATCTCTCCCTCTATCTCCTTCTTTCTATCCCTCTCCCTCTCTATCAATATTGCTTTATATCTATCTCTTATTCTCCTCTCTCCTCTCTATTTATCTCACTCCCTCTTCCTCCCTCTCTATCTCCATCTCCACATATCTCTCACTCATTAACACACACTCCCTATTTCTCCCTCCCTATCTCTATCTCTATTTCTCCCTCTCTACCTATCTCTCTCCCTTTCTCTAAATCTATAGCTCTATCTCCCCCCTCTCTATATATATCTTCTTATATCTATCTCGCCATCTATATCTCCATGTCTCTCCTTCTCCCTCTTCCTCTTCCTCTATATATCTATATCTATTAATCTCTATTTCTTCCCCTCTATCTCCCTCTCTCTATTTATCTCTCCCTCAACCTCTCTCTATCTATTTATCTCCCTCTCCATCTATCTTTATCTCTACCTCTACCTTCTTCTCTCCCTTTGTATCTCTAGATATGCCTCCCTATCTCTCTCTCTCTCCTTCTCCCTCTTCCCAAAAATTTATATCTACATATTTTTCTTCCTCTATATCTCTCCATATTTCTCATTCTATCTATCCCTCTTTATCTCTATCTCCTTATCTCTCCATATCTCTCTACCCCTATATCTCTATCTATCTCTACCTCTTTATATATATCTTTCATATTTGTATCTTTATCTTTTTTCTCTCAATATCTCTCTCTATTTATCTCTTTTACATCTCTTTATCCCTCTCTCATCTCTCTCTCTTTATCTCTTCCTCTCTCTCTCTCTTTCTTTATCTCTCCATATCCATCTCTCAATCTCTTTATCTATATATTCCTCTATATATCTCTCTCCCTTTGGATAGTGGAGCCTTATTATATTATTGATTTATAGGTTTTATTTTATTATTATTTGGATTCTAGTTCCCAATGATGGGTGTGGGAATATTTCCTTCACCACTTTTATTTCTATGGGTTCCATGGGTAGCATCAATATGGTTTAGAACTACCCTGGCGAGGATTCAAGGGTAGCACTCCCAAAGGGACTTTAATTTAAAACTTCCTTATAAAATAGAATAATGACTATATAAAGGAGGGAGAGAGGTAGATGGGGACTTATATTGTTTATGAAAGGAATAACACAAGTGTTTTATAACTCTCTCATATTATAACACATTCAAATTATGGTTTATTAATGTGAGAATTTTATAATTTACTCATGTTATGGTTTGATAGTGATTAAGTCTAAGCTCAATCACTACCAAGAGATCACAAACATTTTTATAATGCAAGTAAATTGTAGCGTTCTCATGTTCTACCCTAGATGGACCAAGAAGTGATTATGGATAATTTTGTATCCCAAATATTTTTGCACTTACCCATAATAATTGGTTGTAATTCATGTGATAGTGCAAAAAGTATATCCATATTGTTGACAATGTATCCATTTCTTAGAAAGTTGGTTTTAATCTTATTTCATAGTAGGCCAATAATAACATGTGTGAAGTAACTTCTTGGTAAGGATATGGCCACTAGTATTTGCACCATAGATACCTTATGAACCTCTTTTAAATAAATTTGGGACTCTTTTTTGTCAAGTTACATTAGGGTGGTAGAATCAAAACTTATTTAATAAATGGTGTCAATGACAATGAATCGAGATGAATGGCAAAAAAATGTTTGGTGTTCAATGTTGGATAGGTTGGGTGGAAGGATTTTTTGTGGAGGTATGTATAAATGTCATGGTAATATGGGGAATTGGGACCAAATTTCATACAACAGCTCATTTTCCAGGACATCATATGTGGGTATCAAAATTTGTTTGACAAGGAAATCACACTGTTGAATATTGTATGGCATATATAATAGTGATGTAATAGAAACCATGACATATTTTTCTTAGCTTCTCAAATGAGGTACTTGATAAAATTTAAGGTATGAAAAATATTGTTTAAAGATATATGTCATCCTCTTCTAAGGGAAAATATTATCATATTTAATTTTGTATTCATCATTGACTTGTTTAATGGCAAGTTGGGAGTCCCCATAAACTTGTAGCTCTATAATTTTCCATTGGATGGTCATTTTTAGTCTTGTGATTAGAGTTTCATATTCAAATATGTTATTTATGAATGGGAAAGATGATTTGTATGTCTTAGTCCTAATTCAATCACCTTGTGGTTTGATAAATAAGATATCTAATCTAGAACCATGTTGGGTATGGGATCAATCAATATTTAGATTCCAACATGAATGCTCAATGATAGAAAGTATGGATTTATTTAAAAATTATATAATGAGAGGGTGATCATTTTAAAAAGGTTCTTTATCCAACTTATTAGCCTTTACTTTTCCTTTTATTACTTTTATACCCACATACTCTATAAAAATTCACATAGGATCATAATACATTTGGTCATATGTCCTATAAGAGTAGCTTTTGATAACATGTACTTTAGTGGTTTTACTTTTGAAATGAGAGTATTTTGATGATTGAGTATATAAATTCTAATAGTTTTAACATTAAATACAATTTCTAAGCATTCTCTTTCAATATTTTAGTTTAGATCATATCCCACTAAGGTATGATTGATATAGTATATAGCTCATTCCTTTTGTTTTTCACCATGTTGTGCTAAAATTTCCCTAAATGCTACTAATATGATAGATATATATAACAAGAGGGGATTCTATATATTAGGTGGAATGATTACATGATGTAACACAAGATATTCCTTGATTTAGTAAAAGGCTTGGTGACAAGATTTGTCCCATTGAAATGCCATATTTTTGTGGAGTGGATGGGAAAATAGTTGCCATTTAACTACATGTTGTAGTATAAAGTTTTTAAATCCTTTAAGCTTTTCCTAAAGACAATCTATCTATTTAGATTCTTTAGTGGAGTCATTTCTATTATACCCTTGAATTTTTCTAGATCAACCTTAATTCCTCTATGTGACAAATGAAGCAAAGAACCATACTTAAAGTGATATCAAAGACACATTTCTTTGGATTGAGGCATACTTAATATTCTACTAAGTGATCAAAGATGCATTCAAGTACCTAGGGGTGTTATTCTCTTGTTTTATATTTCCCATGAGGTCATCGACATAGTCCTCAATGATTTCAAGTATTAGGTCATGAAATATAGTCATCATGGTTCTTTGATAGATGTCTACTACATTTTTAAGATCAAAAAGGCATAAATTGGTAACAAAAAATTCCCCAAAGAGTGATGAAAGAATTATTATGTTGATATTCTATAGCTATTTAGATTTTATTATACATTAAAAATTCATATATGAAAGAAAATTTCATGCCTTATTGGTAGATCCATTGTAATTTCTATATCAGGATGTGGGAAGTCATCTCAAGGAATTCTTTGTTAAGATCCCTGAAATCTATGTAGATACAGATTCCCTCAGATACCTTGGCAACTTGGACAATACTTGATACTCACTCAAGATAGTAAATGGGGCATATTAATCTAAATTCTAGGATCTTTTAAATTTCTTCTTTGACTAGAAGATAAATCTATGGATGCATCTTCTTTAGCTTTTGTTTTACTTGTTTGGAATTAGGATGTACCACTAGATGGTCGACTAAAAGTGATGGGTAGATAGTCTTGACATATCCATATAGGGCCATGATTTTTATTATTCTTTCTTGAGAAGGGATGCCAAAAAATTTCCTTTAGGTGTGAGGGAAGCTTCCATTTATATGATCTTTGTTTCATCTTTTTCTCCTAGGTTGATATCTTGTGTATCTTCCACTAAAATTATATAAATTTCTTAGTATTGTGGCTTTGTTAAGAGGAGGTCAAATTCCTCATCTTTTAGCACCTAGAAGAGGTTTCCACTAAAGGGTGTCATTTATTTTTAGTTTTTCTTTGCTTAAACACTACTTCATTAAGGTCTTCTCGAAGGGATATATTTTATTTTTTTATTTTTATGACTAAGTAAATTTATTTATTCCATAAATTAGGTGGAAATTTTTAGCTCAATATAAAATGCATCTTTGTGATCTCTCATTGGTATATTCTTGTGAATTCCAATGACCTTGGTGATTGCATTGTCATATTGAAATATGTCAAGAAGTGGAAGGCCTTGTTGATCCCAATTGATAATTTAAGGTTATATGAGGGGAAGGTTGATAGGAGTGGATGTGGTAGATATAGTGCATTTTTTTCTCTTGGAATAGTTTAGAAATGTGTTCAAAGGAGTCCTCATGGGTGTCCCCATTAGTTTTATGAACAATAAGAAATTATTTGACCGCATCAATGAGGATAAATTTAATATCCAAGGGTGAATTAGTTGGTCCATATCTAATACCTTAATAACCAACATTATTCTTTGGAAGCATAGGTTATAGGATTTCATGTTCATATAGTATGAGGCCTTTACCTTTATATCACACATTTATACATATGTGTAAGGGGTATGTGCAAGATCATCATGGAAAAAATAGGCCCTTAAGTGGTAATAAAAAGACAAAAAATCAGAGTTAGACAACTTGACATAAAATTTTGAATAAGTTATCTATATTATTTCAAACAAATCTAAAAATAGAATCTGTAGAAAATTGAATGTACTTTCTAAACTACTATACCTTTATTTTAAAACAAAAAATTGATTTGGTGAAAATTTAAAATTTCAATGCAGTAGTATTTAAATTTCTGGGTAAAAATAAGAAGTTGGTGTCTGTCTGACCACCCTAACCACAATAAAATGATAATAATTTTTTATAAGATTTTAGATATAAGTAGAGGAGCTCATGTCCCGATGTGATGCATATTTTTTTATAATTTGTTTCTATGTAAATAATTAATTATAATTTTTTTATTACAACTTTTAAAAAATATAAAAGCTTGTTTTTCTAACCACCTTAACTTGGTCAAAAATTCATGAAATTCAATTTTATTTTTTTAATCCTATATTATGCAAAGCATAGAATGTGACACATGTTTCAGATTCAAAAAATGTGATACCATTTGAAAGTTATAGATTTTTTCAATCAAGACTTTATTTGTAATTCTAATAGAAAATGAATAATAATTATTTATTAAATTCAAAGTAAAGCATAATTTATATTGGTGGAAAGTTGAGAATCTCCTCTAAAAACCTTTTTCATTTCATCAATTTTGGGTAAAAAAAAGTCGTCAGCCACATGGGTCATCATATGGCTTACATATCACCACTTTTTGGCCCATCATGATCCTGCACATACCCTAAGGCCTCAACATATATCTCTATAGGAAATAAAGATTTAATATTTTCCTCATCCTTATAGATCCATGATTTTATTTCACCTTCAATAGTTTCATCATCTAAAAATCCGCAAAGACATAATGGTGTTGACCCTATTTGATAGTGATTGCTAGTGATGAATAGAAAATTCAAGCTTGGTCATAGGATTTTGGATAGCGTGGAATATTTCCCACATAAAAGGAATCCTAAAGCTCATATTATCTAAATTCATTATTAATAATCTTATCCTTGATCTTAGGAATGAGAGTGTGAGAGGTTGAGGTGGTTGTCAATGAAATGAAATTGATATAGGATGAAGATGGTTGCGAGAGATGTGATGGAATTGGTTTGGTTGGATAATAGTACAAGTAATATTAACTTCCAATAATTTACAATTTTGGTAGGGTTGAGGATCATCAAGAATAGTAAATTTTATGTCATTGTGTGGTAAGTTGATATATTGGTGATAATGTTAAAGAGATGAATTACATTTCATCTATCTAGATCGACCATATAGGAATTTATAGGGGATATCAAGGTCTAGGACTTGGAAAATTGTCTCCATGGTGATAGGTCCAAATTCAATTGGTAACTTAATGGTTTCTTCTGATTATTATTCTACGTTATCTAGGGTATCCCACAATAGTGTGTCACACTTTTTGGCCAAAGTAGGATTGTTGATCATCAAAGCTTGTGCCTCTTTGAAAGTATTATGGGAAATTGAGTGAATGGGGGAACAATATGCACCTCACTGAATAGCTCCTAGATTTTTATAGAAAGTTGGCTCTTCTCTAAGTTTGGGAAAAGGTTAAAAAGAAATGTAAATAGAAAAAAATGAAAGTGGCGATGCGCCAATTATTTTACAACATTTCAAAACCACAATTTCCTTTCTATGAATGATGTGATAGACACAGAACACCACATCCCTTCATTTTTGGGAAGAGAACGAACAACAAAGGCTAGATAAAAGCATAGTGCAATCATTCAATCTACCCACAGGAAGTGTGTATGAAGATATGACCAAGCATAGAAGTTTCAAGAGCCAATAGAAAAACCTTCAAAATCCACATAAAATCTTACTTTTAATACAAAATAACATGAAGAAATGATAACCTACAAAGAAAACAAAGAAGTTGAATGACATAATCCAATTTCTGTGGATTATAACTTTATCATCCATACATACAGCATGGAAATTGAATAATCAAACTATTCAGATTAAGCTAGACACAATGTTCTATTCTGGACGAGAATATAAAGAAGGAAATATTGACAGAGGCCATATCATGCATAGTTTCAAGTATTTCTCCCAAATAAATCTTACATCAATTATCAAATGAACTTTAAAATAGAGGTCAAATTCCAATCCGACAATAGTTTGAGTAAATAAAAGATATAACATGCCAAAGTGAAGTGTTTTGTAAGCTTTCAAGAAAATACTCCTATAACTATGAAAACTAAAGAAACTTTTTGCAAAAAGGAATCATTCAGGAACTCTTTTTGTATGTTGCCACTTTCAATTTATAACCGCCAAGGAGAGAGAAATTTCGACTTCATTTAGAAGTAATGACTGTCAAATGTCTGCACCTGATAGCTTGGAATCTTATCCCAGATCTTTTGACTAGGCCGTTGCAATCCTTCTCATCAACTTTCAACTACCGCATTAATATCATTTAGATATTTTAAAAGGATTTCCCCTTAGAAACGCTTGAATCCTAGAAAACAACCTGGTGAAGGTCTTGTCAACCGGTCAAGCGGCACCAACTCACATCCTTCCTTTGAAAAGTAAGGCAAGGCATGCTCCGAAAAACTCCAAATGAAGGCTCCCCAAGGTACAATTTTTTGTAGCAAAGAGATGACGTGTCAAGCAGGCAGATAGTCTCAGATTTGTGAAAAGTGACTTTAAGCAATCATCCACCAAGTCGACACATGGTCTGACTCCCAGCTGAAAGGAAAGTGATCAAAACAATGCATGTAGCCACCATGTGGCGCATTGTGTGCCCATTAGAAACAAAAAATTTCATGCATGGATCTTTCCGAAGCTAAAAGTAAAAGTTGAAAATAACAAATAGACTAAGACAAAATTTTGTTGCACAGTTCTGGCAACTCACAGGGGGGCTTCGCTTGTGAAGGCCTGAACCTAGACCTTTGGCTATTCTTGGAGTTTGAGGAAAGTGGAGTGCAACATTCCCCAATCCACATCAGTTGGTCAGGCAAGACTATAAAAGGCCTTATCCACCTGATCCAGCTCAAAGACTTCATTGAAAGAAACAAATCCGCACCTTGCTGAAATGGCTCCCAGATGATAATATAGATGATAAATTTGAAGAACCTCACTCTCAATGTCTTCCATAGTGGGTGTTGTGCTTGACTCTGGGAGATCTATTGAAGTTTGAACCTTATTCCTAACCTCTTTTATAATCTACTCAACTGAAACACATCTCCATTTGTTGAAAGGAAGGGAGATAATCTAAAGTTGTACAAGGCACTGAAATATTTCTTGATTTCATCGAATCTTTTTTTCAACATTGCCTGGCTATTCTTGGGTTTTTCCACTACCTTATGGTAGTGAGCGAATTCACTCGCTTTGCTAGAGGTAGCCCTTCGATCTAGAATTCCTTCACTTCTCAAAGCCTCATCTCTTGCCACACATAACTTGGAAATCAAACTCTGAGACTTAGCCACTCGGGGGGCATATTCCTGTAGGATTTCATCTTCCAGTGGGCCAACCCTTTCATTTATCTCTCAAGAATCCTTCAAAAATTGTAGGGCCAGTTTTAGAATGGTGAGCACAATAATGATTCACTCCCAATAGGCGGATACTAACCTCCTTTTCATAGGAAGAGTCGCAGACCTTTGTGCAGTTGTTAGCTCTTCATACAGCTGAGCCTCTTTTTCCTTCATTCTCTCCTCCATTTGATAACTTTTATTGAGAACATTTTCTAGTTTGGAAACTAATTTTTTGACTTCCTGATCATGAGCGTGCAGATCAGACTCAACTTATTTCTTATCACTTCTTAGCCTCTCTGCTTCCTCTTAGGCCTTTTGCAATTCATTAGAGGCCTGAGATCGAACACCATCCAACTCCTTTGTAATCTCATGAACAAACTAGTATTCTACATTTTATTGACGCTCAACTACAAGTTCACCTTTTAATTTGTCAATCTCATAATACAGTTCAATCCGCTCATTTTGAAGCTCTACAAGAGATCTTGTTGCTTCCTCCTACTGATCTTGTATCTACATCATGTAGGTCATTTCAGCATTTCGGGCCCTAAGTTTCGACTGTAGTAAATTCACTATTTCCTTTACATTCACCAGCTCAACTTTTTGCTTCCTTAACTTTTGATCTAGCCTCTCATAATTCATATACACTACATTATGAGTAGTCTTGGATAGATCTACTTTGTCACATGGGTGAATTTCATTTCTTCCAGAGCCGAGAGGCAAAACCCTCAGAAGCACCATATTCTTTCATTCTTTGAGATGCTCCTTCTCTAATATTTTTAGGGTTTTTCACCAATTTTGGATCATAAACATTTTCGACAGCATCTCGCACCGCCTCCCTTGGAACACTTTTTTCCACCAGCACCCTTTTACCAAACTCAAACGGTCGATCTTCAGGCAATGGGGCGCTGGCAAATGATTTTCACCCAAAGATATTAGTGAAAACAAGTTTTTTTGATGCAGACTCTACCCTTCTACCAATTGTTGATGGTTCCACCATGGCTGCCTCAAAAGTTGCAGAGAGATTTTTCACTGAAACGGTCACTTACTTTTTGCTTCTTTAGAACAATATACTTTTTGGTGTAATTAATTCTCTTGGAAAGTACATGCAGTTAAGGCTATGTCGTTAGCACTAGTCCATTAAATGCTACCAACGAGGTGATACGTGTGGGTTGGAGATCTGTATCCCTCGAGAATACCAAAAACTCTGCAAGAATGGAATTAGTACTTTCCTTTCGCCACCTCTCTTCACAAATAAGATCATTGTCTCAAGTAGAGTGTCTTGAGTTATTTCGATCTTGATTAGGTGATAAGAAGTACCTTTGAAAAGACTTTCTCATTAATTTTTCAAATATTAGTGCATTAATCCATTCCATTTCACTTACATGAGTAGTTGATGTTGATGATGGCCAAAAACACATGTCGAAAATCGGCTTATGTGAGAATTTACTCCCAATGCCCAAAAATTAATTTTTGGACCTTATGTCAGATTCTTCATATGATTTATTCTTCATTCACCAGTTGTTTTGATATTTTCTTGTTGTCGTCAAGTCAAAAATAGACCTTCTGTTGTTTGGGTTCATAGACACCTCTTTTCTATAAATAGTTATGCCACCTTAAGGCAATATTCATTCAAAAAGTAATCCTTTTGAGTTTAGCCAACCTTTTCTCCATCTCCATATCATCTTTTTCTATGCTACTTAATCCATGTATGTTGGTCTAGGAACTCCCATCTGTTTGCTTCGATGAAGGCCACAATATGCCTTCATTGGGCAAATTACTACCGATAGAATCAAATGCCTAGTAAAGAGGTGTGACCGACCTGGGGTAATTTCCTTTCATTGGGTCATTGCCATGGACCTCATTAAAGATGAAAACTAGATGAGGAGAAATTGCAACGTCTTGTCTCACTTTGTGGCCTCCCTCCTAAACCTGAATATTACCAAACCTCAGATAATGTAGCTATGTCACTGAATGTTCAACGCCTCTTTTTTGGAAGGCCTCAATGAGATTGTGCAAGTTTCCATCTTGGGTGTCGGTATTCCCAACACAATGGACCTTCGTAGGTATGTTGATCATGGTGTGTATGTGCCTTGGTTTCCTTTCTGAGTGACTTTCGCACCATGAACGTCGAAATTCACCGCACTCTATCTCTTCCTGCAGCTAGCTACTTCCTTCGGAAATATGGCATCGAGGTCGTTCCTAGGTTGGAATTCAAGAAGCATTTTGAGCTTTTGGCGTACAATCATCAAGACTAGGGTCAAGGTATGTGCGCCATGTGTTGTGTGTTGTGTGTTCCCCATTTTCCTATCAACGAAGAAGAAGAAGAAGAAGAAGAAGAAAAGAACGACTATGGGCAACATGCCCATGTAACTATGGCTGGAGGCCTACCCTTTTTTATTGTTTGTAAAACGCCTCTATTTTGTTCTTTTTTGTACTTTTTTCTCAAAGACCTTTTATGGGTTTTGCTCAAGAGAGCTTTTTATCAAAATTTGAGCCTCGGGCTGCCTTAGACTTGTAAAATTTGATGAATATATTGAAAGCAAAATAGGTGTGGAATCGCTTTCCTAACGCTAAAACAATAGAGGAGAAGTGCAAAAGACCAATTTTAAAGCTTCTTAAAACAACAGAGATGAAAACATATAGAGTAACAAGAGTAACAGAAATAAGCAATCATAGATAACACCAAATTTACATGGGAAAACCATTTCAGGAAAAAAAAAAAAAAACCCACCACACCAAGAGAAGACACTTTTTATTACAGTAAAATAAATTACAAACAAAGCTCGCAGTCCTCACTCTTTGATAGTTAGCTCACAACAGTAGACTTGAGTTTCCATGCACTCACTATTACAATTTTTCTTTCAGTATACAATCAATACAACTCTCTATCCTATCTCTCACACTTCATTGTCACCCTTAGTAACTAAATAATGTAATCGACTATACAAGTCATACATCGCATTAATCATACCAACCAATCGCAAGCCTTAATTATGCATCGTTCACCCAACCAAGCAATCTGATCTTCTGACTGATTTTCCCTGTAATCATGCATCAGGTCACCTAGGAATTAACTCTCTTGCCTTAATTGGATTTTGCCATCAACCAAAACACATCTTTCAATTACTGCTTTGACCACTCTAGACTTCGACCAATCAGATGTTCATTACTTTCCATGCATCGTCTCTCTACTTTTTTGTTGCTTCCAGTCAAGTCTGACCGATCAACACAACTATCAAACACCTCTTACCGTGCTACCTCACTGAGCCAAACAGGCCACTGCGGTATGGTGGTGTCACCGTGGTACCATTCCAAGGTTTACAAACCTCCATGGTTTGGCGGTTCCACCACCCAATTGTAGGTCCCTTCTAACACCCTCATGCCATCGAGGTAGCGGCTTGTCTACCAACCCATCACTTAACACTGCATCACCGTTGAGCTCAGATCGACCTTTCATGGTATGGTGGTGCCACTGCCCAACCACGAGGCTAAGAAACACCTCCTGTGGTATGGAGGTAATTACCAAAACCTATAGAAAACACTCTGCACTACCTCGCCTCGACCAAGAGACCTCCACCATAAGGAGGCAACCGTTATCTCTGACTACCTAGGCTTACCATGCCACCACAACATGGCCGAAAGGCCATCGTGGTGTGGTGGTAAGCGGACTTCACTAACTGTCATTGTTCACCGTGGCCACCAACAAGCACCCTTTGTGGTAGGGAGGCACTGGTCGTGCTCGTCAGTAGTGCTACTGCCAGCCCAAGATGGAGACCTCGCGGTATGGTGGTAACACCACCCAACCACAAATAGACTGACAGAGGCCCACGATAAGGTGGTAAAACCCTAGATCGTTCCTCTAAATAAGCTCTCAACGGTAGACAGGTAAAGACTTAAAAAGATGATAATTTCGCCAAGTCTTTTCAGAGGTTCAAGCCAGAAGTTGAGGCATCTATTCCCAACAAGCTCCCACTTGACGAAGACTTCCTAGCTTCCTCTAGACTTCAACATTACTGATGATCATATGCCCCAAGTCCCCTTGAATTTGTGCACCATCTGAACTTGTATGTGCTCACTGGCTTCGTTAACGCATCTGCAACATTCTTCAAAGTGTCAACCTTTTCTAAATACATATTTCCATCTTCCACCATATCCCTCACGAAGTGATACTGCACATCAATGTGCTTTATCTTGGCATGGAAAGTCGAGTTATTTGCCAAAAAAATGGCACACTGGTTGTCACAGTAGATTGTTATCTAACCTACATTAAAACCAATATCAGAACACAAACGACTCAATCAAACAGCTTCTTTGCAGACGTGTGTTGCTACCATGTCTTTATCCTTTGTATTAGATAAAGTGACTACAGCATGTCACTTGCTCATCCAATTGACTACACCACCATTTAACATGAAAGTGTATCCGCTGGTGGATTTTCTACTGTCAATGTCCCCTGCCCAATCAGAATCTACATATCCACGAATGTTGAGTGTTTTTTGTGATGCAACCAAATTTCCATGGTAACACAGAGCATATTTTGAAGTCCCCTTTAAATATTTGCACTCTCTTCACAACATCCCAATGTGTTCTTCCTGGATTTTCCATAAAATGGCTGAGAACTCCCACTACTTAGGCAATGTCTTGTCTTGTACAGACCATTGCATTCATTAGACTGCCAATAGCACTTGCATAAGGTACCCTAGTCATGTCCTCCATCTCAGTAGCAGATTTAGGATAGTCTTCAACGGATATTTTTGTTCCTTGCATAACCAGAACAACTAGCTTCCCACAATCATTCATACCAAATCTCTCAGGAACTGTATTGAAATACTTACTCTGAATTACCCAGAGCTTTTTGCTCATTTTGTCCTTGGTTATCTCCATCCCAAAAATATAACTTGCTACAACTAGATCTTTCATTTCGAACTTTGCAGACAACTGAGATTTAAGATCAGAACTAATAGACTTACTATTTCCTATGAACAATATATCATCCATGTACAGGGTAATAATAAGCACATGCTCATTTTCAGATTTATAATAAACATAATGATCGGATTTTGATCTCACAAATCCCATAAACAACACAAAAGTGTCAAATTTATGGTACCACATTCTAGGAGACTGCTTTAAACCATATAGAGATTTCTTTAATTTGCAGACCAAACTTTGTTTACCTTTTTCAATGAAGTGCTCAGGCTGGGACATATAAATTTCTTCTTCTAGCTCTCCATGGAGAAACGTTGTCTTCACATCCATCTGCTCAATCTCTAAGTCATATGTTGTTTCCAATAACAACAAAAATTGATAGATGTCATCTTTTCTACAGGGGAAAAAATTTCTCCATAATCAATTCCCTCTATCTGGGAAAAACATTTTGCAACCAACCTTGCCTTATACTTTTCTACACTTCCATCTAGACCAGTCTTCTTCTTAAATATACATTTACAACCAATAGGCTTTCTCCCTTCAGGCAAAGGTACCAAATCCCAGGTTTCATTTTTCTTTAATGATTACATTTCTTCATTCATGGCTTCCAACCAGGAATTTCAATCAAACATGCTAATATCTTCTTTTACAATCCTAGGCTCCTCAGTGCTAGTAATCAAAGCATAGGCATAGTTCGAATCTAACATAGAGAAACCATACCTATCAAGTTGTCATTTTTCATGTGTAGACCTTCTTACTAGCTAAGGTTGTGGTTCTTCACCTTCAAAACTCTCGAAGCTACTTGAACTCTCCTCATTTTAAGGCACACCGTGTAGTTTATCTTTTTCTGGAGTTTGAGCAATTTGAACTACATCATTATTTTTTTCTCTTTTAGTTGTCTCTAGCTATGGATCAACTACTAAAGGTTTCAACTCACAAAATATTACACTTCTTCTATACAAAACCTTCTCAGTATTAGGATTCCAAAGTTTATATCCCTTCACACCAATGCCATAGCTAATGAAGATACATTTAACAACCTTGCTCTCCAACTTTGATCTTTTCTCATTGGACACATAAACATATGCCTCACAGCCAAAGAAACGAATATGTCTTAGAGAGGGCTTCTTACCAGATGGTGCTTCCAAAGGTGTCTTCTCAATAAGAACAGAACAAGGTGAAAAATTTACCAGGTAACATGATGTAGCCACATCCTCAGCCCAGAACTTTTTCTCCAGACCAGCATTGCTCAACATTCTTCTCACTCTCTCCATTAATGTTATGCTCAACCTTTCAGCAACTCCATTTTGTTGTGGAGTATAAGGTGTAGTTTTATGCCTTTTAATCTCATGGTCTATGCAGTACCTTTCGAATTCTGTAGAACAAAACTCACCGCCATTATCCATCCTCAAGAATTTTATTTTCTTTCCAGTTTGATTCTCTATCAAATTTTTAAATTATTTAAATCGACTAAACACTTCTGATTAACTCTTAAGAAAGTATATAAATTCCCTTCTTGAATAGTCATCAATAAAAGAAACATAATATCTATACTTTGATAACGAAGGAACATTAATTGGACTAAACACATCAGAATGGAAATAATCCAATACACCAAAATATTTATGAGGACTCGAGTAAAAAGAAACATGGTGTTGCTTTCCATAAATAAAATGTTTGAAAAAATCAAACTCAAGGTTCCAATCATCAAGCCCTTCAATAAGATTTTTATTTTTCAAGGTTTTTAAAAATTTATCACCTATGTGACCGAGTCTATGATGCCACACCATGGTCTTCTCTACTGGGAGTTTCACCTCCAAGGACTTTGCAACAAGACAAGCATCTTCATCTTCCTCGATAGGAACAACTTTTCTTGACTTTATAGAGGCGGTGTTGCATTGAAAAGGACATGCATCCAGCTTGTATAGAGTACCAACACATACACCCTTATCCAGCACCATTGCACCTCTAGCCATCTTATATCCTTTACTTGAGAAAGAAACTTTCACACCAGCATCATTCATCTTACTAACAAAAAGTAAGTTACGAGCCAAACTTGGTATGTGTAGTATACCACCAATCCCTTTGATTGTTTCATCAGGGAACTATATTTTGACTCTTCTGTGACCAACAATCTCCAATGTTGAATCACTCGCTAGGTACACCTTTCCACCATCATACTTCTCGTACTTAGTGAACCATTCTCTATGAGATGTCATGTGAAAGGATGCATCTGATTCAACTAGCCAGACATCATCTAATGCCTGATTTTCCAAGGTTGTGATGAAGGCATCTGCATCACTTTGAGAAGAGTCATTGTCTAAGGCATTACTCTTCTTCTTCTTCTTCTCCTTACAATCCTTTTGGATATGAACAAGCTACCCACGGTTCTAGTATTTTACCTTAGAATTTTTACCAGGAGACTTTGATCTCCCTACAGATTTAGATTTGGAATTCTTCTCCTTCTTCTTTCCTTTCTCCTTTGATCTTCCTCGAACAACAAGGGCCTCTTTGGCCATCTCTAAAGACTTCCTTTGCATCTCTTTAGACAGCAGTGAGGCAACAACATCTTCCATCTTGAAAGTAGTGGTTATACTTCCAATAGCCATTACAAGATGATCCCAAGTGTCAGGTAATGAACATAATAGGAGCATGCAATGATCCTCCTCCTAAATTTTTACACCCATAGACACCAACTAAGCAACACTCATATTAAATGAGTTCAAATTTTTTGCAACAGATGCACCTTCTTCCATCTTCAAGGAGTACAACTTCTTCCTCAGGAATAACTTATTTACCAAAGACTTTCCTTGATAAATATCACCAAGCTTCTTCCATAATGAAGCTACAGACTTCTCTTCATGGACGTTCAGGAGTACAAAATCAACCAGACTAAGTCTTATCAGACCTCTCTCTTTTCTATCTACAAGGTCCCAATCTTCTTGCTTCATATTTTGTGGCATAGTTCCAGACACAGCAACCTAGAGGTCTCTATCCACAAAAAATTATTCCATTTTGAGTTTCCATAACTCAAAGTTGCCACCATTGAATTTTTCAATCTCTACTCTACCTGATGTACTCACCATCTCAAACAGAATTAAGTTCTAACTTTGCAATACTCCCACTAGAACAGTATTAGCACCAAAAACCAACCTTACTAACAAGGATAACACAATTGGCCAAGCTCTGATACCACTTGAAAGGAAAACAGAGGTGCGGAATCGCTTTCCTAACACCAAAAACAAGAGGAGAAGTGAAAAAGACTAGTTTTAAAGCTTCTTAAACCAACTGAGATGAACACATATAGAGTAACAAGAGTAATAGAAATAAGCAATCATAGATAACAGCAGATTTACGTAGGAAAACCCTTTCGGGAAAAAAAAAAACCCACCACACCAAGAGAAGACACTTTGTATTATAGTAAAGTAAATTACAAACAAATCTCATAGTCCTCACTCTTTGATAGTTAGCTCACAACAGCAAACTTGAGATTTTATGCACTCACTATTACAATATTTCTTTCAGCATACAATGAATACAACTCTCTATCCTATCTCTCACACTTCACCCTCACCCTTAGTGACTAAATAATGTAATCGATTATACAAGTCATACATCGCATTAATCATACCAACCAATTGCAAGCCTTAATTATGCATCATTCACCCAACCAATCAATCCAATATTCTGACCGATCTACCCTACAATCACACATTGGACCGCCCAAGAATTAACTCTCTTGCCTTAATCGGATTCTATCATCAGTCGAAACACATTTTGTAATTACTGCTTTCACCGCTCCAGACTTTGACCAATCAGATGTTGAGTAATTTCCATGCGTTGCCTCTCTACTTGTTTGCTGCTTCCATTCAAGTTTGACCAATCAACACAACTATCAAACATCTCTTATTGTGCTACCTCGTCGAGCCAAAGAGGCCACCGCAGTATGGTAGTGTCACTGCAGCACAGCTCCAAGGTTGACAGACCTCCTTGGTATGGCAGTGCCACCGCCCAACTGTAGGTCCCTTCTAACACCCTCATGGTACTGAGGTAGTGGCTTGTCTACCAATCCATCACTTAACACCACATCATTGTCAATCTCAAATCAACCTTCCATGGTATGGCAGTGCCACCGCCCAACCGTGAGGTTGAGTAACACCTCTCGTGGTATGGAGGTAACTACCAGAACCTGCAAACAAACACTCTACACTACCTCACCCTAATCGCAAGACCTACATAGTAAGGAGGTAAGAATTATCTCTGATTGCCAAGGCTAACCGTGAAATGGTCGAAAGGCCATCGCAGTGTGGCGCTAAGCGGACTTCGCTAACTGTCGTTGTTCATAGCAGCCATCATGCCACCAACGAGAACCCTCTGAAGTAGAGAGGTAAGCATTCATAGTGACCGTGCCCATCAGCCACACTATCACCAACCCAAGACGGAGACCCCACAATATGGAGGTAACACTACCCAACCGCAGACAAACTAACAGAGGCCTGTGGTAAGGCGATAAACCACCAGATCGTGCCTCTAAAAAGCTCTTAGTGGTAGAGAGGTAAAGGCTTAGAAAGATGATAATTTCGCCAAGTCTTTTCAGAGGTTCAAGTTAGAAGTTGAGGCATCTATTCCCAAAATATATAATATAATGCAGGATTTTCTTACTTCTTTTATGTTCTTCATTTTCCTTAAGGCTTATTCTAAAAATCACAACAATATTTACAAAATTTTACATATGGTACACAACTGTGAAATTTTTAAATAATATTGTACTTTAATGGAACAATTTTAGATAAATACCTTTCACTGGTATCTCCAAAGCATTTCCCTCAATTTCTTCTAGCTCATACGCATTATTTTCCTTACATGCGCTAATTCTGAAAGGACCCTTCCACAACATTTTGAATTTGGTGTGTTGGCCTAGTTTTGCAATACGCTCATCATATTTTAGCACTAGGATTATTTCCTAGAAATTTGGGTCAGAAGTCTTCTTGTTGAACCATCGCTTGATAGTTTTTGGTGACCAATCATTGCTTCAAAGGCCTTCTTTCTATTTCCTCAAGCTTGAGGAATTCTTCTATTCATAAATCCATTCCATTGCTTTCCTCTATTTCTAGGGTTTCTAGTAATTGTAGAGCGAGGAGCTCCATGGAATTAGGTAAAACCACCTCTTTCCCATACACTAATTCATAGGGAGATGTCTTTAGGATCTACTTCATCATGATTTGGTTTGCCCACAAAGCAGCCTATAGATGCTTATGCCATTCCTTTTGTCATTCAGACCCAATACGCTTGATTAACCTGATTAGGTTTTTGTTTGTTGACTCCACCAACCCATTTCCTTATGGGTAATAGTTTGATGAAGTCTTGAGCGAAATTCCATTCCTAATAGAAAAATATGACTTTTTTATCCTACAAAGGCCCAATAATTGTCGGATATGATAGTCTTAGGTGAACCAAACCTAGTCACCAACTCCTCAAGGAAGTTAACAATCTCATCCTCTATAGCACTTTTTAGGGCGATAGCCTCTATCCACCTTGTGAAGTAATCAGTCACTATGATAATCCACTTGTGACCAAGACTAGAGATGGGATTTATCATTTTGACAAAATTAAATCCCCATTGAGCAAAAGGCTCTTCTGTTACAATGGGACTTAAAGGTAAAGTGAAATTTTTTCTTTTGCCAAAAAAAAAATTGACACTAAGTACATTTCTGCACCAAATGGTGTGCTTTAGAAAATATTGAGGGCCAATAGTATCCCACTTGCATGATTTTTAGGGTGGTAGTTTTGGTGGAGAAATTTCCACCTTCATGACTGCTATGAAATTATGTCAGAACCCTTTCTACTTGGTTCTTATCTAAACATCAGAGAAATACACCATCATAATTTATTTTAAATAAAATCCCCTCAACTAATACATACCTAGTGCCTTGCAGTCAGTAGTATCTCCTTTTGTGGAATGGGAGGGTTGTCAGGTAGTGTCCCTTTTTCATATATAGCATCTGATCCACCACCCAAGATTCATCAAACTCTAACTAATTTGAGTAGAGTTGATCAGTCTCCTTGTTAGCTTCAGATCCTAACTCTTCTGCAAGATACTCACAGAGGCCTCTTCCCCAAACTAGCTTAATCAATCTAATATCTACATCGTATTCCAAGATCTTGGTGATCCAATTGGCTCTTTTTTTAGTTATTTCTCCTTCGGTAATATATTCCCTTACACTCAGGTGAGCAACCAAGATGGTGATTCTATTGGCCGACACCAAGTGTTGGAACTTCTTAAGGCTCTTAATAATGGCAAAAGCCTTATTTTCCAAAACATTGTATATGGGTTCATGACCCTTGAGGGTTCTTGAATGAAAAGAAATCGGATGCTCCCCATTATTTTATTCATCCTTTTGAGTGAGCACATAAGCTATGCTATTCTAACCATTGTATAGGTAAAGCAAAAAATATTTAGGAAAGTTTAGATTGGCCAACACCGGAGCAATAGAAATAGCCCTCTTTATCTACTCAAAAATTTCCTTGCCTTCGAGGTCCATTTGAAAATCAAGTTCTTCTTGAACATCAGCGTGATGGGTCTTGCAATGCCTACAAAGTCTGAAATAAATCGGCTAACAAAATTAATCTTCCCTAGGAAAGAGTGCAGTCCTTTCTGATTCACTAGTAAGGGTAGGTCTATTATAAATATTACTCTTTTGGGATATATTGCAATTTCCTCCTTGGATACTACAAAGCTGAGTATCTTACCTTGAGGTACTCTGAAAACACATTTCTTGGGATTTAAAGAAATCCTAAACTTTTGACACCTCTGGAAAACTTGTTCTAGATTATCAAAATGATCATCCTTTGACTTTGAAAAAACCGTCAAGTCATCTAGATAAATCGGAATGATCAAATTGATCAATCCCTTGAAATCAATGTCCATGGCTCGTTGAAAGGTCGCACCAAAATTTGAGAGTCTGAAGGGAATATTTGCATATGTGAACACTCCCCACTTGGTGGTAAATGTCGTTTTATGTTGGTCAACTTCTTTGACATATACTTGATTGTATCCTGAGAAACCATCAAGTAATGAGAGCATCTCTGACCCTGCCATAGTCTACAAGATCTATTCCACTGACGGAAAGGGGTAGTGATCTTTTAGAAAGGCTCTATTCAGGTCTCAGAAATTGACACAAAGCCGGATGTCACCATTTTTCTTTCAAACCAGTACTAGATTAGACACCCTAGTTGAGTGTTTAATCGAGTAAATGATTCAAGACTCGATCAATTTAGTTACCTCTTGGGCCATCAATACCTCAACTTTTGGATTGAAAGGCCTCTACTTTTGTTTGACTAGTTTTGACCCTTCCACCAAGTCAATGGTATGTTGAATTATGTTGGGATTGTACCCTCTGAGATCATCATAGGTCCATGTTATAACTTTGTTGTACCTAGAACACAGATCCCTTAACCTTTCCTTATCTTCCCATGTAACATTTCTTCTAACTTTTATCTTTCTACCATTTTTGACATCTAACTCCTCATAATCTTTTTCATTGGTTGTAAAGCATTGCTTACCCTTCCTCACATCTTCACAGTCAAAGAGATTTTCAAGGGAAATTAAACCTCGGGGAATATTATTTCCTTTTACCTAAATGACCTCCCTTTAAGAAGGTTGAACTTTTGGCTGTAAATAGTTGGAAACTCCTTCCGACTTTTGGATGAAAGTAGTGATATGGGTATCATCTTCGAACATGTTCCAATTCTAATCGTTGTTAGGAATCAATGGTTAGACAATGATTTGTACTGAACTCTTCTTTGAATAAGAAATTGGCTCAAACTATGACCCGATTGAAGCCATCTTATCTGCTATACTATTTTGAGATCGAGGAATGACTTGCACATTGAAATCTTCAAAACCTTCAATTAAATCCCATGTCTGATGTCTATAGGACTTCATTCTTGTATTTTTAATAGTTGCTTTCCCATGGACCTATCTCACAATCAACTCAAAATCTTTGAATACCTGCAACCTCTTAGCGCCCATCCAGTCAATGAGGAACAAACCATGGATCAAGGCTTCATATTTTGCATCATTATTGGAGCACAGAAATTGGAATTGATAAGCCTTGAGGGTCTCAGATCTTGTTGGAGATAGTAATCAAACTCTTTCTCCAGAATCGGATTTTCTTTTAGCATTATCAAATTATAGGGTCCATAAACGATTATCCATCAGATCATCATACCTTTCTCGATATTTTATTAGTTTTGGATAGACCAATTCATCATTGAAGATCACATGTGTGCCCAATCTCATGGCATGAAAATTGTTGAAAGGGTCAGAGTTGATGAACTGGTTGAGGAGAACCTCTTCCTCGGGAGTCCACTCACTTGTATCTTATTCATCTTCTAGCATCTCCATGCAATATCCCTCCTATCTTGAAAATGAGGGATTGTGTTCCTTCAAAATAAAAGAATGCATTGTCCGCTAGATGTTTGGGGTGCAAAGACTCTGAGAGGATCTCCATATTTTCCCCATGCTTGATTCTTAATATCATATGGGACCAGTCCAGTGCCAAGTATCCACCAAGCTTTATAGTGAAATCTCTAGAAAGACACATCTTGAAGACCAAGGGAATATCTATTATCACTACTTCTTGTGAGACCGTTTGTCTTGGGCATGAAAAGAGGGTCAAGGATAGATCTTTTATCTAACCAACCGTTGGAACCTTCTTTTCATCCAAATACATGATTCCCTTTTTAAGAGGTTCATACTTGAGCATTAAGGCATCAGCTACTTGCTTTGGCATGACTGTTGTACTGGCTCTTGAGTCAATCATATTGTTGTGCAAAATTTTATCTCCCAAAATTAATGTTAAAAAGAAGGCAGTGGACTTCGGCTTGCTTACCTCTATCTATTTTTCAACGCCTGCATCATTTGTATAAGTTGCAACTTTCAAAATTTGAGGATCCAATGTGGGCTCTTTATCTTTACTTTGATCACACAGCAGAACTACATTCATTTGTGGTCTTTGTTCATCACTTTTCAAGGCTTCCTGAAGCAATTTCTTCTGCTCAGGAATAGATATAACATCCCACAAGGACACATTGGTGGGTTCCTTCTTCAACTAATCCACCATGTTAAGTCTCCTGACTGGTGCGGCTTTCGGCTTGAATGATGCAATCTCCTTTGGCTTCAGAGGAAGATGATCTGTCGCGAATGGATTTGGTATTTTATCCAGCAATTTTTTGGGTGATGGTGGAATCCACTATTACTGAATCGGTCGATCAGTCGACCATGGAAACTTCTTTTCCTATGATGGTGGTTGGTGAGGTTGAGTATGAGACAGAGCTTGCGACACGTATTCTCTTGTGAGACTTCTCTTGGATCTTTTGTTGTAGTCTGACTCGACCTACAAAGTGTAGGTCATTGAAGCTTCGTTTGCAAATACTAAATATTCTTCCTCCATCCAAGAGAAAAGTGTTTGATCAGGTGTGATATCTGACTCTTTCTTTATAGACATCCCTTGCATTTGCACTCTAAAATGAGCATTCTTCATTTCGGAAGACTCATATCCTTCCACGTTTTGAATCGTGCCTTTATTTCTTTGCTCTACTATCCTTTGTTGCATGTTTCCCTTTCGGAAATTTCGGGGCATATGGCTATCATTGCAAGGAAAGTACCATGCATTTTCATCATTTGTCATGTTATTTTGGCATGGAATCAACTCCTTTTTGTGGTTGTCTTTGAGCGTTTCTAACAACACGGTGACCAGAACTATCTAGTTGACAGGAGTTATTTGTTCATCTCCCTGACCTGGAGGTCCTTGGTATTTGCTCTGCTGATAGAATGGCCTTCCTCCCTAATAGGTTTGAGTATCTTTCTTCAGAGGGTCAGCTTGTTTCCACTTGATGAGAACTAACTCATTAGAAAAATATCACATCAGACTCTTCAGATCATTGATGTCTTCTGCTACATAGGAATAACTCGATGTTCTTTGTTGTGTGGTAGGGTATACATACATCTATTGGGGTGAACCTGAACCCATCACTTGTGTCATGGAAGTGTTCAAATCAACTTCCTCTCGAGGTGTGCCTGAAATTTACGCAAAAGCATGCATTGGAGGTCATGACGAAAGCTTCCCGGCATCTATCAAACTATTCTCTACGTGTACAACCACCTCATAAGCATCGATTAAGGTATCCCCTCCCATAGAAGTTATCAAGACAACAATATCCGAATTGATAGCCTTCAGGTAAAACGTAAACGCCATTGTAGCTTGAGGTTGAGCATTGATCGGGATCCTCTACCAGGTTCTGTTAAACCTAGTGTTGAAGTCTCTCATGGCCTCTTGTGGATCTCTCTTGATGGTGATCAGTTTATGCAGTAGTGAAGAGTGATCTCCTTTTTATGAAAAGCATTCAAAAAAAATTTCTTCGATATCATCCCTTGAACTGATAGAATCGGAAGTCATAGATTTGTACTAATCTTGAGCCTTCCCTTTGAAAGAGGCGGCCAAAAATCTCATAGCAATGCTTTCCTCCACTATATTATGTACTTTTCATACCTTTTCTACATCTTGGAGGTGTTTGGAAGGGAATTTAAAGTTCTCTCTGAATAATTTCAGAATAGCCTTGAGGGCATTAATGGGTATGGTGGGCCAGACATCGGGAGTGGGTGGTTGTAATGGACTACCACTGTCCCAGGTTACAAAATTTCTAGGAGCGGGAAGGGGTACATGATCCATGGAGAAGAGGTTCCTATGGATTGGTTAAACTGGTATTCTTATTTGGAAACTTCGACCTCCAGGTGGAGTAGATAAGGATCTAAACTTTGGGCTCTTTCTTCTTGCTCTACTACTTCTTACAAGTGATACAAAACCTGTAAATCTTCTTCTCGTAGGTATTGAAGAAGGTAGTTGGGTGTACTATAAGTGGCCCTTTGAGGATGCTTTTGTTTGGACTCTAGCAATGAAACCTCTATTTTCCTTCCTTGGTTTGATTTAGAGATATTTCTTATTTCTAATCAAACGTTTGAAAACTTGTCCCATCGGGCATGCTAGAAAAAGAATTGTTGATCATCAAAGCTTGTGCCTCTCTGAAATTCTTATGGGAAATTCAATGAGTGGGAGAACAATATGCACCTCACTGAATACCTCTGGGATTTTATTGAAATTCGACTCTTCTCTAAGTTTGGGAAAAGGGTAAAAATAAATGTAAACAAAAAAACATGAAAGTGGTGATGCACCAATGCTTTTACAACATTTCAAAACCACAAGTTCCTTTCTATGAATGATATGATAGAAAAAGAATGCCACATCCCTTCATTTTTGGGAAGAGAATGAACAACAGAGGCTAGATACAAGCATAGTGCAGTCATTCAATCCACCTGCAAGAAGTGTGCATTAAGATCCGACCAAGCATAGAAGTTTTAAGAGCTAATAGGAAAACCTTGAAAAGCCACATAAACTCTTACTCTTAATACAAGATAACATGAAAAAATGATAACCTACAAAGAAAACAAAGAAGTTGAAGGACATAATCCAATTTTTGCAGATTATAACTTTATCATACATGCATACAGCATGGAAATAAAATAATCAAACTATTCAAATTAAGCTAGACACAGTGTTCTATTCTGGATGAGAATATAAAGAAGGAAATATTGACAGAGGTCATATCATGCATAGTTTCAAGTATTTCTCCCAACTAACTCATACTTCAAATATCAAATGAACTTTAAAACAGAGGTCGGATTCCAATCTAACAATAGTTTGAGTAAATAAAATATATAGCATGCCAGAGTGAAGCAATGTCCTGTAAGCTTTAAAGAAAATACTCCTATAACAATGAAAACTAAAAAAAAAAAAATCCAAAAAGGAAAACTTTAGGAACTCTTTCTGTATGTTGTCACTTCCAATTTATAGCCACCAAGGAGTGAGAAATGCCAACTTCATTTGGAAGTAATGACTACCAAACGTTTTCACCTAATAGCTTGGAATTTGATCTCAGATCTTTTAATTAAGTCATTGCAATCCTGGTCATCAACTCTCAACTACCGGATTAATATTCTTTATATTTTTTAACATGATTGCCCCTCGTAAACTCTCAAATCCCAGAAAATAGCCTAGCGAAGATCTTGTCAATTGGTCAAGTGGATTTGGTGGCACCAACTCATATCCTTCCTTTGAAAAGTAAGGCAAGGCACGCTCCGACAAACTTCGAATGAAGGCTCCCCAAGGTACAATTTTTTGCAGCTTAGAGATGACATGTCGAGTAAGTGGATAGTCTCAGATTTGTGAAAAGTGACTTTCACCAATCATCAGCCAAGCTGACACGTGGTCTGACTCCCAACCAAAAGGAAAGTGATCAACAAAATACGCATAGCCGCCACACAGTGCATTGCGTGCCCGTCAGAAACACAACTTTTCACACATGGATCTTTCTAATGCCAAAAGTAAAAGCAAAAAATCAAAAATAGACTAAATAAAAATTTTGCTTCACAAGGACATTGAAATCAAAGATTTTCACCAAATTTTCACTTTCTAACACTTGTAGAAATAAAACCATTAAGAATTTGAAGATGATGTGAACTAATGATTTTTTATTATTTTATAGATTATAAATATATTTTAAAAACTTAATAAATAATTTTTGACTTTTTTACATAACTTTTAGTAACTTATTTTGTAGCTAACAATACTCTTAAAAAGTGACATTTTTTATTATGCTTAAAGTACATTTTGAAGGGAACTGAAACCCTATACAAACAGAGGTACTGCAAAAACATAGACTAGAAAAACTAGCAGCCAAATACTAGAAAAATATCAGCTAGAAAACAACAAAACTAGCAATAAACAAAAAAAACCTACTGTAATTTCTTCAAAATCTTGGCAACTTCTAGGTCCTTAGAAATAATGCTCTTGTGCATATCCATGACTTCATAAATATCTTTACCTATAATCTCCATAGGTTTCTTAGCTTGAATCCTTGTGTAGGTACTAGGACCAATAGAAGCAGTACTCTGATTTCCTTTCATCAAGCTACTATTAGTAGAAAAAACTTCCTTACCCTAGGTTGACTTCTCATCTCCCATCCACTTCCTAGCCTTTTTATTCAATAAGATAAGACCATTGGCATTGTTCTACAAGCAAGATTTACTAATCTTCACAATTTGATCCATATTTCCATAGGCTACCATAGTCTTTTCTTCTAGCACAAAGATGTGGCTTTCATGTTCCTTCTTCATTTCCATCAAATATTTAGCAACATCCTCTTGGGAGTTCTTCTTATCCTCCTTACTAAGCAGAGAATGAACTTTAATTTTGAGCTAGTTAAACTCCAAAAGAACCATTTGAAGAGTCTAACCTGAGTGACCAACCCCTATTTAACCAAACCTAGGATATCAAAAATCTCATCCTTATTAAAATTGAAGATATTCAGATCCTTAGAAAAAAATTCAAAAGGAGAGCCTTGCACATAGTCTTCCTCCATAATTTATTTTCCTTTATCCATACCCCAATCCTTTGCATATAAATCCATCAATTTAATAGGTTTAAAAGCCTCCTTCACCACTTCAAAGGTTTTTTCCTTGACAACAGGAGATTCCACCTTATCATTATCCTCACCTTTAGAGGAACTAGACAATTTCTTCTTCTTAGCAGAAGAGTGACTATGCTTCCCCTTTTCCTTGTCACACTCACCGCCATTTTTAAAAATATTTTTCCCTTTAAAAACATGTGAGGGAAACTCAACATCCAACCCACCAAATCCCTAAATTGACTTAAAAGTCTTTTTCTAAGAAATAGGTGAAACCTCCTCTTCTTCCTTATTAGTATGGGAACCTATAGTGTGGTCTCACAACATGCCCCATTTTGAACCTGGCAAAAGTGGACCCCTTTTTTTTCCTTCCTAATTTTTCATGTTTTCACTTGGTTTTGGGGCGATAATGGTAAAATTGAGTCTTATTTGGCTTAAATGCTTGTCTTTCAACTAAATGAATGGTTTTCTAAAGTCAGAATACTTTGGATTTTATTTAAATATAATATTTTTGGAAAATCCTATTGCTTTTTGGGTCTCAGGCTTTCGAGATTTCGAGCATCGGGTTTTGTTAAGAAAAGTAAATGCAAGTTTTTCAAATCTCACAATTTACCTGATGAGTAGTTTTCTTGGTGAATAATTCCACTCGCTAAGCATTTTACCTGCATGGTCTTTTCCCGAGGAAAGTGTCCTCTTGAATCCGCATCTATTGTAATTTAATCATCAAATTTGTTAGCGGACTCTCCTTCTTGGAGATGGGAATCGAAAATGTTTTGTTCAAAATAATTCCTATGCTATATCAATTCAATATATACCTTCACCTGGGTGTCTTTTTGCAAACATTGGATGTTTACCCAACCCTTGAACACCCAATAAGAGAAAACCCATTATTGCTTTCAAAAGAAAGTTTATAGGAATTTTTGGATTCAAATGTTAACTAATATTTTGGTACCCAACCATGAGTTTCCACCTAAAACATCATTATCTAATATGGAAAAATTAAATTTGCAAGTGCATCATGTCAGCTCTCATGATACCTTTTTGAACTGAACCAAGGCATGATACCCAAAAAAATTGTTATGTAAATCTTAACCTACCATGATTGTACCTTTCTCAATGTAATTAATACAAAATCGTTGAATGGATTGAAGAAGGTGGTGAAAGCATGTACTTTTCACTATTTCAAGCAATCACTTACTCCTACAACACACCATAGCACACGAAATAAGATATCTGCAAAACCTACCCAGGGATCAAGGTGTTATTCAAAGCACCCTAGAAGGTGAAATATTAGAATGTGATTAAGGAATAATTTCTGAAATTTAATTATGCATTAGCATGAGCTCACCATTAACGAAACCAAGTACTTCTCTTTTAATTGAACTCTGAAAATTATTCTTGCATGTGCTTGGCTCTGGTGAAATGGTATTCTATTTGGCTAATTCCAAAATAAATTGGTATGTAATTCAATTGAATTAACCTAAATTTGATGAATGAATGGTAATATTTAATGGAATTTTGTGAAGATAAGTAATAGAAAGTGCATTGTTAGGATTTATCCTAATTTGTATGCAAAATATTGGTACCCTAATCATGCAATAAATTGGGTAAGACATGAGAATCTCAAGGAAGAAATAACCTAAAGAGGAGTTGGAATTTCTTGTATCAAAGACATCCCCACTTACGAACTGGTGAAAAATACCCATTTGGGAAGCTTTAGTTAATATGAACTTATAAAGAGGGATCAACAGTTGGATGCCAACCCATGTGTTAAAAATATAATTCCCACCAGGATGCATTTTGTGGCATGGTTCTTGTTAGCAATGGAAACCTTAGATTTATTCCTAGAATGTATGATATGGTATGATTTAGACAAAAGGGTGGTCATCAACGAAGGAAAATTTTATGCCAACATATCTGCAGATACTATTTCTTACACATTTTGAATCCTAGTATTCCCAAAGATGAATATATTAAATATGGAAGACTCAACTAAGGCATACACTACTATGGAAGATCACAATCAGAAGTTCATGGTGTTGATTGGTTCCAAGAAAAGGCCACTAGGATGCCAAAGAATGTAGTGATGTCATTGTTTATCCGGGAAATACAAGATATGATAACCCTATTGAGCTAGATGGTAGGCTTTAGAGATGCTAGTAAATTCAAACCATGGATGTACGAAGTGATCAAAAGAATGAGGGATAATCCTATTCAAATTGACTGGGCAAGATTTATTAGTGAAAATCATTCCTGACTTCAAAATGGTTCACCATGTCTTTGTACATTATATATTCCTATGATCTAAGAGCCAATATTTGAGGGTTAAACAAATTAGGAGTTTTGGGTAGAGAATCATGGCACAAGTTGGTTCATCATAATTTTCCTCATATCACTACCAGTCAATGTTGAAATAATTACCATAGGGTAAATGACGCATTTTCCATAAGCTTGGTTAGGTTAATGGAGGGAGATAAAGCAAAGAGAATATATCTCAAATCATAGGATGTTATGCATTCTATCAGGTGACGGTATATCTAGTTCCCTAAATTCACTTACATAAGGATAAAGGGGTTTACAAGCTACCCCAACATGTTACCCTGATACCCTACAGATAAAATGGATTTTCTAGAATTTACAAGACAAGTGATGACATCTCATGAAATATTCCAGAAATCTCATAAAAAGGGACCTGTAAAATTTATTAAGAGTACTAAGTTGTGTAATAGTGAATTAAACTCATATGGGCTAGATTCATTCATGTTCAAAAGGAGTAATTATGACCTAGTTGAGAGATTGCCAAACCAATCAAAATGAGGTATACTCATGTCCCTCACTTGGTGGATTTCTAGGGTGATTGTGAAGATGAGCATGAAGTCAGAAAATGGCCCTATTGCAGGTTGACAATTGCCTAGATGACAACTTGTGGAACACATGATGTTCTAAAATAAATGGATGTAGATGATGGTGATGTTAGTAATCTTGCATATGAATCAAATAAGGTTTATGATGAACCTATTCCAAACCTATATTGAATGCATCTTTAGATAACAACTATAGATGGCATCTCTAGGTAGGTACTTGAATTCAGTCAATCCTAGATATATGGGTATATTAAGCTAATAAAATAATTTGAGATGACACCCACATATCCACAAGGAAGGAAAAGGAAACATAAGATCATAAGTGAGTTGGGGTATGATGATTGTTTGGATAAGAAGAGAAAAATCGTAGAGGCCAAATCTATTGAGCAGAGTGGAGAAAAGATCCCTGAAGTTTCAATTCAAGGATTTTCAATGGATTTCTAGCAAGATGATTTAAATAGAGAGACTTTGTCTATTCCTACAAAAAAATTGAGAATACAAAACATGGCATCTTCTTCTACTATAGTGCCTATAGCATATTTCTTGACACCAAAAGAAGTAGCTATGAAATCAAAAGTGTACACCTAGACAAGGTTAGCATCCTAATAGGTAGCTTCTATGTTTACTTCTCCACCATCTGTGAGTATGACAATAATGAAGAAAACCCTAGGAGAATTATATTCAGTATCAGAGGGAGAACCTACAATAACAATGGATTGGGCCCTAAGGAAATCGGATAAATGGTCTACTCTAATACAACAATTAAAAGGACAACAACCCAAGGGAGTCTCCATGGTTCAACATGTAATTGAGAAAGGGCCTAAAATAGAAATGGGTTCAAATGTTGAAGAAGATACAAAATTCATAGTGGGTCACCTCACTTAGGAAATGGGGAATTTAGAAGGAGAAACTACCGCAACAAAAAAAGGTGCCACCTCGAGATGAGCAGGTGGGTAATACACCTCAAGCACCCATTTCAATAATAGAAGAAGAGGAAGTGCATGAAGAAGCACTTGATATGGATGCAATTAGGGATCAATCTCAATGAAAAGAAAATGAAGGAGGGTTTATCAATGAACAATCTTAGGGTCAAAGAGAAGGTCCATATGCAAGTAAAAATAATGAGTCTTCTCAAACCCAAAATGAAGAACAAGAGAGTGGTGAAAACCTAAATGTAGGTAATCAACAGGAGCAACAACAATTATTAGCTCCAAAAGGTAATACAAAGGAAAATAAGAAAGGGGAAGAAGATACAAGACTCCAAGAAGAAGAACAAGGAGAGTAGGACTAGGTGAACCCATATTCTTTGCCACTTGGGGGGTGATATGACAAATGATCCATAATAAATGGTGACAGATGATAGTCATGTACTTTGAAAGGATGTTATTGAATGGCTAAGTAGGCGGGAATAGAGACAAGAAGAGACTAGGCCAAATGAAGATATACTTGATTATTTATCTCAACAATTAGCTTATCTATTGTAGGTAGAGATGGTGCCTCTATATTTCAAAAGTATAATGCAAGAAATGGAAACCCCTAAGCTAAGGACCAGAGCAAGGGTCAAATACATAGTTAGGCAAGATTCAAATAGAGGGAAAGTTCTCCAAATAGTCATTCCTATTAGGAGAAATAATTGGAAGAGATGAGAATAAACTTAGAAGTGACTTCCACTTGGAGGATAAAATACAAGCAAAAGAAAAGAGAATTGAAGGAATACATCTCTCACTTGAAATTTTTTATCAAGGCCATAGCCCAACCGATTCAATCAATGACAAATTTTCCATCAAAACCAGTGTTGATGTCTAAGGAACAAGTATATGCCATTGAAGGGCTAAAGCATAAGATAAATATCTTCAAATATTGGATGGGACATCTAGTAAATAAGGGTGAAGAGATGGTGAAAGATGCAATTGGAAAATGAAAAGAGGCATTTGGTTGGTTTAACAAGTCCAAAGGGATTTTAGCTAAGTGTAAAGATCACATAGAACAAAACAATATAGAGGTGTGGTGGTTAGGTGCAATTCACAAAGTATAGGTTTGAGTATTGATACAAGAGAATGTGATTACAGAACGGAATGTTCTGATGTTAGAGAAGTGGAAGTTACAGTTAAACTAGGAGAGTGATATGTTGTTGCAATGTATAACTGGGTTGGAAATTATCACCACAGAGAGTGAGAAAATGGTAAATAAGGACTTAGAACTCATGGAAATTTCGGCACAACAAGATTTCTATCAAGATAGAGTAAGGCAGGATGATGTTGAGGTAAGATCTTTTAGAGGTTGGATTGAAAAGATAAACAATGATCATGTCCATTCATTAACCCGAGAGGTCCTTAATGAGGTGATTAAGTGTAGAAATCACATGAATAAGTATGAGATAGAAATTTTGCAAAGAAACAAGGCTATAAAGAAGGTGATGGAAGAATATGTCCGACATAAATACAGTTGGAGAATGACATAGAGTGTTCCAAGGGATAGTATGAATCAGGTGTTGGTTGTATTCTAGGAGTACAAACAGAGAAAATGAGGAGATGAATCCATGGAGGAAAGGTTTGACGAGGAGATAAAGATGATTGGGTAATAGAAACTTGATTTTTTGATGTGTGGATGTGGTGACAAGTTCCCTAAGGTGCATTAACAAAGTTATTTCCAAACACAACACATGGTGGAAGAGCCAAAGGTTTTGAAGGGGAATGATAATAAGTTTTATATTCTGTTTAAGGATACTCGTCTCTCAAAGTATGATACTTCTAAGTTTTTCAACTGTGGAAGAAGAGTCAAAGTCTCTTTTACTTGTTCCAGAATATTCCAATGCCAACTATCATCTACCACGTGCCACCTTAAGATTCATTTTTTTAATCTTGTCATGTGTTCTATAAAAGGTCAAGATTTGTTCTTTTTATGGGGGTTCATAATTTGTGGAATGTCAATAGACATAAAATTTGTTTCACCAGCTTTATTTCTATTTTCTTGTTTTCTATTATATTCCAGTTTAAAAACTTGTATGCTCCATTGAAATTTGATAATATCAAAACCAATTTTAGAGTTATTTCCTGATATGAAATCTTACATAGTTTATTGTTTGTTCCTATCGAAGAAGCCAATGTGTTGTGCTAGATTGGGGTGCATATTGACACTATTTGGTGATAAATGATCTCATGTTTCTTTAAACTCTTACATAATGTTATGCCTAGCTATAAAGCAATCTAGTGAAATGTAGAGTGGTTTCTCTTTGATTTAGTTTGTTTCATGGTGTATGTGTGGTTAATATCTAGGAGATCACCTTAAATTTTAAGATCTTTAATACTTTTCTTTAAATTAGATGTTAAATATTTCCTGTAAATTTTTTTGAAATATTCCTGCAAACCATTCATGTTCATGAAGTTGTGGAGCAATATATATTAAATATTCTATATATTTATAATACTTTGTTTGCTATAACTATAATAAACCTTAAAAAACTATATACCCCTCATGATTAACAACAAATTTACAAAACACACCCTGAGTGAACCTAGTGCTTCAAGACCTAACATTCTCGAGCCTTGGGATAGCTAAGATCATCTTTAACTAGAAAATATTAGTGATTATTTCAAGTAAAGATAGGTTCTTCTATTCATTTGAGAAAATATTTATTTTCTTGTTGGTGTGCATAACAACCACACCAATCAAATTGGTGCCAGAAGGGCCACCTCAGGTTTAAAAGCAAGTTGGATTTTTGTAGAGTTACTAGGTCTCGGTCTAGCTATAATTGTATAGAATTTGTTGAGATTGGTAACCAAACCATAGGTAGAAGGCCAAGGTCAAGTTGCATAGGTGTAGCTCCTAGGAATCAAATACCTATAGCACCTCCCCTGCCTAGAGCGATGGAATTATTTAATGTAGAATCTCCTATTTAGTTTGAGTTGTATATCATGATCTCTCAAAGAATCTGGAAAAGTTGTATCTGAAGTATTATTTCCATAAGGATGCAGAAGAAAATTTGAGAATATTCAAGGATACATGTTGTAGGGAAAGAATACAACATGAGGATGTCATGTGTAGGTTGTTCCCATATACGTCGAGTGATGAAGTTCACCAATGGTACATCAACCTACCTTGTGATTCTATTAGATCATGGAAAAACATGAAGGATCAATTCTTAGCTAGGTTTAGGACACTCATAGATTATGCTTTGTTATACCATCAATTTTCTCAAATCAAACGTTTTGAAGGAGAACCTATAACAACTTTTAACGATAGGTTTTAAAAGGCGTATTCTAGATTATAAGCTCCTTATGTTGTGGATGATTTTTCTACTCTTGTTGTTTATTATACTATAATAAATCCCTTAACAACGATGTTCATGAGGGAAGGTAAATCCTCCTACAACCTTGACTAAATCTTACATTGAAACAATAAGCATAAACTGAGAAATGAAACATGTTAGAAATGGATCGCCTATAAATGGTAGGAACACTCTGAATAATTATTCCACGATAGGGATGAATGGAATTCCACATAATTACTTCCCAATCACTAACTCTTCACCTTTAGTGGCTCGGAATGGAACTTATCTGCAAAATAGTTTCTTCAAACAAGAAAATAGTCAAGTGTTGGTCCCACACCCTGGTCTTGCAATCACTAAGATACATCCTAATGATAATTATTTCTTTACGCAGGCACAGGATAACCAGCATGCAAAAGAACAAGAAGATAAAGAAGTAATTTAAGAAATAACTTTTCAACTTAAATAGATGACGGCAAAAGTCACTCAATGGAGGAATAAAAAATTTATTCACAAATAAATAATCAAAATCACTAGAACCAGATGTATAACGCTTATAGACCACCTAGACCCTAAAAACATGACCAAATAATGGAGGAATATCAACACCTTTGGATAATGCTAATTTTTTTGAAAATAATCTGACATCAAAAGCAAACCTAGCTGAAATTGTGAAACTGGTGCAAGATTCGTAACACCAGTGCTCATCTAGAGGTAGATTGTGCACAATTTAAAATTGCATTGGGCATCTTCTTAGTTGTGTCTTACCAAAACGATTAATGTGATTCTCATCTACAACAAGGCAATGAGATAGTTCCAGTAGGATATGATTCAACATTGGTTTTGGATAGTTGCATATGTTTTGAGTCACCTATTGCTTTTGAGAGTAATACTTACTATTGTGAAGATAGTTCAGCTATGACTTTAGAGACTTATACTTTTCCATATCAAGACAAGAATGAATCTCAAGATGGATGGATGAGATTCAATATTTTCAATAATACCTGAAAGGAAAAAGTTACAATATGATAAATAACACAATTGGTGGAAACAGGTTTAAAGGACCATTGACTACATCAACACCACCTAATAATTTCAGTACATCACCAGATGATAAATCTAGCAATAATCTTAGGTTACCAAATGTTACTTCACAATATAAAAATGCTTTGAATCTATATAAAGGTAATAAGGTAGAGACAGACGAACAAAATAAATTGACCACTTACTTGGTGGAAGAGATCAAAAAGGTAAAGATTAGCTTGGTTTTATCAAAGTTACTTAAAACCCTTGTGATTAGAAAAGCCTTCTTAAACACATTAGAGGAAACTCCTAAAGAGAGCTCAACTATTAAAGAAGTGCAAGCTAAAGATTCCTTTGCTAAAGCGAAGGATAAGAATACTTTTCCTGTGGTAGACACTCACATAGCTTCAAGTATAAAGGGAAAACTGAGTCACCACTATTTTTGCTAACATTGAGAATTTTTGGGAAGAATCTCCACAATTTCTTAATAGATTCAAGGGCTTCAACAAATGTGTGGGATTAACTCCAGTGAGTTCCATGAAGAAAGTCACTCAGTTGGACAAAACTAAGGTAAATGTAGTGGGATAATTAACCAATATTCACATACAGTTGGCATCCGACCTTAGAGTTCAAGATTTTATTGACATACAAGTGGTCGAGATTCTAGATACATATGGAATGTTATTAAGAAAAGATTGGTCAAAGACTCTGAATGGATACATGGGTATCGAATTTTCACATATGTGGTTACCCTAGAAAGGAATCTTGAATCATATCACAATAGAGAGGGAACCACATATGAAGCATATGATTATAGAATATAATTAGAACAATGAGGTTTTTTATATTGATGTAGAGCCTAGTGTGTATAGTATCAAAAATTTTGGGGTTAAAATTTAAGAGGTTTTTATGTGTAATATGGATATTCATAATTAGCTGACTCCAGGGACTAATGTGCTCATTGATTCTGATTATGGTTCTTCTGAAGGAGAGGAAAGCTTCTTGGATAAATTTCAAAAAATGATTATGAAAGAAGTTCATAAAAATTAGGTGATTAGCTTCCCTCTAGAAAGCTTATAGTTGTAAGGATGGTGCAGGTTACACAACTCATCGCACTCAAAATTCAATTGTACGATGTTTTTGGAGGTTATAAATAGAGTTGAAATTCAATAGTGTCATGGGGATAAAATCACCAATCAGCCTAAATCAGAAGTTCTTGGTGAGAAGGAATATACAGTGTTGGTAGAAGAATCAAACAAAGACCTTCATGATGACCAAAATGGAAAGGTTGAAATTAGCTAGTGGCACACTAAAAGGTTGTCATATTTGAAGAAGTCAATCTTCTAACCTCAAGAAACCTTAGGATCAAAATTGTAGAATGGAAAGAATGGATCCTTAGATTTGATGAATCAAATTCCAAACAAGGGATTGGAGTGGAAGTTAAATTAATCAGTCCTCAAGGTAAGTCCTTCCTTGCCCCATACAGGTTACGGTTCCAATGTACTAATAATGTGGTCGAATATGAAGCTCTTATCCATGGTTTTTTGCTCACTATCAAGAAGAAAGTCAAAATACTTAAGGTGTATGGATATTCAGAGTTAGTTGTCAGAAAGGTTAGGAAGCAATATGTCTATCACTACAAATGTTTGTCACATTACAGAAACTACATGTGAGATTTAATTGAGAGATTTTATGTTGTCAACATCACACACATCTCACAAAAATTCAATCAAAAATTAGATGCACTAGCCACAAATGCTAGTACTTTAGAACCAATAGACACTGCATATTTGAGAATATTTACTGTAGAATTGGTACAGTTTCCTTCAGTCCTGAACAAAGTTACTAGTTTATAGGTATTTGAGGATGATAGGCATATTCTGGAGTTTATCACTAACTTAGGTATCTTTGAAGCACAAATAATTGAAGAAGAAAATAAACCCGATTGTGAGCTCTATGATGATGATATAGTCCAATTGAAAGACAACAATATCCAAAAATGGATTATTGAGTTGGAAAGGCTATTTGATCGAGATCAAATAACTCAACAAAAATATTTTCCTAAGACTGATGGAGGGCTTTTTGAGCCATGCAACTTGAATACTGAAGATGACCCTAAGAATGTGCTTATAAGTAAAGTATGCACAGATGAAGAACGTAGGAACATTGCTAAAGCACTTAGAGATTATTGGAAGGTTATAGCATGGACCTATGAAGAATTGAAGACATATGACACTTCCATCATAACACATACTATACCATTGAATCCAAATGATAAACCTTTTCTGCAGAAGTAACTGTAGACACTGAAAATTGGTCTAGGCTTACGAACCCCACTTTCGACATAATTTTCTATTATCCATGGTCATGATTAAATAATGTTTATTATTTAATTACCTTTCTAACACATATTTCCTCTATTAATTAAATACCCCTTTTAATTAATTCACTAATTCATTTATTCAACTTGATTAATTAAATAAATCATATTTGTTTAATTATGTCGCTAACTAATTGATTCTTCCTTCTTAATTAGATAAATTAAAAAATAATTACCCACTTTGTCATATTTCAACTATAATTAAATATTTATTATTTAATTATTCATTTAACCCCCTTTATCTATAATTAAATATTTATTATTTAATTATTCAATTGCACCTTTACAACAATCAAATTAAATAAATGATCTTTATTTATTTAATTAAATCTCTCATTTTTGAATGTTGAATTAAATTAACATTTAATTCATATTTAATTTTTTATGTCACATTCTTTTGTCAATCAGTTGACTAGGTCATTCACTCACCTTCTGACTCAAGATCTATTTTTAGTTCTCTAGTTATCTCTGGATTCAACATCTGATTATCTCTACGAGAGGACTCTTTGTCACAACTAGTTAGTTAACTAGTTCTAACTCATATGCATGATGTGTATATTAATTAAATATTTTTATTTAATTAATTAGCTCATGTTTGCATTTGAATGCATTATTCTTCAACTTCTAACTTTGCCTTTGACATTCAAAGTCTTGTTCTTCTATTTTCAAAGACTCTTAACTGAAGGTTAAGATCTTGAACTCGTGTTCTAACTCACGTTCTAACTTAATCTTTATCTTACAATCTTTTCTAAATCATGTTCTAACTCACGTTCTATCTGACACAGAACTCACATCGCATGGCATTCATCAATCTCATCTGTCAATCTCTCTTTCAATCTGAGTCGATCGTTCAAAAACCCAAAATCTATAAAATGGCCTGTCATTATCATTATTCCTCCTCCCAAAATCATACACTTTTGAGAAGAAACTTATCTTCGATATTTTTCTTAGACACTCGATGAATTTATGCTTGCATCAATACTGAGAAATCTGAGGGCAAGAATACTGAAACAAAAAAATGGAGAAGAGAAATCGAGATAATTCGAAGGAGTGAACACATATTCGGTGAGATATTTTCAATTCATTTGTTTAGTTATTCATTATGTTTGCTTATTCGTTCTTTTTTTTTTGATATAAGTGAGTGTCATGGAGGGGAGCCAGTGGGGTCAAGCTACTAGTCATCTGCCATAAATATGCGTAGCTGGATAAATCCAAGTAAGAACTCAGCAAGTATTGTCCAAAAAGCCTAGGTTGTAAATGTTTTCAGGTCTTAACAGTTCTATCATCACAAACTGAAAATACATTGATTTATGTGCTTGTGTTTGTTGTATTCGTCAAAAATCTTGATCAACAAATGGAGTCAATCAAAACAAATTTTGGAAAACTTCAACTATCAAAAATTGAGTCGCAACTGTCAGTTTTAACACCTCATTTGTCTTCACGAGTCACATTTGTTAGGGGAACATCGCATGTGTTTTTCAAAAAGTTCATTTTAAACAGTCTGGATATTACAAGCCGCAACTGTAACATTTTGAGTCGCATGTGCACATGCAAGCTTCATCTGTCAATTTTCAAGCCACAAGTGTCTGTCAAAAAATTTAGGTTTACAGAGTCCATATGTATCACTGCATGCGTATTGCAAAACCACATTTTTCATAACAAAAACTACATTTGTCAGAAAACCACATGCATATTGCAAACTGCATCTATCATAAACAAAACCGCATCTATCAAAAAAGTCCAAACTTTGTCAATATCCGAAATAAGGTTTTAGTCAAATCACCGCATGCACAATTGTAAACCACATCTGTCAAAAATAGAACCGCAACTGTTAGGTGAACTGCATTTGACTGTCAACAAAAAACTTTGAAAACCACAAAACATCACTGTCATTTTCGCTTATGTTTCTAAAGATCAACCTTGGACATAAACTAAAAAATTTTGCTCAAAAACCTTTCATTATTAGGTGTCATATAGGTCTTAGTCACAGTCAACTTCTTAGTCATATTCATCCTAAGGTGCATGCATATAGATACTTCCTACGAAATTGCATATCACATAATAGATAACGTTCCTCGTCATTGGATACGTTCATGTCCTTATTTGTCACAATCATTGAACCTAGTCACTTTAGTCCTATTTAGTGAATCTTTTTAGCTCAACAGTCTAGATTGGAAAATTCACCTTGTCAATTGTCCTTGTCCTACAATCAGGTTCCTTGGTCAAATCAAATCCTTGCATGCATTTATTCCATAGGTGGTAGGTTATACCCATCTTAGACTCATTTATCATCATAGTCTACACGATATTTTGCATATTGTTCATCCTACCATACGTCATCTTAGTATACGTCATTTTAGAAATCATTTTAGCAACATCATTTATTGTCAGAAAATCCAAGAACATAGAAATAGGACATATCAGTTTTTAGACATAGTCTGCATTACCCCATTTTGAGAAAATTTTCATGGTCGAAACAAGGTCTCAAAAGAAACAAAAAGCAATGTCAGACCCCAACAAATTCATCAATCCATTTTGAAATCAACCATCAGGAAGTGAGAGACCACACAAACCTTTGCTTGAAAAACACGTCACTAGAGACACACATGGACAAATCTATATAGAAGACATAGACACCATTGTACAAGATCCTGAGTTTGCATCCTTTATGAATGAGTGTTTTGGAAAATGATCCCCAATGATATCTAGCAAAGTTGCTAGTAGAAGGTACCACACTACCACCAGGATTTGATATTCATACTTTGAAAACACAGTCTACTCAGCCAATGCAAACTATGATGTCAAGTTTTTCTATTCCCCAAATTACCGTAGCCATTCCAATTGGCATGCCAACTCAAACATCATCAATTATGAACACAACCCCTTTCAACATAACACAAGGTTTACAATTTACTATGGGGGAAACTTCCTCCAACCCCTTTGGCACCAACACAACTGGTAAGAGATCCAAAGTTGGCAGGAATATTCCTATACCAAATCAGACCATTCAGATAGGCAATATTCTTATACCAAATCAGACCATTCAGACAGGAAATATTCCTATACCACATCAGAACATTCAGACAAGAAATATTCCTATACCAAATCAGAACATTCTAACGGGATATATTCTCTCGCCAAATCACAACCCGTCACAGAACATGGCATATCAGAACACCTACATTGATCCAAACAACACAAACACCATGTCCTTAACACAAGTAGATGTCCTCCAAAACCAGATGCAAACTCTTCAACAACAGATGGACAACATGTCTATGTCTGGCAAACGAACTATCTCAGCGCAAGATCTATGTCCATGTCCATTCGACAAATTTCTTTATATGACACCTTTCCCTCATGGATACATTATACCGAATTTTCCAAAGTATAATGGGAGGAAGAATCCTTTGGAACATATTAGAGAATTCTCAATAGCATGCATGGACATATTGTATGACCCCACATACTTTATGCGACTATTTCCATGACCCCTCATAGGGATAGCGTTGGAATGGTTTTCTAAATTACCATATGGTATATGATCTTGGGGTGAATTAGCTGAGAATTTTGTTGAACATTTTTCCTTTAACATAGAAAATGAAGTAACAATAGCAACCTTGTGCCACACGACACAAGAAGATGGTGAAACTTTCACTACTTCCTTCCAGAGATGGAGAAGTCTAGCTAGCAGATGTCCAGTCGAAATACTCGAAAAACAGAAGGTCGCGATATTCCTCGAAAACATCAATCCAAAACTAAGAGGTGACTTATGGGTACATTATTGCACTTCATTCCTAGACTTGGTACAAAAGGGCATCATCCTTGAAAAGGGCCTTATTGACAAAGGAAAAATAAAAGTACCAGGCAGAAGCACGGTTATCGAACATCAAAATGCACTGAATGATAGAAACAAATTCTGGTCTAGAAACAAGAATGTCACGAATGACGGCATTGTTGATGCTAAAAACATGCATACGGGACCAGCTGTCACACTTAGAGGATACAAACAAAATGCAAACATGATGAACAATCCAGATCAAATAGCTAATTATGTCCAAAATTCACAACAACAAAGACCACAAAGGAGATTTCCTACATGTGAATTTACACCTTTAGGACAACCAATCGAGATGATTTTCAAAGAATTGATTAAACATAATCTCATCAAACCTTTAGAATCGTGAGAATATGATCCTGGACATTTTAAACCTTCATGGTGGGACAACAATGCCTATTGTGACTATCATCACACAAAAGGACACAACCTACAACAATGTCGATAGTTAAAGAATATCATACAAGAATTTGTTGAAAACAGAACCATAGAGGTAAATGGGTAGAAAAATACTAAGAATAGTGATCATAAGGTCTTCACAAACCCATTACATGACCACACGAAAGGAAAAGCCTCCAGTTCGAGAACCAAGAACAATCCATCTGCCAATTATACCAATACCAAGTATGACTATGGTAAAGGCTCAATCATAAATCACCTCCGAGCTGTAACTGAAAACGTCAACACCATCATCATTAAGAAGCACCTAGAATGTGTTGTGAACACACGCAAAACTAAAATAACTATTACCGGTCCTTCTTCTAAGTCACCTATGTAGAGGTCCAAGTTTAGATACAATCTCCTCGATCAATTGAGCAAAACCCATGCACAGATATCTATCTAGGAACTATTGACTTTACCATCTGGACATCGAGCCATTCTTAACAAAGCTTTGCAAAACATGACTGTTCCTACAAATTTTGATGTCAATCACTTCGAAGAAATGGTGGGATATTTGACCAACTCACATCATACCACATTTTCCCAACAAGATTACTCAACTGAAAAGTCTGATCATAATGACCCACTACATCTTGAAGTCCTAGTCCATCAAACCAAAGTCAGATGAGTCTTGGTAGATGGAGGAGCAGGTTTGAATCTATGTACCCTAAAATTGGTTAAGGCATTAGGATTTTCAGAAGACTGCATAGACACCTCTAAGAGTATAGTCATCAAGGCTTATGATGATGAGGAAAGATCATCCAAAGGAGTTGTCACACTCCCTATCAGAATTGGCCCAGCAATTATGAACACCAGCTTCCAAGTCTTGGATCTCATCCTTCCATACAACTTGTTGTTAGGTAGACCTTGGATACACGCAATGAAATTTGCACCTTCAACATATCATCAATGTCTTAAATTCCCTTATAATGACACCGATATCATGATTGATGATGATCCAAATCCTTTTCAATATTGTACAAGCCTAAGGGAAATTCCACAACGACAAGTACCAGTTAACCAAGAAGCTTCATCATCCACTTTATCCCTATACATTGACCCATCACATCTTACCAAGTCCATTTCATTCAAACCACCATCAAACACTCCTAAGGTCGAGATCCAAGACAAGGGTTGTGGTGAATATTACATAAAGGCATCACACTGTGTCAGTCAACTGATTCCACCTAAGGCATATGGCTTACCCATGGTAGATAGAAGGCAATCAATAGTCACATTCTGTGTTCCCCCTACAATGACATTGACTAAATGGGGAGAGTTAAGTGAAGAAATTGGGGATCAAGGTGATATTACCTCCTGGTTGTATCAAGAAGACAATGAATACCCCTCACCGTCTATTCAAATAGCTAAGGACCAATATGGAAAAGGCTTTAATATTATGCAAAACGAAGGCTATGATGGACATAGTGGGTTAGGACTACATCAAAATGGAAGGACAGAACCGATCATTGTCTCACCACGATCGAAATACCTAGGGCTAGGGTTTCAACCACTTAGAAGGATGAAACCAATCACCATTTCAAGAGGAAGAGTGTGCTTATGCAGGCATCGAGACATCTCATGAACCACTTCCCCCAGTCTACAATGAGTCTCACGAACCACTTCCCCCAGTCTACGAGGAGTCTCATGAGTCACTTCCCCCGATTTACGATGAATCTCCTGACGCAAGTGATTGTGAATGGGATTCTTATTCCTCTACCAGTACCATGAACATAGATGACCTCTTTGGAGAATTGGACCTAAAGGTAAAACCTATACCAAAACCAACTAGTCCCCATCATAGGAAGCACTTGTCTAAAGAAGAATTTTATAAACACTATTATTGGGAAACCCTTCATCGTGCATCTTGGGCACCTACCAAACCATCTTCTGATGACTCAGCCCTTACTATAGTCCCACAATAGAGTATACCTACCTATAGGAAGAAGAACAAGAAGGAGTTATTCCAAAACTTTTGTGATCATGTCAACCACTCTATATTCACCTTGTCATCTGCTACCTTTAAAAACTCTGATGATGACATGCCTCTCATATATCCTGAACTTATCGACTAGGATCAACAAGGTACACCCATCATAGACACATTCGAGAACGACGAAACAATTGTTGAGTTCATGGGACTTCGAGAAGGCATACCAAGAGGGGATCATAAAGTTGGTTTTACCATAGACTTGGATGATAAAGCATATTTTGGGGAGTCTATTTACAACTCTAGTCGCAAAAATGAAAATAAAAAGAAAAATGAGGAAAATGAGAAAATGATGAGTCCCTAGGTTAAAACCGAAAGGCACCTTTGGACAAAGAAACAGTCAAAATAAAGGACGTATCCAAGGGTGAAAACCTCTCAAAGGCACCCAAGGATAGAGGTTTAAATATTCTCCCAGTTGAACAAGAAAAGTCATCAATGCTAGTAGAAGAGTCTATTGAAGTCAACATATGTACAAAAGAGAATCCTCAGATGGTATATTTTGCAGCTTCCTTAACAAAGACAGAAAAACCTGAGTTTAAGGACTTCTTCGAAAAGAGACAAATAAACTTTGCATGGTTGTATGCAAACATGCCTGGCTAGATCCAGACCTGAGATTGCACTATTTACCACTACAACCAAGTATTAAGCTAGTCAAACAGAAGTTAAGGAAAATGCACCCGCAAATTGCTCTATTGGTCAAGGCAGAACTTAAGAAGCTCTTGGATGTAGGATTCATAAGGACGATAGACTATGCAGATTGGATTTCAAATCTTGTACCAGTGACTAAACCAACTGGGGGCATCCGCATTTGCACATACTTTAGAGACATCAATAAGGCATGTCCTAAGGATGACTTCCCTTTGTCATACATAGACATGATAGTAGATCTTACAACAGGATACGAGATGCTATCCCTAATGGATGGTTTCTTTGGATATAACCGAATCAAAATCGCAGCTGAAGACCAACACAAGAGAGCTTTCACGTGTCCATGGGGCATGTACTATTGGAATGTTATGCCATTTGGGCTTAAGAATGTAGGAGCTACCTATCAATGGGAAATGACTATGATTTTCCATGACTTTGTACACACTCTCATGGAAGATTATGTAGATGAAATGATAGCTAAATCAAAAACAAGGGCAGATCATTTGAAGGTGCTAGACAAGATAGTCGAGAGGCTAGAGAATTACAACATCAGGCTAAATCCGAAGAAGTGTGTCTTTGGAGTGAAATCAAGGAAACTATTAGGGTATATCATTTCTAGAAGAGGCATTGAAGTAGATCCAGAGAAGGTAAGAGCTATCATAGAAATGCCTCCTCCTGTCAGCATTGGTCAACTAAGAACACTACAAGGAATATTATAGTCCATCAGGAATTTCATTGTACAACTGGCAGACAAAATACACCCATTTCAATATTTCCTCAAGAAAGGAGTACCATTTGTGTGGACACCTAAATTTCAAGAAGCTTTCCAAAAAATCAAGGATAACTTTCTCACTCCACCTGTTCTCATGCCACCTACAAATAGAAAACCGTTGATATTATACATTTCAGCAACTCAAACAAGATTAGGAGCTCTTCTCGCACAACATGATGATCAAGGTCATGACAGAGCAGTCTACTACATCAGTCGTACCTTGGTAGGATATGAATTAAACTGTAGAAACATAGAATGTGTTTGTCTTGCGGTAGTCTTTTCTACTCAAAAACTATGGCACTATATGCTCAATCGCCAAACAATGTTGGTCACAAATATTGATCCCCTCAAATATCTCCTAAGTAAGGCAACATTAATGGGTCGATTGGCTAAATGGGTTATGATACTTAGCGAGTATGACATCCAATATGTGGAGAGGAAGGCTATAAAAGGACAAGTGATTGCAGATCAATTAGCAGATGCACCCATGAAGGCAGACCATCCTTTAGTGGTGGATTTTCCTGATGAATTTATCTTTAACATTGACACTAGAACAGACTGGAAATTATACTTTGATGGGTTACATACACAACGTGGTTCAGGAGCAGGTATTTAATTTGTTACACCTCAAGGTGACACCATTCGTAAATCATTCAGGATTGCTTTCCCTTGCACCAACAACATAGCAGAGTATGAAGCCTTAGTGACAGGATTAAAAATGGCAGCACAGTGGAAGATTAAGAATCTACATGTTTTTGGCGATTCTCAGCTAGTAGTCTGAAAATTAAATGATGATTATGAGATTAAGGATGAGAAAATTTCTCCCTACAAGCGCATGGCTGATAGTTTCAAGCAGTAATTTGATGACATTACCTTTCAACAAATACCGCGTATTCAGAACAGGGCTGCAAATGTTATGGCAACTGTGGGTTCCTTATTGGATATTCCGTGTAACGTGCCTAAGTTTGAGTTTTTGGTTGAACAGTTGTTGGTCCCCACCTATGATTTCCCCGATTCCGCGATGGTGTGTACAATTGTTGTTCCTACTTCCCCTTGGTATAAATACATATTCGACTACCTAACCGACCAAACCTTACCTCTAGACCTGTCAAATAACCAACGTCGAACCTTCATCCATAAGTCAGCTAAATACACCATCATCGGAGATACCCTGTATAGATGTACCTTAGATAACGCCCTAATGAGATGTCTCGATGCTAAAGAAGCACAAACAAATTTGTGGGTGATGCACGAGGGTATATGCAGATCCCATTCGAGTGGTCCTACTTTAGCCCATAATATTATGAGATTAGGTTATTATTGGCCTATAATGGAGAAAGACTCATATATCTTTGTAAAGAAATGTAGACAGTGTCAGATACATGGAGATTTGATAAGAGCAACAGCACAAGAGCTTCGTCTGATTACATCACCATGGCCTTTTTCCCAATGGGGACTTGACCTCATAGGTAAGATACACCCTCCATCATCCAACAACAATTAATTCATCATAACCGTCACTGAATACTTCACCAAATGGATCGAAGCTATTCCCATGACCTACATCACCGGCACACAAATATCCAAGTTTATCTTAAACTATATCATTTGTCAGTATGGTGTACCCCAATCCATAATCATAGACAATGGCCACCCATTCAAAAACCAAGAGGTACACCATTTATGTGAAGAGTTCCATATCAAACATCATTTTTCCACCCCATATTACCCATAAGGTAATGGCCAACCCGAGGCATCTAATAAAACCATTGTTAGAATCCTAAAGAAGAATTCAATGATGTTGGTCATGACTAGCACCTATAGCTAAATCTTGCCTTATGGGCTTATTGTACAGGCATTTTTACTCCCATTGGTGCCACTCCATATTCCCTAGTATTCGGGTCTGAAGCTATCTTACCTATTGAGGTTGAAATTCCTTCCCTGAGGGTATCCTTGAAAGGTCACTTAACGATGAAGAATATCATGTATCTAGATTACAAGAGCTAGAATTATTGGATGAGTGAAGATAGAAAGCACTAGACCATTTGCAAGCATATCAGAATCGTCTTCGTCGAATCTATAATAGGAAAGTTCTAAATAGAAACTTTGACATTAGTGACCTGGTTTTAATGGAGAATCCCAAGAATTAAGCTGAATGGGAAAAGCCAGGAAAGTTTGAACCTAACTGGTTAGGGCCTTATATTGTCACAAAATCCTTTGGATCAGGAGTGTACCAACTCTCTACTCCTAAAGGGGAGCCACTTTTGTCACCAATCAATAGCCTGCATCTGAAAAGGTTCTATGCGTAGCTTCTGAGAATATGTGTCTTAATCTATAGAATAAAAAAAAAATGAAAAAACAAAAAAATGGTTACCTTGATGAAAACCAGGTTAACAGGCATCTTTGTAACACCAAAACAATCAAAAAATCAACAAAAAAGTAAAGAGAAATAATTCATCCAATAGTGAAAACTACTTCGGTGGCACTATGGATAAGTACCATGGTGAAAAGCTAGAAAATAGGCGCCATGTGTAGTCAAACTCGCTCTTTCATCTACTATCATTCCAATCAGACTTTTCACCATCCCTCATAATAAATCGTTGTCCTATCCATTCCTTGGAATGATTGACATCTAACATCCATTATGTCACAATCCCTACTCCATCTCACATATCTTATTCCCGACTGGGGGAAAATCCTTGTTATGTTCCATGAAGACCTTGTACATAACATTGCACCATCGAAAAATGTCTTGAAAAATCCAAAAACATTAGAAAACTTCAAAAACACAAAAAAATCAAAACATGTCAGAAAATCCCAAAAACAGTGTCAGTCATGTCAAGTCAGTCATGTTAAGTTAGTCATGGACATTAGTCGAACTACATTGCCTCTACGACTGGGACATAGGCAAGGCCATCAATCGATGTGCCCCCGAGGCATTAGGTCTATTTGTCTAGGTTTGTCATGTATCATACACATTTAAATCATGACTCTTTATACATTCAAAGTCATTGGTCATGTCGAACTATGAGGTCTATGCGTGTACAACGTAGGAAAGGCTAATCAATTGATGAGCTCCCAAGACCACACTAGGTTAGTCCAATAGGGTTCATTCACATTCAATTCACTTAGATGCATATCTTTAGCCACATTAGGTCAGTACTTTATGGTATCATCTCATGTCATACACAGTCAACACACATACACATAATTTTAATTAGTCAATGACTCATAACAAGTCGTGCAACAATAAGGCACCATCTCAAACAGTCATTAAGTCAATATCAAACACATTGTCAAAACGATCAACTTATGTCTTTGCAAGATATGTCTTTCTTGTCAAAAGATGTCGTCAAATTGTCATAGCCTCATGTAGCTTGTCGCATCAATGTCATCAGGCTCCAATGTCTTATATGGCATGTGTCTTTCTGAAACCAGGCTTTGTCATGCCTTACACAGATAGTCACCAAGTCAAAACCAGACTCAATGTCTTATTGCAGTATGTGTCATCCATCATATTACGCTATGTCAAACATCAAACAATCAAACAATCCCGCAAGATCAATTTTTGGTGAATACTTTTATTTGGCTTTATGACTTTATATCTTATTTTGTCTTATCTTTTTATCAATTTGTAAATTTGGTCTGGTTACTAGCTTTCTCAAGGATGTCCCTTGAAGGATTTAGAGAAGCAAGGATGTCTCGGGACTCTTTTTCTTTGGCTGTTGTCTGTCAACTGTCTTTTTAGCATTGGATTTTTGAGTCATGTTACTAGTTTCCTCAAGGATATCCTATCAAGGATTTAGAGGAGCAATGATGTCTCATGACCCATCTTTTATTTGTTTGTTGTATGTGGTTTGTTAAGACAAAACAACTGGGGCAGTCTTGTCCTTAGTATGAGTTAAGACACTCCTTGTCTACGACTGTCTATTTTTCACAGATGGATGACTTTGTACACTATGGTCTATCTCATATCATAGTGTGTACTATCCATTTGTGCCATGTCCCGCCCAATGATGATAACAAGCAAGCATAGCATATTTGGCAATTTATCAAAGATCATATGTTTTTCAATCAATCAACCTTTGTTATTTCTTACTAACATTCTAAATTCATTCATGCTAACATTTCTTCTCTGACATAATGATAAATTCATGTGACACAACAAAAACATTAGATAATTTGCATACATCCTATAAACATGTCATATAGTTACATTGCATTAACATCTTCATTACATATTTACGAAATCATTACATCATAGGAATTTCATCATCATACATAATGGAAACATTACACATGTAAATCTCACCATCACATATAAATAACATCATATTCATTCATTACATCCATTATCATAAGTAAATAAGGACATCCATAAACATCATAAACTACATAAAATCATCACATGTAGAAGCCTTCATTCATAACACATATACATCCATCATCTAGGAAACATAATCATATAGAAGCAAATACATCACCATAAAATAGAACTGTATATCATATAGAAGTCGCCAAAATCATATATATATATCGCTCAAAATAATGTGTCACAGTACAATGTCATAATGTCTCCATAAATAAAATGAGCTCATGGGCTCTTTGATCAAAATACAGTGTCTGCATGTATAGCAACTATCATTGTGTCCCACTGCCACTACTATCCCATGGTGAAGGTGGTGGAAACTGCCTTGGAGGTGCTCTCTATGAGGTGGAAGGCCTATCATATGGACCTTTCCTCAGTGGTCCTACCACACCCTCTGTACTATGTGTCCTAGTATGACTCATGCTTTGTGATCTATGGCTGTGAACCTCTGAGAAGCTAGGAGCTCGTCTCTCTTCTAGTACCACAGACTCATATAAATCCCTATAATATGTAGCCCTCTCCACACCTCTGACTAACTCCTGTACCATCCCATCAGATGAGGACCCACTGGAAAGGCGTCTGACCTCTATAAATTGCTGCTCAGTCTCCTATCTCTAAGCTATGGCCTGATCCCTCTCCATGAGTGCATTGTCTCTCTCTGCACGGACATTGTCTCTCTCTACATGGACATTGTCTCTCTCTAAATGAGCACTATCTCTCTCTATCCGCATAGCATCAAACTTTGTTTTCATTAGTCTCATTCTATCCTCCATGGCCTCCCTATCACCATCCCTAGGGGAATAATCCTCCCGTCTCCCCTCCACAATCCGATCCCTGAGCTCTCTCTCCTGCTCCTCCATCGATGCTCCCCCTCAACATCATCCTCCCCATATCCTATCAGAATACCTAGAGGGTCTATATCCATATCCATATCCACATCATTTGTGACATCCCCTCCCCCAATATCCACCTCAGCTAACTCCTCTACAACTGCCTCCCCTGTAGCATGCTCATCTCCGCCATGTACATCAGCTCCACCTCTAATGTCCAACATCAATACATCCTCTACCACTACCTCTTAGATAGGTGAAATTCCACCTACCCAACCCCCTCTCCATCCTTGCCTATTGCCTCTACCATCATCACCTCTCCCTCCAACTCTACCAAATTTGGCACCTCCACCTCTTTGTCGTCCTCTCGGTCTTGTGCCTCGTCTCTCCACTGGTGTCGTCTGATCTGGATCGGTGTATGGAATCAGCCGATGCTCCGCCCACCATGCGTTATATGCAGCTGTCATCCCTGGGTCTTCTGCTCCATCTCTCCATCCCCACTATACTGGTTGTATTTCTTGTATCTCTTCGGTAGCTACAGGAATCATGGGCCCGCAATATGGAACCTCTCTCAAAGAATGAGCAAACTATTCTCTACTCTAAGGCTCATCCTGAACCTCACCGAACTATCTCAAAACTCTATCTGGTAAGTGTCGCTCTATGATATGCACACTCAAAATAGTCCTCCCAATCAGGTATTGTGTCTGTCTGCAAAATGGAAAATGTTTATCCTCATCAGACCACTCCTCATAGTCCATGTATGGTCTCCAATTGAACTGATCTAGAATTTCGAGCACATGTCTCCAATATCCAGTGTCTCCCACATGGCTCTGAGTGATGTGCCCTATGTACCGGAAAATATACGGGGCTCTCTCCTAATGCTCTACAATAATTGGAGGACGAAAAAATAGCTATCCTCTCCCATGCCCACCACATCAACAGGGTGGTTCCACAACTCAATGACTGTGCATCTATATATGCAATATCATGTAAGTGGAAATATAACATCCCCAATAGACATGGACCCCAAGCATACATGATCTCTCTCTCTAGCATACCAACCAACATCTCACCCCATCCAACTAGAAAACCATGACCCCGTCGGTCTGGTAATACTATCCCCCTATCAGTGTACATAATATGTAGTCAATCCTATGGTATCTATCCGCCAACATCGGCCATCTGATCTCATAATGCTCAATGTCGAGCCTACTGATATCGTCCACCTAATAAAATTTTGCTAGCTCATTCAATCTGCGTTGCGTATCATACATCACCCGCTCTCCTCTAATTGGCAGTCTCAGTATCCTATACACATCCTCCAATGTGACAGTCACCTCCCCAGTCAGCAAATGAAACAAAGATGTCTCGAAGCGTCATCGCTCGCACAACATCATGAGCATCCCCATGTTCGCCCGAATGGTGGGCATCGAAAGACAGTGACGTAGACCAAGTCTCCACAAGAGTCGTATCTCTACACTACTCAGATGATCTCTCAGATCGAATGTGTTAGGACGTGTCTTCTGTGTATATATAGGATCCAATACAACCTGCATTTCAACCACGATGTCAAGATTTTCAAATATTTTTCCTTAGACAATTTCTCCAAAAAATTTACCAGCCAAATGCGGCTCACATTAATAGATGCGGTGCATTCTTACAAATGTGTTGCACGACAACTCATTTGCATTGCATATTACATATGCATTGCACATTTCCCACATCCATTTCTACCTATAGCATATGTGGTGCAAAAATCAAATGCGGTGCATTTTCTACAACCTATCTACCTGTTGCATATGTGTTTCACTAATGCACATGCGATTCACTACCCTCCATGTGTTTATTCCTAATGCAGATGCGTTGCATATATAAATATGCGGTGCATTATAAAGAAAATTTGCTTATTCCCTAAAATGACTAATCTAGCCTAGGCGTGTTTTAGCAAATGTGTCGTTTCGCAGTCAAATGCAGCGAATACTGACTATGAAACGACGGCATATGCGTTGATCCCGAAAGACCACATATGCTAATCAACTTTTAAAAGCCTAAAACTACGTGAAAAAATAAATTTCGAGAGTTCTTTTTTGGGTACATACCGGTGGTCTTGCATCGGTTGGCCACCTGAAGGTCTAGATCCAATATCCTCGATGCGCAGCATAGGGAATGGGTGCCATTTTCATCCACTAGTCAGAGCAAATCTTCAGTTTTCCAAACTCTTTCGGGTGCAAATGAATTAGTTTTCAACCTCATTCCTATTTATAGCTAGGGTTTGGGTGGCATTTCTTCTGCCCTTGTCTATTGGTCGCTTAACCTTTCAACTTCGAATGACACGTACACGTACATATCACCTCCAATTTCAATTCCGTCAACTCCATAGCATTTCTAACTATCAAATTCACTTATCAAGAATATTTCCTGATTTTTTTGAAATTTTTCAAAAATTGTCAATTTTCCTGAGGGGGCATACCCTAACCTATTTCATGTTGGGGCATGATCGGGGCATATTTTCTTTGACACAATGCGAAACAACATTGTATCAAGGAGGGGCAAATTGTAGACACCGAAAAATTGGTCTAGGCCTACGAACACCACTTTCAACATAATTTTCTATTATCCATGGTCATGATTAAATAATGTTTATTATTTAATTACCTTTATAAAACGTATTTCCTCTATTAATTAAATACCCCTTTTAATCAATTCACTAATTCATTTATTCAACTTGATTAATTAAATAAATCATATTTGTTTAATTATGTCGCTAACTAATTGATTCTTCCTTCTTACTTAAATAAGTTATTATTTAATTACCCCCTTTGTCATATTTCAACTATAATTAAATATTTATTATTTAATTATTCATTTAACCCCCTTTATCTATAATTAAATATTTATTATTTAATTATTCAATTCCACCTTTACAACAATCAAATTAAATAAATGATTTGTATTTATTTAATTAAATCTCTCATTTTCGAATGTTGAGTTAAATTAACATTTAATTCATATTTAATTGTTTATGTCACATTCTTCTGTCAATCAGTTGACTAGGTCATTCACTCACCTTCTGACTCAAGATCTATTTTTAGTTCTCTAGTGATCTCTGGATTCAACATCTGATTAGATCTGCTAGAGGACTCTCTATCACAACTAGTCAGTTAACTAGTTCTAACTCATATGCATGATGTGTCTATTAATTAAATATATTTATTTAATTAATTAGCTCATGTTTGCATTTGAATGCATTATTCTTCAACTTCTAACTTTTTCTTTGACATTCAAAGTCTTGTTCTTCTATTTTCGAAGACTCTTAACTGAAGGTTAAGATCTTGAACTCGTGTTCTAACTCACGTTCTAACTTAATCTTTATCTTACAGTCTTTTCTGACTCATGTTCTAACTCACGTTCTATATGACACATAACTCACATTGCATGGCATTCATCAATCTTGTCCTTCGATCTCTCTTTCAATCTGAGTCGAATGTTCAAAAACCCAAAATCTATAAAATGGCTTGCCAATATCATTATTCCTCCTCTCGAAATCATACACTTTTGAGAAGAAACTTATCTTCGATATTTTTCTTAGACACTCGATGAAGTTATGCTTGCATCAATACTGAGAAATCTGAGGGCAAGAATACTTAAACAGCAAAATGGAGAAGAGCAATCGAGATAATTCGAAGGAGTGAACGCATATTCGGTGAGATCTTTTCAATTCATTTGTTTAGTTATTCATTATGTTTGCTTATTCATTCTTTGTTTTTTTATTTAGATTAATATTGTTTTGGCTAGATTAACATCATTTATTCTAGTTGCATATCACTAATCCAGATATTTATTCTATGTTACAGTAACGATTGGTGAATGTGCTTATAGAACCCCTAATTCAAAAAGAGGTACAAAAAATCTTATCCGCTAGGATTATTTTTCCCATAAGGCATTCTACTTGGGTGGAAAACTTAGTTCCTATTAAAAAAAAATGGGGATTTTCCTTCTCTGGATGAAGTTTTACAAATTTTCAATGGGTCATAGATGATGTCTTTCATAGATGGATTTTCAGGGTATAACCAAGTGATGGTTGATAGGGAGGATAGGATGAAAACTCCCTTCCCTATGAAATGTGGTACTTTCACATATAGGCAGATGCCATTTGGGCTGATAAACACTAGAGCTATATTTTAGAGGGAAATGGACTATTATTTCAAAGATTTGGTCAGTAAATGCATTATAATATATATGGATGATCTCACTATATTTTCTAAGAACATATGGGACCACATCAATGATCTTAGAGCAGTACTACAGAAATGTGAGACATATATAATATATTTGAATCCAAAGAAGTGCATTTTTAGAGTAACTAAAGGTAAACTTCTTGGGCACATTATATCTAAGAGAGGTATTTTCATTGATCCCAACCGAGTGAGTTCCTTGATGAAGTTGCAACCTCACATAAGCAAAAAGGAATTGAAGTCTTACTTTAGCAATATTAACTTTATCCGGAAGTTTATTACTGGATTTTCTAAAATAGTAAAGAATATTAATGATATGCTAAAGAAGGATGCTAAAATTGAATGGACTAACAAAGATAAATTTTATTTTGAGAACATAAAAGAAGCAATTTTTGAGGTTTCTATGCTAATAAGCCATGATTATACTAAGCCATTTTATATCTAAATTATTTTACTTTGAGTCACACGCGTGTGGCTACATTAATGCAGAGAGGTGAAAAGAAAGAAGAGAGACTGATTGCATTCATGAGTACTCCCTTCAAAGATGTTGAGCCAAGGAATATGGATATTGAGAAGAAAGATTTTGTATTGGTTAAGGCTACGAGGAAATTTAGGAATTATATCCTTGGGAGCCTAGTTAAAGAAATTGTGCTTAATGTGGCAGTTAAAATGTTGCTTACACAAAATGAACTTGAAGAGAAAAGAGCTAAATGGGTTACCATCCTTCAAGATTATTTTGTGGAGATTATACTTATAAATCTAGTCCAAGGGCAAGCACTGGTTAGGTCTATTGTTGAGGTGGATTCTCATATCACTAGCCAATATGTACATTGGATATAGAAATACAAGATGAGTGGTGCTCAGACATTTGGTATTATTTGGTCAATAACAATTTTCCAGATAATATGCAAAGACATCAAATAAGAGCCCTAAATATTAAATCTCAAAGTTAAATGATTAAAGGAGGAGCTCTTTTCAAAAAGAATCGAGAAGGAATTTACTTAAGATGTCTAAATAGGAAGGAAGCAGATGAGGTTCTAAAAGAGCTTCACGAAAAATTTGGTATAGCTCATGGAGCTCCATTGGCCACTACTCATCTTATCCTAAGAGCGGGTTATTATTGGACAATAATATTTAAAGATACGTTTGAGCATGTAAAACATTGTTACACATGTCAGATTGATGCGAACAAAGGAAGGTTCAATGCATAGCCATTGCATCCTGTGATGGAGATGCACCCCTTTGCACAATGGGGGTTAGATTTCATAGGCATGATAAATCTTCCATTGTTTTCTAGTCATAGTTATGTACATTATCAATTACAAACTATTGTAACAAGTGGACTGAAGCTTGTTACAGTAGACAATGCACTACGAAGGTATTAATCATTTTTTGGGGAAAAAAATCATTACCAAGTTTGAAATACCATACACGCTAGTATATGATAACGGTCTTACTTTTTCTTCTTTAAAATTTTCTAATTGAGCATTTGAATATGTATAACATTAAATTTTTCATCTAATTATTACCTGTAGGGGAATGGATTAGCAGAATCTTCAAATAAAACCTATTGGATATAATTAGAAATTTAATTGAAAAGAATCCCAAGGAATGGAATTCCCTGTTAAAATTCACTCTTTGGGTTGATAAAACTAGGATGAAGTCTGTGTTAGGGAATTCTCCCTACCATTTGGTCTATATAATTGATCCCATATTGCTTGTAAATCTGAAAATCCCTACTTGGAAATTTTCTCAAGAGTATATAGGATTAGATGATCAAACATAAGCCTAGTTGTTATAGCTAATGCACTTAGAAGAGAAATGTACTAGAGTGATAGATCATTTTGCTAAGCATCAATCTTTCATCAATCTTTGGTCAAACATTGGTTTGACAAGAGGGAAAAGGTTAAGTCTTTTTGAATATTTAACTTAGTTTTATGTTGGGATAAATCCCACAAGCGAAAAGGTAAACATGGAAAGTTTGACAAGTTGTGGACTATCCCTTATCAAATATAAAAAAAAATAGGTGACAGTACCTATGGGCTGAAAACTCTTACTAGAGAGGATGTCGTGTTGCCTGTTAATGAGCAATTCTTGAAGCATTATTTCCAAGTCTAGCATGAGTCACTTGTTCCTAGTGTAAATATGTAAATAGTTTCTCATTTTCATTTTATTTTGGTTTTGGTTCTTTCCTTTTGTTTCCGGGGTTTTGATGTGTTATGATATAGTTAGACAGTGATCAGAATTATAGAACATAATTTTTGGAAATGTCGATGGTATTCTGAAAAAGAGGTAACCTCTTAATTATGAATGATCAAGAAGTTCCTTGGAGTACTTTTACTTTAATTAGCATAAATCATCAAAATATTATTGGGATACAAATATCCACATTTAAAGGGCTTTATAGAAATTTGACGAATAGTGGTTTCTTGCATTGAGTGAAAAATCAATAGCTAACCTTTCCTACCACTATAATTCCCAACTTTATAGTAGGCTTCAGTGCTAGCAAGTTGAAAAGAAAAGAGCTTAAATGTAAAATCAAGAAAAAAAAAGAAATGGAAAAGAAATATCAAAAGACAATTCAACTCTTTAGGTCATCCAAATATCTCTACTAGTGCTATAGACGCCTAGGTGGTAGTAGATCTATGTTTGGGGGAATTACAAAGATAACCTTGCCAAGGAAATGGATGCTTGACTCAAAGCAAGGTAATATCTAAGGTTGGCTTTGAAGGAAATACCAAACTATGTAGGTCAATGCAAGTAGTTGTTAGGCTTTGATTTTGTTGTAACAAATGGATCATGAGCATACACTTAAACCCAATAGAATCCAATTTTGTTATGATAGTTAAAGTGGAAGTGATTATGAAGTAAGATCTTGGTTGCTTATAATTGAGAAGTTCAAGAACTTTGGAATATAGTTATCATTTCCAGAATTCATTTTCTATTATTTTGATTAGTTTTGTTAGTTGCTAGTTGTTGTGTGGTCTCACAACATGCCCCATTTTTCTCTTGTGGACCCCTTTTATTTTTTGCTTCCTAATTTTGCTTGCTTTTGCTTGGTTTTGGGGCATTAATGGTAAAATTTAGTGTCATTTGGCTTAAATTCTTGGCTTTTGACTGAATTAATGGTTTTCCCATGTCAAAATGCTTTGGATTCGGTTTAAATCTAGTATCTTTTTTTAAAATATTATTGCTTTTCGAGTCTTTGGGATTTTAATTTTTTGAGCATCGGGTTTTCTTAAGCAAAGTAAATGCAAGTTTTGCAAGTCTCACAGTTTACCCGATGAGTAGTTTTCTCGACAAATAATTCCACCTGCTAAAAAGTTTACCTACATGGTCTTTTCTTGAGGAAAGTTTCTTCCTGAGTCCATATCTACTAGTGATTAGTCATCAAATGTTTTAGAGGAATCTCCTGCTCGGAGGTGGGAATCAAAAATTTGGTATTCAAAAGTGTGCCTATGCTATATCGATTCAATCTTATACCCACACCTAGTTGTCTTCTTGCAAACATTGGATGTTTACTCGGCCTTTGAACACTCAATAAGAGAAAACCTGGCATAGCTTTCAAAATCAAGTTTGTTGGACTTTTTGGATCTAATGTTAACTAATATTTTCATACCCAGACACGAGTTTCCACCTAAACCATCATTGTCTAATAAGGACAAAGTAAATTTGTAAGTGAACCATGTCAACTCTCATGTCGCCTTTTCAAACTGAACCAAGGTTTGGTACCCAAGAATTTTGTTACATGAACCTTAACCTACCATGATTGTACCTTTCTTAATGCAATTGATGTGAAATTATTGAATGGATTGAATAAGGTGGTGAAAGCACATACTTATCACTATTTCAATCATTCGCTTACTCCTACAACACACCATAGCACATGAAATAAGACATATACAAAACCTACCTAGGGATCAAGGTGTCATTCACAGGCCCCAAAAGGTGAAACAATAGAATGTGATAAAAGGTATAATTTCTAGAATTTAATTCTTCATTAGCTCGAGCTCACCATTAACAAAAATAGGTACTTCTCTTTTAATTGAACTCTGAAAATTCTTCTTGCCTCTGGTGAAATGGTATATTATTTGGCTAATTCCTAAATAAACTAGTATGTAATTTGATTGAACTAACATAAATTTGATGAATATATGGTAATGGGTAATGGAAATTTGTGAAGATAAGTCATAGAAAGTGCATTGTTAGGATTTACCCTAATTCATATGCAAAATATCAATACCCTGATCATGTAGGATATTGGGGAAGACATGAGCATCTCATGGAAGAAACAACCTAAGGAGGATTTTGAATTAATCGTATCACAGGCAGTCCCCACTTACAAACTAGTGACAAGTACCCATTTGGGAAGCTTTAATGAACATGAATTTATGAAGAGGGCTCAATAGTTGGATGCCTACCCATGTGTTAAAAAATATGATTTCCATTGGGATGCATTTTGCGATAGGGTTCTCGTTAGCAATGGAAGCCCTGGAGTTAGTCCTAGAATGTATGAGATGGTATGATGCAAACAAAAGGGTGGTCGTCAAAGAAGGAAAAGTTATTGCCAACCTATTCGCAAATGGTATTGCTTACACATTTGGAATACTAGTCTTCTTGAAGATGAATACATTGAATATGGAAGACTCAACTAAGGCATATGTTGTTATGGAAGAGCACAATAATTTCATGGTGTCAGCTTGGTTCCAAGAAAAGGCCACCAGGATTTTTAAGAATGTATTGAGGTTATTGTTTATCCATAAAATACAAGATATGATAACCCTATTTAGTCAGATGGTAAGATTTAGAGATGCTAGTAAATTTGAACCATGGATGTACAAAGTTATCAGAAGAATGAGGGATAATCCTATTTGGATTCACTAAGAACAATTTATTAGTGATAGAATATGTGAGCCCATTCAATTGTCCTGAATTCAAAATGGTTCACCATGTCTTCGTACATTGTATATTCCTATGCTCTAAGGCAATATTTAAGGGTTAAACAGAGTAGGATTTTTTGGTAGAGAACCAGGGAACAAATTGGTTCATCGACATTTTCCTCAAATCACTTCCAGTTAGTGTTGAAATCATTACCATAGGGTAAATGATGCATTTTCAATGAGGATGGTTAGGTTAATGGGGGGAGATAAAGTGGATATAATATATCTTGAAGTACAAGATGTTATCCATTCTATTAGGTGTTGGTATATCCATTTCCCCACATTCACTTACATATGAATAGAAGGGTTTACGGGCTACCCCTACATGTTACCTAGATACCCTACATATAAAATGGTGTTGTTGGAGTTTACAAGACAAGTGATAATGTCTCATGAAATATTCCAGCAAGCTCACAAGAAGGGACCTGTAAAATTTTCTATTATTGTAGGGAAATACAAATACACCTCAATTAGGAATGCCAAGTTATGTGATAGTGAATTAAAGACATATGGGATAGAGTCATTTATGTTCAAAAGGAGTAATTATGTCCCAATTGAGAGATTAGCCAAACAAATCAATAAGAGGTATACTCATATCCCTCACCTAGAGGATTTTTGGGGTGATTGTGAAGATGAGTTGAACTTAGAAACGGTCCTATTAAAGGTTGAAAATTGCCTAGATGATAACTTTCGGAACACATGATGTTCCAGGATAAATGGATGTAGATTATGGTAATGTTAGTAATCACACATATGAATCAGATAAGGTTAATGATGAACCTATTCCAAATCCATATTGGAGGAAACCTAAGATAATGAATATAGATGGCATCTCCAAGCAGGTACTTGAATTTAGTCAATCCTAGATAGATGGGTATATTAAGCTAATAAAAGAAGTCGGGATGACACCCACATACCCACAAGGAAGGAAAAGGAAACGTAAGATGATAAGTAAGTTGGGGTATGATGATTGTTTGGATAAGAAGAGAAAAATCATAGAGGCAAAAGCTATTGAGCAGAGTGGAGAAAGGATCCCTGAAGTTTCAATTCAAGGAGTTTTAGTGGCTTCTTAGCCATATGATCCAAACAAAGAGACTTTGGCTATTCCTACAAACATTTTGAGAACAAAAAATATGGAATATTCTTCTATTACAATGCTTAGAGCATAGCTCTTGACCCCAGAATAGGTAGCTATGAAATCATAAGTGTACACCCGAACAAGGTCAACACCCCAACATGTAATGTTTACTTCTCCACCATCTGAGTATGGCGACAATGAAGCAAACCCTGAGAGAAGTATACTTAGTATCAAAGGGAGAACCTACAGTAACCATGGATCAGGTGCTAAGGCAAGCAGAGAAATGATCTACTCTAATACAAGAATTAAAATGACAACAATAGCCCAAGGGAGTCTCCATGGTCCAACCTATAATTGAGAAAGGGCATGAAGTAGAAACGAGTCTAGATCTTGAAGAATATACTGAATTCATAGTGGGTCAGCTCACTCAGGAATTGGGAATTTAGAAGAATAAACTACCATAGCGAAAAAGGTTCCACCTTTGAATGAGTAGGTGGGTACTACACCTCAAGCACCCATTTCAATAATAGAAGAAGAGTAAGTGCATGAATAAGAACTTGAAATGAATGCAATTGAGAATCAATCTCAATGAAAGGAAAATGAAGGAGAGGCAGTCAATGAACAACCTTAGGGTCAAAGAGAAGGTCCAAATTGAAGTAAAAATACTGAGTCTTCCCAAACCCTAAATGAAAAATGAGAGGGTGGTGAAAACCCAAATGCAGGTAATCAATAGGAGAAATAGGAATCATTGGCTCTGAAAGGTAATGCAGAGGAAAAGAAGAAAGTGGAAGAAGATACAAGACTCTGAGAAGAAGAATGGGGAGAGAAAGACTAGCTGAACCCAAAATATTTACCACCCAGGAGTGATATGAAAATGATTCAGAAGAAATGGTGACAAATGAGATTCATCTACTCAAAAAAGATCTCTTAAATGGTTGAGTAGGCAGGAACAAATACAAGAAAATTCTAGTCAAAATGAAGGCATACCTGATGGGTTGGCTCAACAATTAGCCCCTCCATTGCAAGTAGAGTTGGTGCCTCTATATTTAAAAGAATAATGCAAGAAATGGAAACCCCTAAACCATGGACTAGTGCAAGGGTCAGACACACAATTAGGTGAGATTCAGATGGAGGGAGAGTTCTCCAAATTGCCACACCTATTGGTGAAAAGAGTAAGCACGAAGTAAAAGCTAGGGATTAGCAAGTTATTGCTATCAACCTAGGACACTCTTCTCAGGAGTAGGAATTGAAAGAGATAAGAATGAACTTAGAAGCGACTACCACTCGGATGAGAAAAGACAAGCATAAGAAAAGAGAATTGAAGGAACGCATTGCTCACTTATAGAATTTTATCAAGGCCATAGCCCAACCAAGTCAATCATTGATAGATTTTCCATCAAATCCATTGTTGATGTCTAAGTAACAAGTAGATTCCATTGAAGGGTTGAAGCATAAGACAAATATCTTTGAAGATTTGATGGGACATCTAGTAAAGAAGGGTGAAGAAATGATGAAAGATGAAATTAGAAAATGCAAAGAGGTGTTCCACTAGTTTAATAAGCCTTGAGGGCTTTTAGTTGAGTGTACAGATTGCATGGAATAAAATGATAGAGGTACAATAGTTAGGTGCAATTCATAAAGTAGAGGTTTGATTGTTGATAGAGGAGAAAGTGATTAAGGAATAGGGTGTTTTAATGTTAGAGAAGTGGAAGATGCAGCTAAATTGGGAGAGTGATATGTTGTTGTGATGTATAACTGGGTTGGAAAATATCATCGTGAAGAGAAAGAAAATAGTAAATAAGGACTTAAAACTCATGGAAATGCTAGCACGACAAGATTGCTATCTAGATAGAGTAGGGAAGGATGATGATGAGGTAAGAGATTTTAGAGGTTGGATTGAAAAGATAAATAATGGTCCTAACTAGTCATTAAGCTGAGAGGTCCTTGATGAGGTGATTAAGTGCAAAAATCATATGAATAATTATAAGATAGAAATGTCGCAAGGAAATGAAGCTATAAAGAAGGTGATGGAAGAATATGCATGACATAAATACAATTTGATAATGACACAGAGTGTTCCAAGGGAGTATAAATTAGGTGTTGATTACATTATGGGAGTAAAGACAAAGAAAAGGAGGAGATGAATCCCTAGAGGAAAGGTCCTACGAGGAGATGTTGATGATCGGTAAATAGAGACCCATGGTTTTGATGTGCGGATGCAGTGACAAGTTTCCTGAGGTGCATTAATAAAGTTATTTTTGAACCCGACACTTGGTGGTGGAGCTAGAGGTTTTGAAGGGAATGATAATAGGTTTTGTATTTTGTTTAAAGATACCCATCTCCTGAAATCCGAAAATTCAAAGGTTTTCAACTATGGAAGAAGAGTCAATATCTCTTTAACTTGTTCCAAAATATTCCAGTGCCAACTATCATGTCCCATGTGCTACCTTATGATTCATTTTTTGAATCTTGTCATGAGTTCTTTTGAAACTCTTCAATAGCCTTGTGTTCTATACAAGGTCGAGAGTTGTTCTTTTTATGGTAGTTCAAAATTTATGGAATGTCAATAGACATAAGATTGGTCTCACTAGTTTTATTTATGTTTTCTTGTTCTTTGTTCTATTCTAGTTTAAAAACTTGTGTGCTCATTGAAGTTTGCTAATATCAAAGCCAATTTTAAAGCTATTTCCTTATATGAAATATTACGTAGTTGAATGTTTGTTCTTGATGAAGAAGCCAATGTGTTGTGTCGAATTTGGGTGCATATTGACATTGTTTGGTGATAAATGATATCATGTTTCTTTAAACTCTTGCATCATTCTATGCCTAGCTATGAAGCAATCTAGTGAAGTGTAGAGTGATTTCGCTTTGATTTAGTTTTTATATCTTTATAATATTCTACTTTCTATAGCTATAATTAACCTTATAAACTAGAGACAACTCGCGATTAACAACAAATTTTTGCAACGAACCCTAAGTGAACCTAGTGCGTCAACAACTAACATTCTTGAGCCTTGGGATAGCTAAGATCATCTTTAACCATAAAATCTTACTGATTATTTCACCTAAAGATAGGTTCTTCTATTCATTTGAGCAAATATTTATATGTATGTTGGTATGTGTAACAACCACATCAACAAAACCTCTAGACCAAGAGGCCTAAGACCTTCTCTTAGCAGACTTAGGAACAAAATCAAGGGAAGGTTCTAAACAAATCTCTATGGAATCTCCCTCGAAACCCCCTCCCAATCAACATCTTCCACCTCCTCACCAGTCTCATACCTCGGGGGTTTCCTACCACCCTTCCCCTTAGTCTTCTTAGGGACATTTGAAACAAAGAAATTCTTAGCATATTCCATGATTAAAAGAATGAGCCCTTTTATGCAAGACAAGGCTTGTAGGGCTCTTCCTACGGTCCTTTATGCCATTCTCCAAAGACAACAACATATAATAGGGAAAGGAAATAACATGCTTGTGTCTAAAGCGATTTAACAAAACAAAGTGATACCCAAACAGAGCAGAGAATCTACCATCGAGAGAGAAATACCTCATAAGTGCCTTGGCTATATCAGCCCAAATAGGCTTAATAGTGGTTTTGTCAAACCCACCACATGCCATCTTGACCAAATTCTCGCATGCTTTGTCTTTGAAAAAAATAGTAGAATTAGAGGAATTCTTATCTATAAAAGACCTTCCTGGTAGAAGTGGGTAAACCAGTAATCATGCCAATGAAGCCCTCCATCATCTAAAACTCCAAACAAGACACCTTCAACACCCTATCCTTCCAACCCGCAACAAAGACATTGTAAACTTGGGAATCAAACCCATGCATTTTTTCCAAATAAGGGGTGACCCTTCCTTTCTCAAGGATTTCCCAAACCCTCGCATTCTGCTTGATATCTTTGCAAGAAATAGGTTATACCCTACACCTATTGGCCCCCATAGTTGCAGAAATGCAGCATAGAGACAATGAGCAGAGAACAATCCAGAAGAGGATGAACACAAAGAATCTCAAAAGTCGAGGAGTAGAGCCTAAATTACCACCCAAAATACATGTGGAACTAATTTTGAAAAGACTAGTCATCATATTCTTTAAATGCCGAGTCGAAACCAATCTACCAATGTTCTTAACAATCATATCAAGGACATCCAAGGGGAGATCTTTAATATTAATCATAATATACTTTCTCCCCCAAATAAACATCAATCAAATCCCCCCTTACAACCTTTGTATTTCATGATTCAAGATGTTAATGGCTTCAAAGTGGGGGTCATTAAGACCCCATTCCCTAGGTAAAGAATTCACCCCAATATTGGAAAAACAATCATAAAGCATATTTCCTTCACAAAAAATATGAGAAATAAAAAAAGAATCAAAAGAATTAATGATAGAGATGGAGTCTCTAATTATACTTTTAATTGACCAACTGGGAATTTTTTTCCTTAAGGCAATTGATAATGTTCAATGAATCTTCCTCCAACCAGACTTTCGTAAACCCCTTAGAATGAGCTAGTTTCAGACCATCATAGGCAGCTAAAGCTTCTGCAAAGTGGCTTTTAAAAAGTGATGTTTTTTATTAACGTAAAACAAGTTTTGATGGGACCAAAACACCATTGCAAGAAGGTTTTGCAAGGACCTAAAACCCTTTACAAGGCAAGAAGCTGCAAGGGAAATAGTCATCAAATAAACTGCAACAACCATACATAGATATTCAAATCAAATCAAGTTGTAGAAAATAGAAATTGAAGGGATCAACAACCCTTTACAACCTACTTAGATGGTCAAAGACACCGCCTACAACAGCTAGGCTACAACAAACCAACTACTCAGAAAAAAAAATAAGCCAAGAAAAGCAAACATACTAAAGTAACAAACCAGTATACCCCTATGTTGCATCAAAACTGGCAAATCCAAACTCCTCCCCTCAATAGGGAAGTTAGAGAGAGCATCAAAAGACTAATTAACCATCCTCCTCCTTGCAACTTCATCTCGCCTTTGAACCATTAATAAGAGGGCAACCAAAATTCCCAATCAAAACAAATAGCCCATCCAAATTCTCAACCTTAATATGAGAAATACAAGGTTGAGCTGAGAAAGAAAAAATCCCCTTACAATCATTTTTTTACAGAAGCACCCCACCAAAGCCGACACTAAGCCAAAACACAACAAAAAACTACAAACAATAGCCTCCCAACAACATCATCCCACCAAGGACACCAACCCAACCTCTACCTCAAGAGGAGGGGGCTCACCTCTAATAGAGAGGATGAAATGAGATCCTTTTCCTCCAAAATCACCACTCTCCTCACACAAGCTACACCTCAATAATAACCAACATAAGATAGAAGAACTACCAAGCATCACAACAACTACCAACTCCACCTCAATAAAAGAAGGATTTGCCTCAAAAGGAACAATCTCCCCCTCTATAGGAGGTATCAATCGTAGATCCTAGAAAATAGTGAAATTAGAAGGAAGGGATGACACCACATCCCAAGGAAGCCCAAGCATCAAGTACTGGTAGAGAGTAATAGTACAAAGTTGTGTCACACTTTCGACCAACTTATCAGCACAACTAAATTTAAGTATTTCTAACTAAAAAACAATTTTGGTCAAACATATGATCTAGTAAGCTTCATTCTAACTAAGTTAGATGTTTCCACAACTTTTCCAACAAAAATTGTTGGCTAAATGCATATGTAGCGCCACTTTAAGACCAATTTACAAAATATATATATATTTGAAAAACTTGAGGTTTGAATAACACCTACTCATGTAAATAACATTTTTTTAAATATAAAAATACCTTTTAGTAGATTAATAAATGTAGTTTTCAAAAATATATATACTTATATAGTTTAATTATTACTTATATTTTATTTTTTATTTTTACTAAAAGTAAGGGTTATCAACACAAAATATCAGGTTGATTATCGTGCCAAAGAAAAATACTCAAACTTACTAAAAAAAATTGAAAAAAAATATGATGTACTAGATAAAACAATCTATATCAAGATGGTATAATATTTTTTTCTATTTTAGATAAATCTTTAATATGAAAGTTGACGTACAATGGAAATAACTATTTTTTAATACACACATTTTAATATTTATTTAAAGAATATATATTTATCAAAATTAAAAAAAAATATATATCCATGCACTAAAGTTTCAAATTATAAGTACACAAAAAAATTGAAAAAAAAATTACTACAAAAATATTGTCTCATGTAACTTCGTTTTTCAACATTTTATCAACACTAAATTATAGTATTAATTTATTTAAAATTATTTAAAAATAATTTTTTTATTTTTTTAAATATAAACATAAAATATACTAAAAAATAAACACTTTACTAGTTTACATCATTTGAAAATTCAAAACGTATATGTCACTTTTTATTGATTCAAGTTTAAAAGTTGGATCAATGTTGGTTGTTTCCTTTATAAAGTGACACAACTTTGTACTTTTACCCTAGGAGGAAGCAGAGAACTATTCAAACATCACACAACTGGGCCCAAAGATAACACCATAGACATAACCCAGTCAACAACAAATAAGCCGCAACTTGAACAAAGTCCACAAACATAAACACTGACACATTCAACCAACCTAAAATAACAACCCCCTTTAACCAAAAGAGCATCAAAGACCAAAGGCGGCTTCCGAACAACAACCAAAGAGCCACCAAAAGAAACTTCTGCATAAAACGCGACTGAGAAAACAAAAGTAGCAAGAAGACCAACTTCTCATAGCTCCACAAGAAACCAACACCCAATTGCACACCAAAGAACAGGCCAAAGGACCACAACGAGCCGAGATCCAAGCCTAAGGAGAGCAGAAGCAAACAAGACCCATGAGGGAAAAGGGAGCCCCAAAAAGAAGGAAACTAAGAGAAGGCCAAACCATAAAACACCCAAGCTACCCCAACACTCTGGTCAAAGCCAAAAATAAACCAAAACTCCATAGAACCAACCAATGGGAAGCACCACCAGTCCACAAAAAGGAAACCATGGGCACCCATTACACACCCAGGGCAAAATCCAACACCAGAGCTCCTCCAAAAAGACAACAGAAATGGGCTAAGGGAAACCAAGAAGAAACCAGTTAGAGAGCAAGCTAGCACAGAAAGCACCCAAGCCACCCCATTACATCGAAAAGGACCATGAATAAGCCCATTCTCCAACCAATCCACCTCAGAAAATCCAAAGAACACAAACAACAATTGCAAGGAAAGCCCCAAGCATAAAACAACACAAACAAGGGTCGAAAAATACCCCACCAGCGACGAAGCCAAGCAAAGAGAAACCCAAGCCCATTTGAACAGGCCTGCAAGACCAATGCCAAAGCAAAGAAAGAGCCTCCAGACAGCAACCAAAGATTGCAGTAGAAGCTCCAAAACATGTTGTGAGCCACAAAAACCCACAACAACCCCCCAAACCTCCTCCCCATCATTCTACCATCCTCATCGTCAAAACAAAGATATAGTTGTGGAAATCAATCATCATGTTGATATTAATTTACCTTCTAGATTGAAGTTGGAAAATACTAGTATAGTGGGGGAAGAATAGGATGAAGGTTGTATTTGGGTTTTTATGACATATGTCAATTGTGAACAATTAAACAATTATTATTTATAATTTTATGGTATCTAATGTATTGTTTGACTTTAAACTTTGAAATTTCAAATCTTGAGCATTTAAGGGTCATTATTACATGTAATCTTTGAATTATAACAAATCGATCATCAAATACACGTATGTGTTTTCTAAATGCGTTAATTTCAAAAAAAAAAAGTGTAGTTTTTTCTGCCAAACATGAAGTCCAAATCAAAATTTTGAGTTGTTGATTTCAAGTTTTCAAACTATGATATTTACCATATGTGTGATGTTGCAATGCATATATATTACACTTTTTCCAATTTAATCATTAAATACTTGTATTTAAAAACAAAACAACAAAACTATATTGAAGAATTTAGTGCCTTGTTATTATGTACATGAGTAATCATAATTACAAGAAGATGTCAATCAAATTTCAATTTAGTGCCTTGTTATTATGTACATGAGTAATCATAGTTACAAGAAGATGCGAGGATGCCTAGTACATCCCTGTTCCTGTACAGGAATGTCAATCAAATTTCAATTTAATGTCTTGTTATTATGTACATGAGTAATCATAGTTACAAAAAGATGCAAGGATGCTAGTACTAGTACAGGAACAGGGATTGCAATCAAATTACGGCATATCAGTAAATGAATAAGAAAACGGCTATATTAAGAGACATGACTCATTAAATTGGTGAACCAAGAGAAACAAACTCAAAAGATACAAGTTCTGCAAATCATGGCTTGGATAAATGCCCATAAGTGGCAAGATGGTCTGAGCTTAGATATAACTATTGCAAAACAAATCTAATGTAATGTGATAAAATATAATACAATATTATAGATGGTTGTGGTCTAGTGGTTGAGACAGGGTGTAACAACGCAAACAACCAAGTTACAAACCTCAACAAGATTCAAGCCCTACGTATGTATGTGTGTCTGTATGAATATTGGGGCATGGTTTTGAAATTGTAACTGATTCTTATCCATACAACAAAAGAGAAACATTTTTGCTAGAGCTTGCCACAACCATCTTGAATTGATAACTCTTGAATAATAATAATAATCCTTGTGAATCTCTTCATGTTGAGCTTTTTTATCACTTTAAGAATCATCACCGATGAAGGGATATGAACACAGAGCTAAAAACAATCAAAAAGCCTCCTGCAGCACCCATAATAGAAGGAATTTCGCCCAAAAATAAAATTCCGAGAAAGTAAGTAATCAAAACCTGTTGAAAGTAAAGGAAATCAGCACTGTTATTCAATAAATCAATTCTTAAAGCTTGAATTTGCAGTCTACAAGTAGCACTCACTTTGACATATTGTATGGATGTAGCTCTTGAAGCCTTTTCCAACTGAAGGCCTCTTGTCAGGAAAATCTGCAAAAACCCTTGCATGCACAATATTAGACACCTAAGAAATTTATCGATGGCCATAGAACACCTTAATAAAAATAGAAATGTAATGCACCTGTGCCATGTAGGCTGTCAGTCCTACCGAAAATAAAGCAACTAGCTCTCCCATGCTGGGTAACTTCGCACCCTGCAACCGAACAAACATGTTGCATAGGTAAGATAGGTTGATGTAATCAATCATTCAATGTTCAACGCCACCACAAAATCCTTTGTGACTAAATGCATTGATAAGTTCGCTCCACATCCATGTATAGCATGCACTTGCATAATAGTAAACATCACAATGAAACAAGCATCACATTTCAGAGTTTCATATGCCTGAGAAGTTGGAATCCTAAAGAAAAAAATTCATTCACGATATAAGCAGTCAGAATTTTCATATTACCTGAAAGCACTCCCAACTTTCTATTTGATGATGAATAAGTCTATATATTAATTGTAATAAGAGTTTAAAAAACCTTTCCAAGAACATGCTTGTAGGGCAGATTACAAGGATCTATGTACACGAATCAAGCTAAAGCTGTTCAAAGTTATGTAACCTGGGGATGCATCCCCTGTATTTGCAGGCCCCCTTCCCTACTGGAAAAGTTTTGGGGACACGGGCACAGGTCATAAACGTCCATGTATTTAGGAAACATCGAGGGACAGCAAAGGAACACCTAGAAGTCCCCCAACCATCCTAGTTATGACTAACCATCTTCTAGAGACCAACCATCCTGATTATGGCTAGCAATCTCCTAAAGCCCAGTCAAAACAAAAGCATTTAAAAACACACAAAAATGAAAAATGTAAAGTAACTGCAGTAAACCCTTGCCTGCCTAGAATGTACACCAACCTCTCTACAGAAGGCTAGAGATATTGCAACTTAACAATTACCAAATTCAAACAATCACACACAAAAATGAAAAAATTTCAAAAGTATAAGAACTCCCCTCTAAATACCTTCATTCATGCGGTTCCTAAGGTTAATCTAATTGTCAAAGTGAAAGATAGATGTTTGGGTGTCTCTAGATGAAAAATGAATAAAAGTTAACTTCAATGATACATTCCTTGAAAATCTGGGAAAATCTGAGGCAGGATTTGTAACCAGAGATCATAAAGGAAACACACTAGCTTTAGCAGAGATAAAACTTGAATTCCAAGCAGTTCTATTAGACCTATCAATATGTATATGATTAAAAAAGACTTAATTTATTTGGAAGGTGATTCAATGATCACTTTCTATACAATCCGCAGCAATTCCATTTCAAATTGAAATTAAATAAATTTTTATTAATTAATTAATAAATACAGTCAAATGTCCGTTTTGAAGACTGCGTAGACATTGCCATCCCAGTTTAGAAAGTACAAAAGCTCTCATGCATATTGCAAGGCCAACGAAGTGATTGATCAACTAGCCAAATGGACACTCGACACTCGATATACATTGCAATAATATGTTTCTGGACACAACCGCCAAATATACTCTCATGCATATCGCAAGGCCAACGAAGTAGCCAATTGGACACTCGACATGTGTTGTAATGATATGTTTTTGGACATGATGTGTATAAATATCGTCCCCCCTCTGCAGCCGCCAAATGTACAGCAGCACAACAAATAACAATTATAGTTGCAATCCCCTGTTCCAGAATGTGGAAGGAGGAAATGTGAACACTGCAAATATGCCAAGTAATTATTACAGGCCCCCTTCAAAAGATCATGCCAATCGCCTTTCGATTCATTGTATCTGCTACACAACGATGGATACTACGATCTGTCTCTTACCAAAAGTGGGACAAATGGATTTCAGGGGTCTTATCTCTGAGGTTAGAATGAAAAGGATTTTCAAGACCCGATCCTCTATTGTGTTGCATGCCATTAAAATGGTCTTGGGTGACCTATATGTAAATACTACTCACAGATACCAGGTTTAACTCTGACATGCCCTCAATGTTTATGGTTGCACTTCTCGACTGTGAGGAGGATAAGGAGTGCGTGAAGATGGTAATGGGAAAGTTGGTTAAGGTGAAATGGTGTGGCGGCTTGAGGAATTTGGCCTCAGTTGACCAATATCAACAATGGGCCTTGGATCCCATTCATAATCCATGGTTTTGGAGCAGATGACAATTCCTAGCGCTCGAAGGGGAAATGGGGCATTGGTTTCTTGAAGTCGGTTACTAGGATCACTTGTTTTGGAGAAGTGGATTGGTCCTTTGTATGGGTCTCAGACTTAGATGACGAAGCAGAAGCAATGAACTCCTGAGAAGTTCGGTGAGCCTAGTCTACATAATGGTCTCTCTCCCTTTTGTTCCACAGTTATCACTGCTACTAGATATTTGGGATTTTGTGTAAGCTAGCCATGTAGGTCTCAATATAATCTGTAACAGGGCATATTTTACAATCTGAGTTTATGATTTCAATATGTATGGGTGTGGCTCCATAATGTCACTTTTATTGATTAACACCCCCCCTTCCTCTCCGCCTCACTCCCTTAAATAAATGAATTTATGTTCATAAAAATTTGATAAAAGAAATATATTTTCATTTTATTTTTTTTGATCGATAAATGGTAAGACCAATATATTAATCATTAAAAGTTTTCAGTTACATAGAGAATTACAGTCATCCAGCTATAGAGAGTTCAAACATATCAACTTTCAAAATTCATTAAATCCAAAAACAAACTATCTTTGATTTTGCATCTGCATAATCTTCTCAGCGATGTGTGGAAGTCTTCCTCCTCTTGCAATCTGATGAAGAGGAACTCTGCTCTTTTTTTGCTTCCAATAGGCCTTCCTCTTCTTCGTGGAGCATGAGATGATGATTCAGCCCTCTACCTATTGCTCGGAGGTCTACCCCTTCTCCTCAATCCTCTCCTAGAATTAAATAGTTTCACTAGTTTATTGCCTTGAGTACCATCAGTTTCATCATACCTAAGAACGTTTGATGCCACCAGTCTTTGATCTCCTTAATTCTTTACTTTCATTTTTAATGTACACAAAACCTTATTTAAATGATAATAAATTGATAAATTTTCTAAATGTAAAACTTTATCATCTTAATATTTAAAAAAATTAAGGCATGTATTTAAACTATGATTTCACTTTTGTTACATAATGATTTTGAAAGAACTGTAAGAATTACTAAGTATTGTGTCAACCCTACAATCGAACATAGTAAAAAACTAATTTGTTTACATATATTTGCAATAATAATTATAAAAACTTAATGAAATATTGATTGTGAAAATTATGATCTAAAATCTAAAATTATAATTATAATATTAAATTATTAAAATATTAAAAATCATAATAATTCTAAATTATGTAAAGTGAACTAAATTTTAATAAATAATATATCTTATATTATCATATTATAAAGAACAAACTTTAATTAATAACAATTATATTATATTTTTAATAAATTAAATATTGTAATAATTAAAATAATATCATAAAAGAGTGGGTACGAGTGTCATTATGGGAGCATAGGATGGGGACCTAGTCAACTAAATGATAGATGTGGGTTTGCACACTATCAAATTACAACTTAAAATTTGGATATAGTATCACTTAAAAAATATGACAAATAAGTATCAAATTCTAAGGTATTATATCTTGATCATATACTTTCAAAATATCATAAGATATTAATATATTAGTATTATATTATGAAATTTTTTTAATAATAAGTAATAATATAAAATTAAAAATATAAAGTTACAATTGCAATATTAGATCATAAAAATCTTAATAATTCATCATAGATTATATTATCTATTATGATATTATGAAGAGTAATATTAAATATTATAAGTATAATTTTTAAATATAATTTGTTAATAATTTAAATATTGTTTATAATATTTTTTATAATATCACATTTTTATTCTAACTTTATATTGTTTATCATTAAGAATTTCTTGTAATTTAGTATTAAAATTATATTAATATTATTCTCATATTTTTAAATTTAATATATTCTTTTTAATATCATAATATACCTTTTTAATAGTAAATTTTGGAGAAAAAAGTAGTTATCTTAAGATTTTAAAAAATATAAAAAATCATACTTCACAAATAAGATATGCACACATAAATAATATAATTGTTAAAGATATTATTATAATTATTAATTGATTTATTTTTTAATTTTACATTATAAATTTATAAAAAAAAATTAATAAATAGATTTTTCTATTTCTTACAAATATAATATAATACTTACCCATTAATGTATTCGTGTAATACAAATATTTAATAAATTACAAATATTTTTAATTAACTTTTAATTTTTAATATTTATTAGCTTACTTTTTAATAATATTTATATTTAAATAATTATTATCAAAAAATTAAATATTATTTATTAATAATTAGTTAATTTTTAATTATATATTTTATTACAAATTAACTCATTATATTTTATTATTATATAATAATACTAATAATATTTATAACTTCATATTTCTAATCTTGCTATATTTTTGTAAATATTCTCCACATAATTTTATGCAATTATTATCTTATCATTAATTTTAATATTTAAACAAGTAAACAAAGTGTTAATAAAAAAATTTAAAAAGTTAAATAAAAACTTGCTTTCTCTTTGTTAGTTTTGCATTTGGTAATATTGGATGGTGTAATTTTTTTAAAAGATTAAAAAAATAATAATGTAATTATTGTGGAGTAAAAATGATCGTTGTAATGATCATATTTAAAAATGATAATGTAGAATCCATATTTATTTTTAAAAAATCTAAAACTAAAGTGTGTTTAAAATTATTTAATAATTATTTTATTTTGAAAAGTTATTTCTATTTCTTTAAGAGTTATTTTAAATATATATGTCTAAGATATCAATCTTACATTATTTTATTCATTGAAGAGTTTTTCCTTTTTATAAGCTATATTAAAACAATTTTATTTACTTAAAAATATTTTTTTATTTTAAAACTAGTTTTTATTTTATTTCCCATCAAACTCATAATCAACCAATCAAATTACAAAAGTTCTTAAGAAAAAAATCATTTGCTCATAAATATTTACCAAATATTTATTCTTATAAACAAACTCAATTTCAATTATGTCAAGCATAGCTGCAATTAATATGAATCAAACGGCAAGTTAAGATCAACCCTAATAGTTATAATTTGTTCATCTCAAACTATTATGTAGTCTATATTTAAATTGTTGTCATAGCTCATCCATCAACTAAACAACAAATACTTATATTACAATCCTACAAAAATAACTACTTGTCACTATGTGACTATAATACATATGACTTGCAAGAATCTATTGTATATGACATGTCCTAAATTGATATTTCACAAATAATTTATCCACTACCCAAGAGATATATGTATTACAATACTAGATAGACAATAAGCAAACATTCCACATTATATGATATTTGTTAATCAATATAATTTATTAAGTATTATTTAAATTATAACAACAATAGATAATTGAAACATATTTATAAGATATTGAAAAATGAAAAATAAAGCATTTATGTGCTCAATTCATTAATTTAGACTCTAACTTGGATTTGAACTAGATTTTCAATTTCAAAATTTGCAATTAGTGATAGAATGAAAAATTCCTTGTTATCGCTTCCTTAAATTTGTTCTTTCCCTTAATATATTTGGTGATTTATTCCTTTCTTTGCCTCTCTATTTATAATTTTCTTTTACACTTTTATTATATGTTTTATTCAAAATATTCTTTAACATAATATTGATAAAATAAAAATATCAATTTATAATATAAATTTAAATGAAAATAAAGATAATTATTTTTAATATGAAAATAACATATTATTTTATCAAATAAGATATACTTTATCTTTATTTTTATTTTATTTTTTACTCCATTTTATTTATTTATTTATTATAATAATCAATATAATGTTTTGATAAGATAAGCAGTATTTATAAGGTGTTGTACCCTTCACACAGAAAGGCCAAAAGGCCAAAGGAAAGCATAGTTCAAACAGAACTTGAACTAGAAGAACAAACAAAAACAGCTAACCAACAGTTGTAGAACAACCAAAAAATTAAACCTCTTAAACAAAGGGGCCCAAACTGAGTTCCCGAACCTGAGGCCACGAAGAGGCAACAAAATTGGGGAGACCCTTCTTCTTCCGCAGCACAACCAATCAGGCAAGCTCGGAACCGAGAACCAACGAGCGAGGCGAGGGGAGCGGATCCACAACAGCCACCCCGAGAGAGGAGCCACCACACAGTGAGGGAGTCGACAGCGGAGATAGGAGCTAACAAAGGTCCAGCAGGGTCAATCAATGAAGGACAGGCAGGTTCTAGTAGAACAATGACAGCAGAAGGTTTTAATGGAACAAAGACAGTCATAACAGCGTCAGCATAATGAGCCAACAGTGGCTCCACGGAAGGGATAGCCAGAAGAGGAGCAAAAACATGTTCCTGAGAAGACACAATAGGGTCAACCTCCGAAGAAGAAACTCCCGAAGGAGGAGAACCCACCGTGAGATGGTTCGTGAGAGCATCCTGTTGATATTTTGTCCTTGATGTCAAACTTGATATTATGGCTCTTTGATCCTGGCTCTTTGGTCTTGGGATTTCATTGGTTCAGCTATGGCATTTTTGTATTGATATTGTGATACTTGATTTAGGCTTAGCTTACTCTTGGTCTATTCATGTTTTGGCATTCAGTACTTTGATTATGGATAGCTTTATGGATTTGGTTTACATTCAGATTTATGGCATCTTGTGGTACTGATCAGGTTGAGCTTCATGTGCAGATAAAGGTTATCTTGCTTATACAGGTATATACCATGGCTATTCAGGTTGGTTCACTGATATCACATGTTGATCATGGAACAATTGGTTTCATTCTGATAGGTTGGCCCTTCATTATTGCACGTCAGGTATATCAATTCAGTTGTCTTTATCAGTTGGTTTATCGGTTCCATTGATACTTATCAGGATTGTTCACTAGCATCGTTGACAAGTTTCATTTGCCTTCATGGCATATTGGGTTGGAATTATTTCAATGCTCTCTTTGGCATTCGTGTTTGATATTTCAGTTGATAACTTTGCATGGGTATATGATATGGTTCATTCCTATGGGGTATCGCATTTGCAATTCAAGTGATGTGAAGTCATTTTTCTTTACAAAGAAATTGGACCTTATTGCATAAATAAATGACTTTAATTAAAGTCATTTAAATTTTGCATTGACAACCATAATTGATTATCTCATCATTATGTCGGCATGTTTAATTTACTTGGACGTGGTATAATGTTAGTCGATTTTATGGAGATCATTGGTCTTTGAATAATGATTATTAATTGATAATGTTGGATCGACTATTTTTGAGCAATCATCAAAGTGATTATTGTCGGCCTCCATGGTAAAATGCTTGACCATGAACTTGAAAGCCTATGTTTGATTGCTAATAATTAGTTGGCTTCTATCAGACTTCAAAGTTTATTTTTTCTTGGCATAGTCATCGAATGGAAATGAAAGAAAAGATTAGAGCATTCATTTTGTTGTTTCACATGTTTATGGGTTTGAAACCCTAGCTACAGCCGCCACCATGAGTCTTTCGTATGTTTCTTTGTGATGAGTAGCTGCGTTTTTTTGTGAAGGTTTCTCTGTTGTCATCAGATTGTCTACAGTGGGAAGGTAAGTTGCGCAACAAGCATGCATTGAGTAGTTTATAATGTTTGATGGGTGTCAAGGAATATGGGCGTTTCCTACAGCCACGTCTCCATCGAATATACTCTGGTAATCTTGACCTTCTTGCAGCGTTTAAAAGGTAATTTTCTTCATTTGATAAAAGGCAGAATATAGATTTATTATTTGTTCTTTTGCACGAATCTTGGAAAGAAAGAGATGGGTTGGAAAGAAAGAGTTATGATGAAAAATGCATTTATGTTACTAAAGGAAAAACGATGCTCTGACAGAATATCATTTCCAGTTATTCACGCAATGAGGGTTTGTGACTATCGGTTTATTTGTAGTCATGTTTTGTGAGAAATCTGTCATTATCATTGCAGATTCAAAATGTCTTCTTTCAAGCGTTACAAAATTGATGATTAATTGCATAAAGGTGTTTTTAAAACAATTTTATATGGGTTTTTCGAAAGAGGGAAATAATATTACCTATGCATACGTTACTCATTCAGATCTGGGTTATGAAATTTTTTGCAGTTACAACAGTTTTGTTTTCTATTAGAATGGAAAAAGGTTATTGAGGGTATTTTTCCAGAAGGGTATCTGAAATATGTATTATTGTTGCATACGTTTTTATCAAATGTTATGACATGCAGATCTGTTATTGTTCCTACTGGGTTTTGAGAACAGTTACAATAATGACTTTTTGGCTTTCCTAAAGATAACCATTGACTGAAGCTTCAAATTAAGAAATGATGATCTTCCACCTTATACGGCCTTTGAGGGTTTCAGAGTTATTTTCCTAATATACACCTTCCTGTACATTCTGTCAGAAGAAATCTTTTCTTAATGGATACGTCTCTGAATCTCTGTTATTCTTGGCATATATTCGACAAAAAGTTTGTCTTATTGATCATACCTTTGCTGAAGGCTAAAGTGAGAACATACATATATTATTGTAATGTGACAAAAAAGAATAGATTCTCTTTTGAACACAGATTTGTTCTTGACTGTACTTGAAAAGAGAGATGTGATAACTGTTCAAAATGGAAAATCTAAAAAGAGATAGTAAAAATCTCTATAATGAAAGTTTGAAAACATGATGCAGAGTATAATAATAAAGACCTTATTTATTTAATATTTTAAAGATTCATGTTGAATCTTTAGGGTATTAGATAGAGAGGTATGAGTGAGCTAAAAAGGAAACAGAGAGATCCTTTGTGTTATTGTAATTCTGTAAACTGAAAAGGGGTTGGTGCTCCATGAAATTGGTGTTTCAAAATAAGGGGTTGGTGCTCCTTGAGATTGGTGTCTCTAAATGAGGGGTTGGTGCTCAGAAATTAGCCTATAAGGCATTGTAAGCAGTGGTTTTTGAAACTAAGCCAGTAAGGCAGTTTAGGAGTGGTTTTTCTACCCCAGAAGGGTTTTCCACTTGGCAAATTCTTTGTCTTAAGGTCTCAATTGCTTTAGTGTGATAATGCTTCATGACTATGATGTTTTTGTGAGTAGTAGTTCTTATCAGTCTGAGCTTGGTTGAATGTTAGTCCCTTCATTGCTGCAAATGTTCATATCAAAAAAATTTGCATAAGTGTTCTAGAAATTGTTAAAGATTCAGATTCAAAAGAAAGTTTAAATGTATTCATTTGTTTCAGAGCTCAAGAATTGTTTTGTTGAACTAAAGCCCTTTGTTGTTTCATGCTTATCATATGTCATTCCATTGCACAGTTGGTTATGCATCTCATAAGTTTGCATTGAAATCTAGTAATCCTAAAGTCTTTAAACAATGCCAGTCATCTCTTTTGCAATTACAAGATAACTCTCACAAGGATTATTGGGATAAGTTGTCAAAATGAACAATGCTAATGTTGTCATAAATGCTCTCAATGCAATTAGTCAACCCTGTTGTCAATAGAAAAGATAGCAGGTTTGAAAGTCTTGTTTTAATGTTTCAAAAGGCTTAGACACTGATTCACCAAGTCCATACTCCAACACATCCTTCCACCAAGTCAGAGTGCCCTTGCGGCAGGGTAGAGGGCAAGCAAAGGCCAAGTGACCTACTAAAAGGGGAGACCCTCATAGTCCAAGAGTTGCTTCCAAGGTTTGTCCTCCACCAATAAGACATCACTATGAAGAGGTTTGGAGATGTCCAAATCAACTAACAACTGAGCCACCATAGTGTGTCCAAGCTCCCTAGTCGTAGAGTCCACCATTAAGAAGCGTCCAATGATGTTGTCAATAGCTTCATAACATGATTCCTCCCAAAACTGGAGGGGGAGATTCGACAAACAACCCCAAACTAGTCTGGTGTTCAACGGCTCCATAAGGGGATTGAAAGATCAATATAATGTTAATATTATAAAAAATTATAAAAAATTATTTTATATTTCAAATTTGAATAAAGATAAATATTAGATAAGAGAAAAATTAATTTTAATATTATCCTTATGAGAATAAAATAAATATTTTTCATTTGAAATGAAACATTTAATATTAGTTTTATCAATAAAATATTTATCTTATAACTTGTTTTATTCTTTATTTTATTTTATTTTTGAATATACGAGATAAAGTTTAGATATTATAATTATTATTATCATTTAAATAGCCCATAGGCTACATATAATGTGAGATTTGAGGTTGTGAGAAAACAAGTTTCAATTGTTGTTTAATGGTAAAAGCCTCCAAAATCTCACTTATCACATAAAAGCCAAATAAATATTGATTTGACAATTGGATGGGAACATTCTATTTCCATTTGCAATGTTTTTTGTCAATTTGATGGCAACTTTTTTTCATTTGCATTGCTTCATGTTTTAAATTTGTATGCAAATATTTCATAATCATAATAGTTTTTTTGTGGAAAAAACTTCGATTTGTCGAAGTTTATTTCATTCCATTATTTAGCACTTATTATTACTTGTTTACTCCAGCCACATGCAATTAGAATTTGCAGCGCATCCATACACAAACACATACTCTCTTCTAACATATTAACATACATATAGTTCTCTATTGGCGTAATCCTTGAACCTCCTTTAGGTGCAAGTGCTACTAATTATCATTATTTTATTTTTATTATTTATTTATTTATTTATTATTATTAATTTTTGTAATTATTATTTGCATCTAATTAGTAAATTAATAAACACTTTTATAATTATTTAGAATAAAAATATAATTCTTGAAGGAAACTATCGTGACATATGCATTTTTTGTATGGATGTACCTAGAATGTATCCAACTCCTAAAACATTTGTCATACCAATGTACAATACCCATCCCCAATTCCAATTTTAGAAGTTCATGTTATCATATGAATATTTGAAATTTCCTCTATTTTTAAATTTTCCCTATTTTTTAATAACCATCCCCTAAAAACGAATTCCCAGATAAATCCTCCTGAAAACACATCCCCCTCCATCCCCATCCTAGAAATTTAGTGGAATATACGTTGAAAGAAAAAATACATTACTGAGATTTCCATAACTGTAGATGCTATCAGATCTACCAAAAGAGAGACTAAGTAGCAAATGAGTTAAAACTTGATCGAAGCCTCAACTGGTGTTTCTTGTATTAGTGCAGTGCCTCTTACATGATATCATGTTCAAATTAGATGGCAGCATCCTCAAGGGTCCATACAAGTGGTGGTTTCATGACCTAGGTGATGTAGTGCCCCTAAGCTCAATTTGCATAGTGTGAAGAGCCTGTGGACAATTTGTGTAGAAGTAGAAGAGTGTAATGAAATTCAACAGACAAAGATATTAGTCAAGGTTTTCTTATATCAACAAATAGTTGGATAAAGACCAAAAATATATGATCTTCTCAGCATTTTTTATGACAGTCATAGTTGCCAGGAGACGCATCCCCCCCCCCTTAGAGATGCGTCTCGGAGACGGAGACACATCTCGGAGACCGGTACGGTCTCTGGAGACGTCTCCAGGAAGCTGGAGACTTCTGCTAAAGTTACCCGAGTACCCTGTCGTCTCCTGCTGCAAAAAATGACGTCTCCCACTAAAATACCTAAAAAAACTTTAAGTTTAAACATTTGAAACTTTAAAAATTAAAGCATAATGTATTTGACGTGTCTAAGAGATTAAATTATTGTTTTGAAAGTTCAATGTCATCATATTTTCAGATTTTCTATAAATTACTAAATTTATTTTCAGATTTCTATAAATTATTTATTATTTATTTTTTATTTATATTAAAAAAAATGGCATCTCCAAGTACCCCCGTCTCCTATTTTCAAAAAAAGGCATACTGGTACCGGTACCAGTCTCCCGTACCAGTACCAATACCAGTCTCGCGGCAACTATGATGATAGTTAGGATGATTTTTTAATGGAAGAAACCCTCAGCAAATTCAATAGGGAAAATTACCACATATTCAAAACATATAGCATTGATTTATACATGTCCTGTTGAAGGATAATTTATGAAGTTTGTCGTCCTGATCCAATGTTGACCAGCCCTTGATTATAGCTAAAATTTTTGCGAAAAACATCAGTGCTTCACCAAATTTAGTAATCATGAACTTGTATAAAAGGCATATCCCATCTAAATGAACGTTTTAGGTGAGAAGTCATGACATAAAAGCATCCAACTTTTAGCTTTTAATATTGTCTTGCCAACAAATTCACTCAATAAAAAACCTAGAAAATAAAGTAAAATAAAACATTTTAATATAATAATTATAAATAGAAAAAATAAAGAACAGATAGATGGGAGAACCTATTGATGCAAAATTCAAGAACAACTATTTGTGAATTGGGACACCAAACATCTCTTACATGGAAGTCTGGATTGATTCAGAATATTTCTGGAGTTTTCCTGAAATTACCATTTCTTGGATTAGATTTAATCTTATGGATTCAGTACACAAATATGAAAGTGAATACTTTCTATGCTCAAGCACTAAGATGCTTATCTTTAGGAATCATGTGGCGGTCCTCCTTGTGTCAGGGGCCTCATAAACATGGAATCCTGAAAGGTCCTCCTTGTGTTAGGGGCCTCATAAACATGGAATCCTGAAAGGCCTCTGCATAATTATTCTTTTAGCTTGAAGTGGTAGCCATTGTCCATATGATTTAGTTTCCTTTGATATGTAGCTATGGTAGTTATGTTTGGGAGTATTGTAATTCCTAGGCACAAGTATATCCCAGTTAAGTGATACTGAAAAGTTGTGAATATTAAGGTAAGTCTACCCTTGTTTGGGAGACCTTGAAGAACATAAATTATTTGTTTATAGATAGACTGACAGAATTGTATGTTCCCTTCAGAAACTTTGGGCAATCATCAAATGTTGCATAATATTGCAGGATCTAATTAATTGAGGGCTCTCCCTGGAGCTACTACAATGAAAAAATGTGTATGACCACCTTAGTCTTTCTGATCAGTATAAGGACCATCTAGAGAGGACTTGGCTATTGTATTAAACCTATGGTGCAGGAGGGTACTCTCCTCTCACAAAACAACTCACACTCACAATCCTCTCTGCTAATCAATTTCAAAACAATATGAAAAATTGCAACAAACAAATAACCAAAACACTCAGCGTATTGGACATTCATCATCATAACAGAATTACAAACAACAATTAAACTTATTGGCTCTCAATAGCCTTTCTCAAGGACATTATGTCTTTCCCCCGCCTCTTCAAATGTTCCTCTCACTGCTACACTGCTCCACAATACTCAAACTCCAACTCACTCTTTCCTTAAACTCTCTATTCTCCCACGCGGTCTCCTATCTCCTTTGTAGAGGTTTTCTCTTCCCTCACTGGCAACTTCCCTCGCGACTTCCTTTTCTTTTGTAGCTTCCCTTTACCATATGTTGCACGGCCCACAAACCTCTGTGCATTCTTTAATTTATTTAATCTACAACCTTCATCCCATATGCAGACCAATCACCCTCTCACATTCTCATTGTTGTTTTGACTGCAATTAACCATCAAAAATTTTAATTGATATAGTCTTCCCTCTAACCTGTGCGGTCCTTCAACTCACTACACATTTTATTCTTTTGTTCATATGCAGCCCCCTCCACATTTGACCTCTACGCAACCTTTGATGTCTCCTTGTCTGAGCAAGCCTTTATCTATACTTTACCTGCACCGGATTTCTATTCTCCACGTCTCCTTCCAAGCTGGACCTTCACCTATTTTCATGCCTCCTCCCTTCTTTCTCATGCAAGCTCCTTCCAAATTCAATGCAGCTTCTTTCTTTGCTCTATGCTGCACTTCCTTGTCTTCTTTTGTCTTGCTTATAATGAATTTAGCTTTTTCCCCTTAGGCACGACTAGGCAATTTTTGCCTTTATCTTTCAAAAAATTTATTCACTGATGCCACTCTGTTGTGGCTCAATCCTCCATATAGCCACACTGTCTTATTGCTTATGCCCACACGCCTTCTCCCATCTGGCTCACACAAACCCCCTTTGCCTCAATTTATTTTTGTTATTTTTGAATTCTAAAACATGCTTCTCTCATGGATGTGGCCTGTTGCTTTTTCCTCTGTAATTTTGCCTTTTAAAATGGTACCCCTTTAAATTCTCCACGCCCTTGTATTTTATTTGTGTCCCTTCACATTTCTCATTTCCTTATACTTATTTTGCATTTTGATTTTCCAGTTAAACATTTAAAATACCATTTTAAACACATCCACAGAAATATCATTGAAAGAAGCAAATATGTGGGCTACACCAAACAATATCATTCATCTCTCGATTAATGAAGTTGAAAACCGACTTTTGCTGTAACTTTTTCCCATGAGTTCAAAAACTCACGAAAACTTACAGAGGTATGTAACTCAACATTTCAAAGCCTCTCATTAGGTCATTCTGCTTCAAACCTTACGAAACTCAAGATTTTAATGTTTCGCCAAACTACCAATGCAAGTCACCAAACAATTGTTTCTCCAAAATCACAAGGCATATGACCATGAAATCTTGGCATCAAATCCAAGATGGAGTCAATCTGCTCGTAAGAGGGTTCACCAAGAAAGCTCACCAATTTCCCACAACAATTGTTTTTGTGTGATGTTGATTGCAACTATACCCGGATGCTCCTGCATCAGACACACCGAGTAGAAAGATTGTGAGCATAGGCTCACAATGGTGGAGTTGAGTAGTCGAACTACTCTTCCAGGTTGCAACCAACCTGCAGCGAACTCCATCGTTGAATCAAATGCTCACTATTAGCTCTTCTTCCTCTTCTTCCAAAACTTCTTTGGAACACTCGCCATCTTCCTCCAACAACACTGCACCCTCTTCTTACTTCCCCTCGTTGACTCATGTCCACCATGAACTGACCTCCTCCACCAAATGTTCTCTATTCTCCTCTTCTCCTCTGTGGGTTCAAACCCACCTCTAACCGACCACCTCCACCAAACATCACCTACACCACCCTCCACAATCTCTATAAGCAAATATGCAACATGCTCTTGTCCTCTATCCATCTCCCCCTTCTACCATCTTATCTGAAAACAAAATAACATCATAAAACTGATTTACCTCATCTTCATTCGCAACTGCAACTTTTTGTTCTTCTCCCTTCACTGCAACAACAAGCTTCAACATCGACTCTTCCTCAATCACCAGTAATTGTGCTAACAAATCTTCTTCACCATTCGCTACTCACTTCCTTCTTTTCTTCCTTTTCCTCTATGCCTTCCTCATGGCATGTCTTCACTGCAACTTCTTCCATAGGGGCTTCTCTCAAATCTCTCTCTGTCCATCTCAGGTTGTTGTCCTCACTCCTCTTTACCACTTTCCTAACTTTTCCCAATGTTCTTTTCTAATTTCTCGATCCTCACCTCAATCTTTCCCACTTCCTCACGGACCATCTACCTCATCTTCTCAAACTTTTCATTTTCTACCTTTTCCCAATACTGCTCCCAAAACAATATTTGCACGGGTCTACTCACGACCCATCCCATCTTGTCTATTGCAATCTTCCACAATTCTCACCTCATGCAAACTGCCATCACACTCAATCTGCAAATCAAATTCTTTCATGGCTTCAAGCCCTCTTGTTGCTCAGGACTCCTCTTACTTACAACAACCCTCACGAGCTTCTTCTCTAACGTTTTCTCACTCTTCTCTACTCGCAAGTCTTGGTGCAGACTACCTCACATTCGGCAGTCTATCCAAACGCTCACAATCATAGGCTCTGATACCAATTAGTGCAAATGGGTACTCCCCTCTCAAAAACAACTCACTCGCAATCCTCTTTGCCAATCAATTTCAAAACAATATGAAAATTGCAATAAACAAATAACCAAAACACTCAGTTTATTGGAGATTAATCAGCATAAAAAAATTACAAACAATTACACTTATTGGCTCTCAATGGCCTTTCTCAAGAACATTATGTCTTTCCCCTACCTCTTCAAATGTTCCCCTCCCTGCCATGCTGCTCCACAGTACTCAACCTCCAACTCACTCTTTCCTTGAACTCTCTATTCTCACACACAGTCTCCTATCTCCTTTACGCAAGCTTTCTCTTCCCTCACTAGCAACTTCCTTCACGACTTCCTTTTCTTTTGTAGCTGCCCTTTAACATATGTTGCATAGCCCACAAACCTCTGTGCTTTCTTTTATTTATTTAATCTACAACCTTCGTCCCATATGTAGACCGATCACCCTCTCACATTCTCATTGTTGTTTTGATTGCAATTAACCATCAAGCATTTTAATTGATATAGTCTTCCCTCTAACCTGCATGGTCCTTCAACTCACTATGCATTTTATTCTTTTATTCATAGGCAACCCCCTCCACATTTGACCTCTACACAGCCTTTGTTGTCTCCTTATCTAAGCAAGCCTTTATCTATACTTTCCCTGCACTGAATTTCTATTCTCCACATCTCCTTCCAAGCTGCACCTTCGCCTATTTACACGCATCCTTCTTTCTCACACAGGCTTCTTCCAAATTCAATGCAACATCTTTCTTTGCTCTATGATGTGCTTCTGTGTCTCCTTCTCTCTTGCTTATAATGAATTTAGCTTTTTCCCCTTAGGCACAGCTAGGCAATTTTTGCATTTATCTTTCAAAAAAATTATTTAGTGATGCCACTCTGTTGTGGCTCAATCCTCCATACAGCCACACTATCTTATTGCTTATGCCCACACGCCGTCTCCCATCCTGCTCACGCAAACCCCCTTTGCCTCTGTTTATTTTTGTTGTTTTTTAATTCTAAAACATGCTTCTCTCGTGGACATGACCTGTTGGTTATTCCTCTATAATTTTGCCTTTCAAAATGGTGCCCCTTCAAATTCTCCATGCCCTTGCGTTTTATTCATGTCCCTTCACATTTCTCATTTCCTTATACTTATTTTGCATTTTGATTTTCTAGTAAACATTTAAAATGCCATTTTAAACACATCCACAGAAATATCATTGAAAGAAGCAAATATGTGGGCTACACCAAACAATATCATTCATCTATCAATTAATGAAGCAGAAAACCGACTTTTTCTATAACTTTTTCCCAGGAGTTTGGAAACTCATGAAAACTTATAGAGGTGTGTAACTCAACATTTCAAAGTCTCTCGTAAGGTCATTTTGCTTCAAACCTTACGAGACTCAAGATTTAATGTTTCACCAATCTGCCAATGCAAGTCACGAAACAATTGTTTCTCCAAAATCGTAAGGCATATGACCATGAAATCTTTGGCATCAAATCTAAGATGGAGTCAACAATCTGCTCGTAAGAGGATTCACCAAGAAAGCTCACCAATTTTCCACAACAATTGTTTTTGTGTGATGTCGATTGCGCCTATACCCAGATGCTCCTACATCAACCTAGGTTCTAATGCAGGATTCATCCACATGAGAGCATGCACAAGGCATCAAAATTCAATATTTCTTCCTTGTTGTCTTGCATGTTTAATTTCTTTAGTATGAGTGGCAGCAATCTAAAAATAGATCACGCGTGGCCTTTGAGAGATACCACAAGAATGTAAATTGAAGATTCAGAAATTGGGGAAACATGACTAGAGGTAAATAATGAATATGTAAAATACCAAAAAAAAAAAGGCAGTGGTTATAGGATGGAACAATTATTTTGGTATGTGTGAACAAATCTATCAAATAAATGGTTTTGCAAAATCAATATGAGAAACTTAAAAAGTACAAATTCTATGATTTTTCTCAAATAGATTTGAGTGTCCTTAGAGGAAAAATAAATGCAATGGAACCTTATTTTCGTATTTATCTTACTAGCATTCAACCACTTTTAGAAAATGTGTGACAAGATTCAACATGTAAAGCAGGTAATATCTTACCATATGAAATGGAGTAAATATAAGGATAGGAGATGCAGCACTGGTATACGTGTACTACAAATGAACTTCAATGCAATGAATAGATCCCATGAAAGGGATATTATCAATATGAAAGCTTGGTTTCTTTCTGGGACGACATTCTTTTTGAGTTACAAAGCTGAAGTTGAACTCAACATCCCTCTAGTGCTCTATAAGTAAAAATTTTGCAGAGGAAATTAATCACATGAGATTTGCATGAGTTAGAACAAGAAGCATCAAACATAAGGTAAAATATAAGCCATTATGTCATGTCCCCAAAATAGCAATACCATAAAGACCAAGTGTTAAAATACAAATAAATTAATAAATAAAATAAATAGCAATATTAATATTAAATATAAAATAAATGTGTACCATATCAATATAAAAATATGTAAATATGAAATAACAAATATAATAATAATATATAGGCAAATTATTGTTATTACATTCTAGTATTAAATAACTAAGTAACTTAATATCAAAAATAATAATAATAAATAAATATTATAATCATTACACATCAAAGATTGTAATACATTAGAATAAAATAATAATAAGATATTAGCAAATTGGTTTCATTATTATACTTTAATGTTAAAATATGTTCAATAAAACATCAAAATAAAATAATAAAATAAGTATATAATCTGAAATATCATAATTATTTGTAATAATATATTATTTTCAAAAATAGATATTATTATGATAATAAGCCTTTAAAGGCAGCAATTAAATCTAACAAAGGGATATATTTTATGAAAAGTCACCTCTTTCACCAAACAATACATTCCCCCCATGAGTCACCTACCTTGAATGGTATAAATAGAAGGAAGGAAAATAAGGAAGAAGGAAAAACATTGAGAAATACGATCTGCAATTCAAAACAGCAGCAACAATGATTGTTATGCATTGAAATATAGAGCCATTTAATATATATATTATTTAATAGGCATACAAGTGTATATGCATAAATATAGATAAATTTTATGATGAATAATATGCAATGAATAAAGAATATATATGAATAAGGAAAAAATAATTATATAAACATATATATATGAATACTAATGGATATAAGTAAAAGAATAATTATATATATATGCATACACGATTATGCAATAATGAGACTTATAAGTAATGACGACTCTTTAATATAAACACAAGTAGATTATGTATATTTATAAATTGTCCTTATCCTATGATCAATTCAATATAAGGTTGAAGGAGGCGAGTAAGGAAACATGGAGAGATATAGCAACTCAGGTGATGTACTCACTTAGCAATAATATTTAGCATATTTTGAATATAAGAAACTAATACTGCTCATTTGATTATTGGTGCAATGTTTTCCTTTGATGTTATTAATATTAGAATAGTTTTATGAATTGATGATGGTTCCTTTAACATTATCATGACCATGAATGAAACTAAAGGGTATGATATAGTGGCATTTAGTTTCCATCATTGTTAATATCACATTGGATAGTATCATTGATCATAGACAAACTAAATATGATGAGAATTGGCATTGTTGTAGTAATACAGATCCATGTACTTTTTTTGCATTATGTTACATTTTCATGCATCCATATAATACTCTCAAACATGATACATGCATATAGATAATTCAATAGTAAATGCACAAGTGGCTGTCCAAAGATTGTCTGCTCCGTGTTTGTACCCTAGTAGGATGGGGGAAGCATCTGCCAAGTGGATTGCCTAAAAACCCCACCTTCAGGCCCATAGGCCCAAGGCATGGGTTTGGTCATGAAGGATGGGGGTCCCACCTGAGGTTCTGCCCTACATAGGCCCAAGACACGGGATTTACAATAGGAGGTGGTAGGCCGTAGGCCCTTGGCCCCTTAGGGTTTCCCTCCTCTCCTAATAGGGTCAGTGTTTTCCGAGGTACTGTCATGTGTGGAGAATGCAGGTACTAAGCCATTGCGAAAGGAGGATTGTGGTGAACAACCTCACGTGCCTAACAAGAAGGCTTCAGGGTGGATCCACCCATGGCACTCCTCTTGCTTGTTAAATTGCATTTATGATTATGTTTATATTTTGGATATCTAGATATTAATGCTAACAAATATATGTGTATGTGGAAATGTTGTTAATATGGTGAATGCAGATTTCAAACCAAGATTACTTCATTAAAAAGAAAAAGAAGAATCCCTAAACCTAATCAACAAGTGAATTCTAGGGCAAACAGGGTAAGGGACATTACACATTACTTCAAATGTTCCAGCACATAGTTTCAGATAAATGGCTAGCAAGTTTGACACCTGAATGGGAATTGGATCATCAGATGAAACTACAGAACACAATCATGCCACATGTCAAATCCCTTATTGTCTCCGTTATAGGAGGTATCAGAAAAGAAAAAAATATATATAATCATTCAACCTTTCAAATCACAGTCAAGAATGTTAGTCATGTTGGTCAAGGGATGAGATATCCAGACTTTCTATGGATTATCAAAAAATATTTGCTTCCCTAAATCGAGGATTTGTTGGACAGTCTGAAATAGCATTTGTATCATCAAATTAGATCCATTTGGAAGGATGTCCCTATATCTACCTTCCGACAAGTATTTTGCTACTAGTTGGGTCAAACCACAACCTGATAATTACTTGACCTCGGTATATGCTTCATGGCCTCAGTATGCCAGTCAGTTGATTCCTGGCCTAGAAAATTTATGTCAACATAAAATCATACTTATATTATTTTAAATTCTACACATTTAAAACAAGACTTAAACGTAAAAGCAAACTTATCTGCCTGTAAATTGGATAGCCTATATTGCTGATAGTCTATAGGTCAAATGATGTCTTACCACCCAGCCTCCTCTACTATGCCATTAGAGTGACATTTTAATTTTTTGGTTTTCCTGTTTCGTGAATTTACTATCCTTGCCCTGCCATATGACCTTGACCAAATTACTAATTGCACAACCAGTGTATTGCTTAAGTATCACCAATAGAAATCTCTGAACTCAGATAACTATGATATCTAGGGTTGCATGAGAGTATTTATATTATATTGTCCTAATTTCATGATTTTACTTAACCCTTTCTCCTTTAGCAAGATTTTTTAGATTAGCTAAAGTTCCAATTCTTTGTGCCTCAATTGTTGCATTGTGAATGAAAATAGAGAGACAGGTAAGAGAACAAGAGTTATGTAGGAAAAATTGAAAGCATAGAGCAACTCAAGCATATCTCTTTAAGTATCTTATATTTCATAAACAAAACGTCAGTTAATTTCAATTAGCAGTGAAACTGAAACTCATGCTCTTATCCTTTATGCTAAAATTTCTTACATTTCAAAAAAAAATGGAAAACAAAAAAAAAAAGATATTTATGCCTGTACCATCTAACGATCTATTTCACCTCTGAAGATTGAAGTCCATGAGGACAGAAAATATGTTAGTTTCCACCAGCTAAGAAAAAGGTACCAGCTAGAGATGTATATTGCCAACTTTGAATGAAATTGTAACTAATGTCTTAAGTTTCTGGTTTGAAAAAAGCATACCCATCATGCTAATTCTCGTTGATGGCTGTCATACATTTTGAATAAACGTTGCATACATATATGCATCTATCATATACAGTGTTCATGCATGAAATCATAAATTGCATTGTTTAGTTAACTATCCAAAAACTAGAGAGGTAGGTGATACATATGATTTATTCGTACAATATGGATAAATCATAAAGCTAAAGCATCCTCCAGGGAGAAAAGAAAAAATAGGAGAAATATGGTAAGCCTTTTTAAATTTCCTTCATAATCATCAAGGAAATACATTCAAGGAATCATCAAGTTTACAAACCTGGAAAAGAAGACAAATTCCAGCCATTGGAGTTGAGAAAACAGCATATGCAAAAACAGAGACCCTGCAATCACATTGTCATAAATTTAGCTCATCCACATTGTTTAGTAGTAATTCATTAAACTCCATATACATCTGAAAAGACATGTTTTGGTCAACACCTGAAGTGATCATCACGTTGTCTAGTGTTGGCTTTAGCAGTAGTCTTACTAATGACTTTTTCCTAATTAAGATTTGTCACTAGTTGTCTTAAGGTGTATTTGTGACTCTGACACTAAGGTGCCACTTGTAATTACTAATTTGTAACTTTAGAGATTTGTTGTCTGCTGCGTAAGGTGTCATTCAACAAGGAAAGACCTGCTCTGTAGAAAGCTCCTTTCTATTTTCTTTGTGGGTATGTAAAATGTCATTCAACTAGGAGCGAGAGGGTTCTATAAGGGCTCTCCATTCTTTCAGCTCTTTCAAACAGATGGTCATTCTTTCACTTGTACACATAGGCCCAATGCCAAGAAGATAGAATCTGTGAATTGTTAGTATTATACTATTATGTCTTTTGGTTGATGCTTGAGATTTCAATTTGCTTCCCCTCAACTTACTCCATTTGTAGCATTTATCAATTGACATTAGATCTCCATGTTTTTGGTCTTGATCTTAGTCTTACAATGGTTTGATAAAATACAACCCAAACTCAGTTGTTATTTTTTATCAAGATTTTCCCACTTCTAAGTTAATGCCAACATCTTATTATTTGAAGCAGATTTCTGAATAGAAATTAATATTTTGGTAAAGGGCATGTCAAAGTCCCTATTGTCTATCTCATTATATAAAAGCTAGTAAACCAAACATTCAAAGGCAACAATTTATATGAAAACCAATGACTAATATGATAATAGTGTTCCAAATAGACAATATATCTAAGTTGCCAATTCAGGTAGAGGGTGTTAATTATATAGTGCAGATAAGAAAACACAATCTCAAACTAATGGATAACAATTGCACAAAAGCAAAAAGACACAACAAAGCAAATTACGTGGTTCACCAAATAATGGCTACATCCATGGGAAAAGCATAGTAATTATCTCTGATTATTAAGTGCAGCGAATACATAAAGTTTCCATCATCTTTACAATGTTTCATTCTCAAAATTATATACAAATCTTGATGCAAACGAATACACAGAAGGAAGTCCAAAAGTCTCTTGAATAAGTGATGGATGGACTTCACAACCAAGCAATCTCCCACTTGAAGTCCAAACCACTGCTGCAAGTAACCACACACAAAGATATCCCCCACTTTTCCAAGCTTATTGTCACATCTTGACCAAGCCAAGAGAAGGTCTGAAGAACTCCAACTTCTTTTTTGAAACAATCTTCATAAATGCATCTGTAGGATTGAAGCTAGTATGAATCTTCTGCAAATTTAGCTTACCCTGTGTTGCACCCAAACCATATTTTTTGCTTCATTAAGGCATTTTGATTAAAGAGTCTAAACCTTGTTAAAATGATGTCAAAATACAAGTTTTTGGGCAAGTCAAGTACAGACTTTGGTCAGTCATGTCAGTCGTTAGAAGCAGTCGGTCAGTACATGGAGGTCAGAACCTGAACCTGGGACCCAAAGCAAAACATGTTATCATGGAGAAGCATTTCACGACTAGATTATACTCCTACAAGGTCATTTCAGTGGCCGGAGGAGTTTTTTTCAGAGCAATGACACAGGAAGATTTCAAGCAGGAAACAGATCTATGCCCCTGTAGCCCAGGGGCGCCCTTCTTTTTGGAGGCTCAAATCTTGTTGCATGTGTTTGTAAATAGGTTCAATCTCTTCAAAATTAGCCCAACTTTCCGACGAGCTATCAAGCGAAGATGTACATAGTGCAGAACTCCGACAATCGAGGTCAAAAGTTGAGGATACAATGAGGAAGCATGTAAAAGAGGTTGTCAAATTTATGGTTTATGTGCCCCTGTAGCTCAGGGGCGCCCTTGAATTTGGCCTCTTAGATGGATGAATTTGCACATGAGATCTTCTTGAGATCTTTTCTAATCTAGTCTAGCTTCGCAACGCATTAGTTCGTGATGTGATCCGACATTCCGAGTGACCGTAACAAAGGTTCTACCGAACATGTAAATCAGAGGGTGGAGAAATGTAGCAATACACGCCTGCACTTCTATAGGTCAGGGGCACCCAGCCTTTAGGCCTATCAGATTGGGTTTTTTGCATTCACAATCTTCACGAGACTTGTGCGCAATTACTCCAGCTATCTAACGAATCCAGCCGTCAACCTCCGGGATTTGGCAAATGCTCGTACGCACGAGGTCAGAGTGAGAATGCTGAAAAATGAAAGCAACAAAAAAATAGCTATGGGAAATACACATCTCCTTGAAATAAACGCCCCTTTTATTGAGGTCTTAGAAGCAGTTTTCTTGCTTCGTCACCTCCAGAGACATCTCTTGTAAGTTGATCCAGCCATAGTTGAAAAACTCGCAAAGCCTGGAAAATACGGTACATAAAAAACTCGGCAAAAACTCGACAACTTAAAAAATTGCTTAAGCTTCATTAAAAACACATTTTTTTTACAAAATTCAATCATAAGATGCATCCAATGAGTCAATAAAATGAGTACATAGAAGAAACAAGCTGAGTCTAGTTATATTCGATTGATTTGAAAGAAAATTAGATACAAAATCACATCCCCATGTGGAATGCTCAATACGCTGATACTGATAGTCTGAAACAAAAGGAAAATAGCAAATTGTTTTTGTAAAACTGAAAGTAAATACAACATTAATATATTTCAGCTTTTACAAATTCACATCTTCCTCTTCCCATGTCTAGTACTTCTCCGTACTACGGGAGAGGGTGTAGTCATGGCCCAACTCGTAGGCATCTGTTGTGGCTACTCAACCTCCATCCTGGATGTAGATCCTACTGCTGGTGGCTCTGGCACTGCCAATGACTCCTCCTCAAGATCATCCTCAATGTCATCCAATGAGAATGCAAATCCACCCCCCTCCTCCATTGCTTGTTGCTCAAAATCATAGATCTCATTATCAGAAAACAATGGAGGTTGCTCATTTTGCCCTATCCAATCATTGTATGGATCTATCTCATCCAAATCAATTGGATCATCTGATATTTCCTTAACCTGTTTGTTGCACAGTCAAAGATTATATTGCACGTATACAAGGTCATTCATGCATTTTTGAGCTAGTTTGTTCCTTTTCTTTGTGTGGATGGCCTCAAACAAGCTCCAATTGCGCTCACAATTGGATGAACTACAAGGCTGCGATAAGACACGGAGGGAAAATTGTTGGAGATGTGGGGTATTTCCACCCCAATTTGACCACCAAACATCTACAAAAAACAAATTAAGAGTTAGAAAAGAACTTAGAAACTTAGAAAGGAAAATCAAAACTCAAAAGTTGAAAACATATTTTATCAAATTATCAATATTTGTAACTTGTAAATTTCAAATTTTATACCTGGTGGCTGATTGTGTATTGCTCTCTTTGCTAGCTCTAAAGAGAAGAGTGCACCCCTTTTTTCTCTATAACTTTGGATTTCATTAACAACGAGTTCTCCTGCCTCAAGGGTGGGTGACATCCTCTGAATGCACTTCATGAGGCCCTCCATAACCTCTCTAGTAGGATCTGAGTAGGTGCTTGAATGGAAGAAATGAGGGTTCAAGAAGTACCCTGCTGCATGGAGGGGTTGGTGGAGTTGATGGTTCCACCTCTTGTCAATAATCTCCCAAATGGGATCAAATTTGAGGTTGTCCCCTTTATAATAATTTCTTATAGCCTCCTTGGCCCTATCCATGGCCTCATAAAGATATCCCATTGGGATTTTATCCCCATCCACCAAGCGGAGCACTCTAACCAAGGGCTCTGACACCTACAAATTACAATTAAAAAATGCAAAAAGATTAGAGTTTCAAATTTACAATGAAAGACATTAAAAAATTTATTCAATTTGAATTCAAATTCAATGTTTTGAAATTGAAGTTACCTTCACAATCTCTGCTGCCCTTTCTGAAAATTCAGCATCAAACACAATTTTTGACACCTTTTCTCCTTCCAGCTTCTTCGAATAGGTTGCGTCCATCCATGGTTGCCTCACAAACATTTGTTTTAAAGTCGTCAAAGAACTAAGAATGCTTTGCAACATTAAGAAAATCGTTGCAAACCTTGTGACACCTAACCTCACCAATTCTTTCCCTTTGGTGTGCTCCCTCATCAAGCGAAGAACCCAAGGGTGATTGTAGATGTATTTAGTGATCCTCCTCGCATCCTCTACAATTGGTGTGACCCAATCTAGTTTTGCTATGTCCTCCAAAAGAAGGTCAAGGACATGGGCTGCACATGGTGTCCAACAAATTGAGGGGTGTCTATCTTGGAGGAGTCTTCCTGCTGCCACACATGCTGCTGCATTATCAGTTATGATTTGCACAATATTTGCAATCCCCACCTCCATGCAAAATTCCTCCAGCATATTAGCCAAATTTTCTGCAGTTTTTACAATGTGGGAGGCATCAACTGATTTTAAGAACACCACCTCTTCTTTCCATGCAACCAAGAAATTAATGATAGTACGGTTTTTTCAATCCGTCCACCCATCAAAAAGAATAGAGCAGCCATATTTTATCCATTTTTCTTTTTGCTCCTCTACTGCTGCCCTTGCCCTTTCAGTTGCATTAGTAAGCAACCTACAAATACAAAGTGAAATTAAGTACACAATTTTAATTTGTAAACAAAAAAATAGCTTAAATTCATCATAAATTAAACTTAAAAAACATAAATTAAAGAACATAAACTAACCTCCCATTCAAGTCTGTGCGAGAAGGTGCCTTGTAGCCTTTTCCTGCAATTGTCAATGCGGTGACCAAATTGTGTCAGTAAGGAGAACTCGCCACATTGAAAGGGATATTATTAAAATACCAAAAATTTGCACAAGCAATGTCTGCTTGCTCATGCACCTCCCTATTCCATCTAGTCGCCTTTAAGGAAGGTTGTGCACCAGGTGTGTTTCTAGGCACGAAATAATTATCCAACCATGTAGGTCCTACAGCTACCCCTGCCCCTGGTGCTCTACTAGTGGTAGATGAAGCCGAGATGTAGGTGTTAATGGGTTGCCTTGATCTTTGCACACATGGGCTACGAAGAGAGCCCACTATCTCCTCTATAACATCATAATCATCATCCGACTCAATTGGAGCACCTTGAGAAGAGGCAATGGTTGCTTGCATTACTACTCTTGCCTTCTCTCTTTGCACTTTTTTTTCTTCTGCAGTTGAAAGTATGGCATTCATATGTCTTTTTATTTCTTATGTGGTTTCAAGACATTCCTTAGCATCACATTGAGGGATGCCTGCAAGGTGGTACTTGAGGCGATTGATGCCTCCACGATATACTTTTTTACATTTAATGCAATATACTGTGCCAGGTATGGGTCCTAGATAAGCATATTTCCAGGCAGGATCTCTGGCTCCTAGAGGACGAGTACCTACAAATCCTGCAAGCATGGATGGGGTAGAGCCTGAGGCGGAAGCAGTTTCAAAAGCCATTATCAATTAATTATTAACCTACACAAAGTGAAAGTCAAAGCACAAATTGTTAGTTTTTGATAGAAAATTTAAAAACAAGCTAAATTAGATTAAATCAAAAGAGATTACTTTTAAATTTAAATTACTAAAAATCTATCACTGGATTCTAAACATTTTCATAACAAAAAAAGAGGATTTTTTTTTTAAAATAATAACTAGGGTTTCAAAAAAATGTGAAAAAATCTAAAACATCTGAAAATTACTTCAAACTAGTAAAAAATTAAGCTAATCTAAGATTGTAAACATGTTATTCAACAAAAAAGAGGATTCAAAACAAAAAAAATAACTAGGGTTTAAAAAAATGAAAAAATCAGCAAAATATGTAAAAAAATTAAAAAAATTCATAAAAAAATCTTGTTTTGATGAATCTAAATCTTGTTTTGAAGAATATAAATGCATTTAAATCATTTTCACACTATATTCAGATGATTTGTAAACATAGAACCAACAAGAATGAAGAGTTTTTTTTTTTTTAATGAAAGAATAAGAAAATTAAGAAAACCTACCTGGAAATCCAATTTTCCTTCTAAATTCAATGTAAATGCCCTTCAAATCTTGTTTTTTCAATGCAAAATCACCGCAAATGAGTGCACAATGCCTTGAAGAGGTTTTTTACTGAGTGTGAGAAGAGAATGAATGAAAAAAAGCAAGTTAAAATTGTTTTTTAGCGGTTGCCTGGGCATTTGTTTCATCACACGGGTTTTTCCAGAAAACTCATCGTACATTCTGGAAAAACTCGCCAAAAGTACAGCGAGTTTTTCCAGAATGTACGGCGAGTTTTTTTGGCATACAATTGCCTGGAAAACTCGCCAGCCAAAAAAACTTGCGAGTTTTTTGCGAGTGTTGCATCTATGTTTTGAGCAATGTTAGAGTAGCAAGAGTTAAGATGAATCAGACTTTGGAAGTTTTCAAACAAAGTTTGAATTCACTTGAAAAGGACTTAAAGATCCGGCATGAAATGGATCAATTCAAGCTGGAAATTCTGAGCAACAATATGATAATATCTAGCAGAGAAAAATATATAGAATTTGAAGAACTTATGACAAACAAGTCATTGGTCGTTGAAGACCTCATCAAAGATGTTCAACCTACACTTGAAATGAGTGGCGAAGTTGAGCAAGACATACTTTCTAGTTTTGATAAAATGTCTTGCAAGATTCTAAGTCACGAAGGAGAGTTGCTTGCAGCAGATATGGTTATTACAGAAATGACATCAAATCTTCGCCAAGAACTGGAGTCAGAGTAGTTTACTATGGATTTGATTCATAGGTTTGTAAGTCATCGAATGATCTTTGATAAAATGCAAGTTGTCCTTGAAGAACACAAAGAAGCAACAGTGAGGCATTTTGATGTGATTCTTAAGACTCTTGCGGTTGCCAAAAACACCTTGGGTCCTGATCCTGATGAGTTGCAAAGAATTATCAGCAATTTTCAGTCCTTCAAAGCTAGGAATGAAATGGAATAAAAAGTGTCTCATGATACTTTATCTTTATTTTATGTATTTTGTTTTCGACAAGTTACATGTAAAAACAAATTTTGTAATTGCAAGTGTTTTTGTCGCTTGCATTTTTGTAAAATGTAATTACATGTAAGGCAATTACAGGTTAAGTTAGATTAGGACTGTAGTTGGAATAAGTCATGGTGGTTGAGAGAATTTCTCAAGTTAGTTGGGATCCTCCGACCTTTTTCTCTAGACTCCTCTCCTATATATACTAGAGGGGGTCTATTGTAAAAATCATCTTTTTTGGCAAGCAAGTAAATTCTGCAGAATTTTGTACTCATAAAGACTTTGAGCTTTATAGTTATAAATTGTTCTTTTTCAAGTAATATCAAGGGGTTGGAATTTCAGACTTTGTGTTGAAATCCTATCTTGTATCCATTGTGTTCTTATGTCATTTTGGGGCATTTCCTTGTGATTATTTGAAGGTTGTAGAAGATTGTTGAAGAGAGCTTTACTTTAAATATTTGCAGACTTTGTGTTGTAAATGTTGAAGATTGAATTTGTAATTTGTGATTAGGAATTGAGAAGAATTGCAAGTCTTTGTGCTTGTAATAATTCCCATTTAAAGTAATTCATAGGTGCACCATACTTGTAGACTTTGTGCTGTTATATGTTGTATATTGTTCTTAGGTAATCATTCTAAAAGGGTAGATAGGATTTCAGATACTCAAGACTTTGTGCTTGGTGATTGTGTTGTTATATGTTGTACCATACTTGTAGACTTTGTGTTGTTATATGTTGTATATTGTTCTTAGGTAATCATTCTAAAAGGGCAGATAGGATTTCAGATACTCAAGACTTTGTGCTTGGTGATTGTTTTCCCATCCCGGAGGAGGTGACGGAAGTCTTTGTGTTTTCAGGAAACTTCATTTCCTCTCTCTCGATTTCATTTCAAATAGCTATAATAGTTTTCCTAAAGATTGTTGATACTTTTCTATGAGGAGAAAAGAATATAATCTTTCCTGAAAAAAGAGAAAAGGTTGTTGTCCTACCCATATCAGTTTAAGTTAGTTAGTAGAAAAGGGGGAACCTTCCCTAAATTAGGAGAGTATCATACTCACACACTGTGGTTGAAATCACAATTTTGCATATCTTCAAGGTATACAAAATTTTCAACCAACAAGGAGGAAAAACTTGTAGAAGTCTGATTGAAGGAATGAAAAAAGTGATTGCAAGTGTGATAGGAGTGAGAAGGAGCAAGAAAAAGAGGAGGAAGAGGATTCTACTGCATTTTGCAGAGTCTTTTCAAGCGCAAGGTAGGGTTTTTCAGATTTCCTTTTTTCTTGTTTTATTTTCTGATTTTCATTTTTCAGTTCTTTGTTTGTTTAACTTTAAACTTCTCTTTTTTCCTTATTCATCTCAAAATAAGATTTGATGTTGAATCTTGAGGGCAAAATGATTGAGATGAATGAATCATTCATCATTTTTCCCTCAAGATTCAACATCAAATTTTATTATTTAATATTTTTATTTTTATTTTTTAATAATATAAAATTATAAATTGTAAATTTTGTTTTCAAAATTAAAATTTCAAATTTGTATTTCAATTTGTTAAACTAGGCTGATTTTATTTTTATTTTTATTTTGTGAAATGCAGTGTCACTTTCACAATGAGCTCCGAAGACATGAGTGGGGCTGAGATGGAAATCCATTCTCATAGTGAACATGATTCAGATTTTGAACCTGAGAATGAGGGGGGTGACCATGGGGCTGATCCTGGAGCCTACTCTAGTTCCATGGCGAGTGCACCAGCTAGTACAGGTTGCCCTTCAGAGTTGTTGGCACAGTATGCTAGGGGTGTTTTTGATCCTAAGTCTCCTCTCAAACAGTTTGCTTCAAGAATACAAGGCACATCACGTTCAGGTGGGGGAACAAGGAAGTGGAAGTGCAACATTTGTGGTAATGAATGGTTTGGTAGCATCACTAGAGTGAATGCACACTTTCTTTTTTGGACAGGAAAAGGTGTGGAGCCTTGTAAGTTTTTGAAGGAACCTAAAAATATACAGTATAGAATTGAGTTTAACAAGCTTTGGGGCGTTCCAGATGACACAAATATTTCAGTCCCTACTACTTTGTCTGCTAGGGCACCCTTCAGCACATCCATCATGTGCCACATACTTCTCCTCATGCATCGCAGACGGGAGGAATGATGTTTGGATCTCCATCCACTTCCACTTCTAGTGCCGCTAGGGGGACAAGGGAAACGCAAGTTGCAGACATCGCAGAGTAACCCCATAGTTGCTGATATGTTTAATGTGCAGCTGAGAGATGAGATAGATGAATCCATTGGCAAGTTCTTCTTTGCCAATGGCATTCCATTTCATGTTACACGGTCTCCTTATTATAGGGAGATGATGGCTATGGTGGCGAAGGGAGGAACATCATATGTGCCACCAGGTGAGACGAAAATGAGGACCTCGATCTTGGATAAGTGCTATTCCAAGATCAATATTTTGATGGAGAAGATGAAGGCATGTTGGGTGGCATCTAGGTGCAGCATAGTTATGGATGGGTGGACGGACATTAGCCATCGTCCACTCATCAACATCATGGTCACATGTGCAGAGGGCCCATACTTCCTTAGAGCAGTTGATTGTACAGCGCATCGCAAAGATGCTAGATTTTCAGTTTCAGGTCCTCAGGGAGGCTATTGAGGAGGTTGGGCCACAAAATGTGGTCCAAGTAGTCACAGATGCAAGCCCATGTGTGTAGAGCAGCAGGGAAACTCATTGAGGCAGCCTATAGACATATTTGGTGGACCCCATGTTGTGTGCATGCCATGAACAATGCACTCAAGGACATGGGTAAGATTGATTGGATTAGAGGAGTGGTCACCGATGCGAGAGATGTGCAGATGTTTATTTGCAACCACCACACTTCACATGCACTCTTCAGGACCTTCGCAAAGGAGTTCTTGAAACCGGTGGAGACCCGATATGCATCATATTTCATTCTCTTGGAGAGAATGATTGAGTTGCAAGAGGCATTGCAACTCATGGTTATGACTAATGATTGGAATAGGTGGGCCGAGGCCAAGACAACGCAGGGGAGAAGGGTGAAGGAGATAGTGAAGAGTGATGTGTTTTGGACTGATGCGAAATACATTGTCTCCATCATTTCTCCAGTATTCCAGGTTATCAAATATGGGGATGGGGATGCACCTAACCTTGGAGAGGTGTATGAGTGCATCGACTCTATGCTTGACCAGATGAGGGTTGTTGTGCGAGTGAAGGACCCCTCTCTAGCATTCTACAATGAGCACATCCGGCCAATCATTCAGCGCAGATGGGACAAGTTGAACACTCCTTTGCATATGGCTGCCTTTGCCTTGAATCCTAAGTGGTACAAGGCTAGACTAGGTAGAGTGACACCGATTCAGGATGATGAGGTGAAGGCGGGTTTCTTTAGGTGCATAGAGAAGATGTATGATTCTAGAGATGCCGGCATAATTCGCACTGAGTGGGGAAGATTTGCCACTCTTAGAGGCTATTCAGATGTGGCAAAGATGGATATAGAATCTATGGCACAGGAGGACCCACTTTTGTGGTGGAATTGTCATGGTCCAAAATCTTTGACCACCACTCTAGCTATCCATCTGCTATCCCAAGTTTCCAGTTCTTCAGTTGTTGAGAGGAACTGGTCTACATATAGCTTCATCCATTCTCTTAAGAGGAACAGACTTACCTCTAAGAGAGCAGAGAAGCTTGTGGCTGTACACAGTGCTTTGTGTCTCATGGACCGCAAGACACTTGGGTACAAGGAGAGTCCAACGGCATGATGGGATGTGGAGCCAGAGGAGCCTTCACAAATTGATGAGGATGATCCTACCACTTCAGATGCAGGGCTGGTTGGTGTGAGCTTGAGGGATCTTCACCTTGTGGAGTCCAGCAATTCCAGTGATGAGGAATTTGCGGATGATTAGAGGCCTCCCCTCACTACATTTTGAGTTTTGACATTTTGGCATTTTGTCTTTTGTAATGCTATTACTATTAGTATTTGTATTCACTATTTGGCATTTGCTACTCATTGTAATGATGAATCATGTAATCATCTTTATAGACTTTGTGATATCTCATATGACATCAAATATTCATATTTTCGATATAATAGAGATATCCAATTTGACAATTTCATTTTGTTACACCCAAAATGAAATTTTTGGCATTTTGCTTAAATTGAGCTAAACAATGTAAAAATGCCATCAAAAGTATGTTTTAGGTCAAAACAAACATGAAGTCTTTGTGGGTTTCTGTCAAGGAACCTATGGTTAAAATTCTGAAAATATGAAAATTAGGGTTTTATGCCCCTATTTTTAAGGAAACCCTTAAAAATAGGACCTTCCTGGAAATGATTGAAAATAATTCTGATAGGGTTAATTGCCTTCACGATCACACTGATCAAGTCAGAATTATCAAAAGACATGTTTTACTCTGGTAGGTCTATTCCCGTTTTTCAGGAACAAAGTTAGGAGCTTCGCAACCATTAATGGCAGATTGGCTAGTACCAGGTGCTGAAAGCTAAACCTCAAAAGCTCCAACGAAGAAGCCATGGCGGAAAAGGTCAAAAAGATGCTGTTATAGCGAAGGAGTTTCTCAAAACGAAAAAGGCCAAAATTTGGCTAACTCTAGAAGGTGCATGTTTTGCTACCAAGGCAAAACACAGTCTAAAGATGAAAAAGGCGCCCCTCTTGAAGAAAGGTGCGCTTGGATCTCAGAGGGCAAATCAAGTCACTTTACATCTTCAACTCAGTCATCCTCTTCACTTTCGTGCTGGCTCGACAACGAAACAATCAGCAAAATCATCTGATTCGGGGATCATTGACCAATCGTCAGCAAAGTATGGAGGATCCATCAGCAACAAAGATGCCAAATCAGAGAGCTTCATGGTAAAAGCGCCCTTGCTAGCCAGGGGCGCCCCACAATTACAGGCACCAGATGAATCCATCTACTATAACTGTATACATGTTATCTTTCCAGCTTCCTCCCAACTATGTGATCAATCTAACAGTAGGTTCACAAGACATGCCAAACGATCACACACTAAGATCAAGCAGAAAAAGCCAGAATTGAAGAACTAGAAAGACAAGCCAGAAATTGGCTAAGGCATGATCAAAAGCACCCCTCTTGAAGAAAGGCGCCCTTTCTTGAAGGCATCCAGATTCAGTCAGAATCTTCATTGCCTCCCAAGATGACCTTCTCAGCTATGACCTGTCTCGTCAGTGGAACTATCAGCAAGAACTTCCGACAAATCAATCATCTGATGGAGGAGGTCAAAGACTGGCAATTCACAGCATGAGGAAAACCAGTCAAAAGTTAAAAAGCGCCCCTGCTGGCCAAGGGTGCCCTTAAGTTTGAAAGATCAAAACTTGCCTTCTTCAACTGAGAAGTCAGTCATCCTGAACAGGACCAAGCTAGCTACCCGATGCATCGTCAAGTAGAGTCATCTGATTCATCTAGCATCGAGAACGTCATATCAAAGAAAAGAGGGTCTAAAAAGGTCAAAACGAAGAACAGTCAATGAAAACGTGACTAAGGCATTGTCAAAAGCGCCCCTCTCAAGGAAAGGTGCCCTTCTTTTTGGAGGCCTAAACTCAGTTTCTGAGTTAATCTCTCCCAAGCATATCTCGTCAAGTTGATCCCACCTCAACAACAGAATTGCCAGCCACTGCCAGAGATCAACTAAGTAACCTGAATCAAAGATCAAACGAAAGCACCTCAGCTTGCAAAATGGACAAAAAAGACCAACTTCAAGGATGGATGCCTAAAAGAAGTCAAAGCAAAAATGTTGACTTGAGTTAGCAAATTTGGAGCCCAAAAAAGGCCAAACACTCCACAATCAGTGGAAATTACCTTTTGGAACTCCAAATTAGACCTAAATCATGAGTTGGCGTCCATACTTGGTGGATCTCAACTCAAATCACCATATATTCTTGCTAGGCGTCCCATTCTTCATTATTCTTTTGCAGGTTGAAGGATAAAACAGCAAAGCTCCCAAGAACACATTTTCAAGATCAGTGGCAGTAAAAGTATTCTTCCCCAAGGATTGTTTCCAGAAGCAGATTATACCCAAGTGGCAGTTTATAACTTCCAATCCGCCTTCTATCCACTTCCTCTATTTCTGTCTATATTTCTTTGCATGTCACAAGAAACGACAGATTACCTCAGATCTGATCAACTGGGTATGATCAGCACATTTTTCCAGCAAAACCCATCTTCTCAGATTTGCTAGAATCAGCAAAGTTGTTGCCCCTATTTTTAGGGATCTTTCCAGAAAACTCTCCAAATCAAAAATCCAAAGAACTGGGTCTGTTCAGCTTCCAAGCACGAACAAAACCCACATGCCAGATTTTTCCCGGAAAAATACTTCTCAGCAGGTGCTATATTTAAGGGTTTCGGAAAAGTGTCAAAAGTTCAAAACAAGGTCAAGTGTCCAGTCAATCTTTAAGTCTTGCAGAATGCAGTACTCCTAGGTACAATACAAGACCAAGACGGTCTTGTACCATGATTATCTGAAAACAACTGACACAAACTTATGGCAGAAAAATCCAGAAGTCAGTTTTGAGGACTTGGAGGGCATGAACCAAATTACATTGCAGAACGTTGAAGAGTCCGGCTTATTCCAAGCTGCATCCATTCCAATCACTTTACAGAGCATTGAGCTTGTAACTGCTTGCACAAAGCATTACAACCCTACTACAAGAGAGATCCTGTCAGTGGACGGAAAGGTGATTTGCAGCTTAAAGCCGAAGGACGTAGAGACATTTTTTGCAATTCCACCATGTCAAACAAGGAAGGTTGTATCTCTAACAGAATGCGAAAAGGCATTTGAGGCTTCAAGGGATGAGTGTTCACTTATAATGGTTCAACATTGGTTAAAAACGAAGAGAACCAGCTTGTCCAAATTGGTTGGGCGAGGAGAATTCAAAGATGAGTATGGAGTGTTAATCACTCTACTCAGCAGAGTCACTGGACAAGAAGAGGGAAAATCCTTCCAGCCGTGGATGTTCTATATTATTGGCAAAATAATCAGCAGGAAAGAACATTACGATTGGGCCTCTTTGTTCAGTGACACGCTCCACCAACAATTTACCAGGTTTCTAGAAGAGCACTGTTTCCACATGTGTTCCTACCTAGTATACCTGATAGCCTTCCAAGGCGATTTCAGAACACTAAACATTGTGGGAACCCTGGGTGTGCAAAAGGTCCAAGAATACTTTCCTCGCCTTGAGTTCACTCTAGCGGAAAGGCACTTCAAGAAGATAAACGACCTTTTCACTATGCACACCGTGCGTGAGCTAGACCATGAGATGCACGTATGTATTTCACCAGCAGCTAAGGCAGCAATGGTGGACTGGGCGAATTGGTTCATCCAATTCCCCACTTTCACCTACATACGCGTGTATGGCTACAATGGCCACCCCGCCATGATGCTGTGCTACCCCTCAGATAGGGTAGTGTTCATGGAATTCTTGAGGCAGTTGGCCAAAGTTCACTCTTACCTTCACCAAAAGAAGAAGTCTGTTGCGAACTTCCCTTTTCAGATGGGACTCTACACATGCAGGACTGTAGCCGATGCTAGGTTGATAGGCCAGGAAATAGTGAGATTTAATCTCAAATACCTCATTGACAGGAGGTCATCATATGATCCCAGAGGAATCTTCGCGGCACATCTCGAGCAAAGATCATCTCATGAACCTTTCATGGAGGATTTTTGGGCCAATTGCAAAGATGAATTTGAAGTGAGAAGAAAGAACTACAGCAGATTCAAGCTCTCGCAAATTGCAGAATTTATGTCAGAGGACATCGAGGGCTTATCTGATGACAAAGAAGAAGTCATTATTTCTTCCTTCTTCACGGGTCAAGTAGATGCGCAACCACTCGGCAAAGTAGACTGGTACGCGAAAGAGAGTACGTCTATCGAAGAAAGAACTGGTAGAGTAGTTCGACACAGTCAACTCTACCTTGACAGTAAAAGGATAAGGAAGGTAGTATTTCCCCGATCAGAACTGCCAACGGTTCAGTTTACACTACCTTCCTCATCTAAGAAGAAACCCAAATAGAAGAAGATGAGCATTCTTCCAGAAGGAATGCAAATGTCAGGGAGCAAATGGGGAAGAAGAGGAATTGCTAGTACAAGCCAGCAAGAGGTACAGGTGGAGACAGCCACCAATTTACCTGAAATAGTTGAGAACGCTGCAGCTACACCAGAGCCAGTGATTGAAATAATCGTTGCAGAGATGGAATCTATTGTAGAAGAAGTTGTAGCAGAAGCGTTGCCTGTGATAGAACCAGAGCCACCGGCTTCACCACCATCACAAAGGTCGCAAAGTCTCATTGATTTGCACTCGCCACAATGAGGCATTGCCACGGCACAGTCTCATTCTTCCAGCATTCAGGGGGCCTATGTTCCTGCTCCCAGCAAGGCTAACCGAGATTCTATCTGGCTAGAAAGCTCGCTTGGAAGGAAAAGGGAGAGATCTTCTTATCAGCTTGACTTCTCTGAATTCCACCATGTCCCACAAGACATGTCGGCAAAGAAGTTGAAGAAGCAGACACATGTAGAGAACGAGGTTGTCATAGAAACTGCTGCCCCACCTAAAGATAAAGACATACATAATGTGAGGGTTGAGGATTTCACACTTTCAAAGGTGAACCTTGGAAAGACCACTCGACAAGTGGAGGTAGACCTTCTCAAAATCGCCTCAGCTAGCGTCAAGTAAAGAATGACCAAGGATGGACAAGACAAAGCAGCCTTGAAGGCTGAAAACCATCAACTAAGATTGTACATTTCTAGTTTGATGCATGACACTCCCAACTCCTCGACCTTGCCTCAAGGACTATTGGATCTCCCAGCTGAAAGAAACCATCATCAGTTGATCACATACGGCAAACACTTGAGACGTCAAGTGGATGAGTTTGTCGTCAGAGGACGGTGTGTATTAGCAGAAGCATACCAGCTGAGAGACAGAGCACATGGTCTTCGATCAGAAATCAAACAGTCAGATTTGAAGGCAGCTCAAGAGAGGCCGAGAGAGGAAGCGACAGTTGCTGATCTACAACACGCATACCAGTCAGTTACAACCACTGAGAGCAAACGCCATCTCTTTGAGTGGAAAGAACAATTGGCATACAAGGTGAGAGCCTACGATGCCAATTCAGTGGAGTTGATTGACTATAGACGCTTTGTCGCTAATATTATCAACTTCGCAAGAACATTACTAATATCCTTCCCTGAGTTAGAATATCAACGAGGAGGAGAATATGTTGAGCTTGAAATGGTACAGACACGGTTTCAAGACATCATTCGTGGTTCATTCCTTGAAGATCACAATGGCAGCAAATTACCCCAAATTGCAGCCATGTCTATCCAGTTGGATGAAGCAACTACCCGATGCATAAACTATCAGCAGTAGCTTCTAACAGGTGAAGAAATGCTTAGATGCCACATAGTCATCTTGAAAAGCATTAATTGCTCGGAAGCCGAAAAGGTCAACAACTGGATAGAGACTTTGTTGACCAGTGGTGAAGAGGTGTAAAGCACCAAGAGAGGGCGTCCTACCTGTTGTGACCTTTTCACACATCGCCCCATTCAAATGGGGACCCCCAATTTTTCCTCCATTCTAGTCTTTTGGCTTTGGTTTTGCATCTCTCTCTCTCTCTCTCTCTGATCTTTTGTCCTTTCGGGTATGTCTTTGTTTTTGACCTAATTTTGAATTTTGGTTGTCTATGAAATTAGGGTTTTCACTCTTTAGGCTTTTTAAAGGTCAAACTGAGTTATCAAATTGGAATCTGAGCCTAGTACTGCAATCACAACGTTTCAGGCAGGATCCCATCAAATTTTCACTAGAATCTGACAACTTACTAATTTTAGTAAGTACCTAATCTGGGGCCTTTTCCTCAGAATTCTGGGATTCTAATGGCTTCATCACATTCAGGGTACTCCAAGATACTTGCACGCAAAATTTGGGCAGAGTCAGACAACTTGCTATTTTTAGCAGTTCAGGCTTCAAGAGCTTTTTTCAGGATGCGCATGTATGATTTTCAAATGCATGTCTGGGGAATGTTTCTAGGTTTTCCAAGACCTTCGCAGTGAGGTAACATGCAAACCGAGATGATGACTTTTAACTGTTCAGCCTTCATAGGCTATTTTTAGGGTTTGCATGCAGAGTTTTTCAACGCATGTCAGGTTTTTCCTCATGGGTTTTTCGAGAGCTTCGCAGTGATGTGACATGCAGGCAAAGTTGATCATGTTTCAGGAACTTACTATTTTTAGCCAGTGCCCGCATGTTGACCAGTTTTTTGGGTTTTTCTGGGTTTTTTGAGATCCCTCAGGCATTGTAACATACAAACTCATCCAACAGTCGGTTGGTCACTTTTCGGCACTTACTATTTTTGGTAGGTACACTCCGGCAGCCACCCAACACTTCAGCATCACGAACTGAACGACGTGCAACAGAAATCAATTCAAACCGAGGTCATTTGAGGCACATGCAAGTCATATTAGGGTTTCCTACTTTGCTGCCTAAAAAGAGGGGTAAAAAGCCAGAATTTCAAAAAACAAAGGCATCCCACTGCGATCAGTATCCTTTAGGCAACCTCTTGGTAAAATTTGGGCGCAATCCAAGCACTTACTATTTATAGTAAGTCACCTCCGGAACAGAGCTATAAATAGCAGGTCAGCACGAGGGGCAGGTGTGAACAGGTTCACCAAGCGATGAGGACCACGTGGTTAAAAAATTCAAGTCAAACGGAGCTGCAGAAGTCAAGTAATTTTAGGGTTTGCTAAATATAGCAAGCGGGCTAAAAATAGCAGATGAGCTTGGGCATCAGGTATAAATAAGGTAGTAGGGCCATAGGAGGCATATTACGCCAGCTCCAGAGTCAGAAGGTGGAAGCCATCAGGAGTCATACTTCTCCAAAAATTACTAAAAATAGATGGCAAAGGTAGCTGAGGCGTTGAAGAAATTTCTAAGTCCACAAATGGAAACTGGCAAGAGGAAGTATGAAATGCGCCAAAGAATGAAGGCTGGCATGGTAAATTTGTCTTAAGGCGTGGCAAATTCCTTGAGACCACCCCCGCCCCTCCCCTAAGTGCACCCTGTCTTGAAGAGATGATGATAAAAATTCTAAGGGATTGAAAACTGCAAGTTGACCCTCTCAAATGTGCCCAAGCAAGCATGTGAAGGCTTTAAAAATTCTAAATATGAAAAGAATTCCTCCACCCTACCTCAAATGCGCCCAAGGCTGCAAGGGGAGTGAAAGAAAAATCTCAAGGCGTTGAAAGTTCCTCCACCACTAAGGAAATGCGCCCTCAAGGTGTAGGCAAGTAAAATGTTGAAATAATTCTAAGTGAAGAGAAATGGGAGCTCACCCTCTAGAATGCGCCCTCAAGGAGGAAGGGACATAGAAATTTTTGAAGTCATGCAAAGCTAAGGCACCACTAGGGAAATGCACCAAGGATGAGGAGAGTGGTGTTATGAAAATATTCTAGGTTATGAAAATTGCAGCACACCCTTCTATATGCACCCATGAAGGAAATGAGGGTTGAAAGTATTCTAAGTCACAAAAAAACTGGAAGCTCAAGGGTGGAAATGCGCCCAGCAAGGGAAGTGAACATGATGAAAAAGTTTCTAAGTGTTAAAGATGGGAATAGCACATGCAAAAGGCGCCCAAGCAACTGGGGTTCGATAAGAAATTTCTAAGCCAAAAAAAATAAAAGTGTCACCTCTAAAATGCGCCCAGCAAGGGTTATATGCTAAAGAGTTTTCTAAGTGTGGTAAAATGGAAGCTAGACCTTCCAAAAGCGCCCAAGCCTAGAGGAGATCAAGCCAAAAAATGCTAAGGCATGGAAATGGAAGCTTGGTAGGTGAAATGTGCCCAAGCTATGAGTGGTGGTAAGAAAGTTTTCTAAGTCACAAGCTAGAAGCACAAACCTCTAAATGCGCCCTCTAAGGAAGTATGAAGGCAAGACTTAGAATATTTTCTAAGTATGAGGAAAATGGAGGCTCATGGGGTGAAATGCGCCCATCATAAGGAGGTTAGGCTAGAGATATTCTAAGGCGTTGAAACATGGAGCTTCCATTCTGTTAAATGCGCCCAGCAAGGTGAAGTGTTGAAGGAATTTCTAAGTTAGAAAATGGAAGTGGAAGACCTCAAATGCGCCCAAGGAAGAAGGTGATTGAAGAATATTTTCTAAGGCTGGAAATCTGAAGAACATGGGTCTAAATGCACCCAAGAAGGAGAATGGATAGTTTTAAATTTTTTCTAAGGCAAGAAAAGTTCCTTCTCACACCCCTAAATGCGCCCTTGTTTGTGGATGAAGTAAGGCAAAATTCTAAGGCGTGGAAATGCCTAAGAAGTTATTGTGGAAGTTGATACATGGAATGCGCCCTTGTTGGTGGAGGAAATATGATAAGATGCTAAGGCGTGAAAATGCTTGGGAAATGAAGCTAAAGGTATGTGTTATGAAGTGCGCCCAAGGTAAGTCAATTAAATTAAAAAGTTTCTAAGGCATTTCTTAAGGTTAAGACGAAAAGTACGCCTAGAGGAGGTAATATCAAAATTTCCAAGTACAAGATGAAATGCGCCCATGAGCATGAAGGAAATATCTTCAAGAAATCAAGGAAAACCGCCATGGCGTGAAAAGTGAAGGCTACTGGTGTGAAGTGCGCCCATAATTAAAATGGAATAAACCTTAGCAATTTTTATTATTTTTCAAAAATAATAAAAAATTAAACCTACCCCTTCGTCTGGATACACATGAATATTAGCCTGGAGCCTGTTTGATGAATTTCCTAGGCGAAAATAAATTTTCTAAGGCAGAGAAATGTTTTTACAAAAAATGCCTCGGCTGGTGATGTCAAAATGAGCGCCTAGATTACAGTGGATGAAATTTATAAAGCAAATAAAATTGTCTAAGGAGTCAAATACACTCACAGGAAAGAGATGAAATTTTCCTCAGGCATGGAGGAATGTGAAAATGAAACGAAGCTCGAACATCAAGCGTTCAAATGCGTCCTCAAAGTGAAATATTTTCTAAGGCACAAACTCCAGGCACAAGGTGGTGGATGCGCCCTTGAAGAAGACTTCATGAAATGAACACCATGCACCCAGATGTTGAAAAGTTATGAAAGTTTGTTGGAAATGATGAACTCTATCAAGATCCGAAGATCAATCAGTGAGAACATGGAAACTGGGTAAGTGAGGTGAATTTATGTTATAAGTATTCTAATGCTCTTCCTTTTGTTTTGTGGAATGAATGCCGAGGCCAAGGCATGAGGACTGGATGAAGCTGGACAATGTTACAACTTTGGAAAAAGGAAACGGCAGTGAAGATTTGTCTAAAGCATTAAGAATGTGATGCAAAAGAAGCTAAATGCGCCCAAGGTAGTGGGCTAGAGAAATATGAAAGTTACGAGGAAGAAGTGCGTCCAGGAATTAAAACAATAGGAGGGTTGAATGTGAGCAACTGACTAGTCAAACTCCGGATCCTATCAATTTTTATTATCTGTGGAGACGTTCTTAGAGACTCTTTTACCCTCCTCCTAGCGCAACAGAATTGGCGGGCAGAACAACGTAAAGTCGTTCTGGCCGAGAATATTCTAATGATAGTGGGCATTAATTGCTCGTAGTGGTTCCTGCAGAGGAGTGGAGAATCTTCTGTGCATTTATTGCCCCACTCTTCTCTATGGCGGTTTTTAGGGCAAAAACCCTAATTAGGGCATATGTGGCTTGATCTGAGCCCTTTATTGTAATTTAATTTAAGCTGTCTGCTGGACTGGGCCAACTATAAAAAGGGTATCCCCCCTCATTTGTAATCTATTAGAATTAGATTAAGAAATCAGAGAGTAGAGCATAGAAGTTAGCTTAGTTTGAAAAGGAAAGAAAGCTTTCCCTTTGAAAGTTTTGTGAGAAACTTGTTGTTGTGGAAAACTCTCATAATACAAAGGTTTATCATTGCTTGGTGGTTCTATCTTTTATTGTGAGTAGTTGGCAAGGCTTTTTCGTCTTTCCGATTCAAGTAGATAGAGTAAAGTAGACTTTTATTTCATGCAAGTAGTTGTTAGTCGTGGAATGCGTGGTTTGAGTTAAGCAAGTTTCTTTCATCCATACCACTAGCGTCGTCGTTGACGGTGAGTTCGCCCTGCGTGGTCAACTGGAGTATTGGCATTTAACTTCGATTGTGGTTCACATGCATCGTTGTGATGGTATGTGCATGTTGTGTCATAATTTGAACACCTTTCTCATCCTTTGAAGATAGCACCAACTTTGTAGAAGTTGTCCGAAGGGAGGCAAAGCAAAGTCTGGTTCGAAGCTTGTTAAAGTTGATCCTCATATTCCACCTTTAGGAGTAGAAATTAGAATCCCTATCCTTACTCCTTTTAAATTCATCATTTTCTCAGTTAGTCTAGAAATCAGAGCGTCATCGTCAAATCTTTCATCTGCTTCAAGAAGTCGAACAATTACGTAAGTCCCCTTGGAATACCCAACATATTCACATCAAACCAACTGAGCCTATTCGCTACATAAGGAACCTTGGAGTTGAACGCATGATCTTTCACGCAATCTTAGCATGCGGAATACTTTGATCAAGAGAGGATAGGGTGACCATTGGAAACTTTATTCTGTGTTGGTGCGGTCATAAAACACCTATCAACACTACCCTCCAAATAGCAATAAATACGACTAAAGTCAACTTGATGCCCCTTTCCAAGTTGACTCCAGATCTCCAGAGATCATGCATGTCAGATCCCACTGATCTAGGATGTCTAATTGACTCCCACGATTTGTGGATCTCAGATCTCCTCAAAAGGTGGATGTCTATTTGGAGACACATTTGTAACATAAGTTCACTTTTAGTTAAGTGTAAGTCAACTGAGATAGACTCCCAGTTTGACTTTTGTTTAGTTTCAGTTAACTGAAGTAGATTTCCAGTTAACTGTTTGCTCACCTACTTTTAGACATAGGAATAAATCTTGTTGATTGGCAAGAACTGATTGTTAACTCAAGGAGATTTTAGGGTTGCCTACTCTTTTGAGTTTCTATAAATAAGAGCCTTGGGCTCATTATTTGTTTAACCTTTATTCGCTAAGCAAAATTGTTGCGCCATTGTCGCCAGAGTTAGCTTGTTTATATCTATTCACTCTTGGATGAGAGTTCGTTGGTTGATCGTAATTGTGCATGATTTCGTGCCTTTGCTGTCCCGACCTTTGTAATTCTTTGGAGAAAGCTTGAAGAAATAAATCAGATGGCGCATGCTTGCTTGATCTAAATACTTAAGTCTATTCAGAGTCTTGTTCTAAATAGTGCATTGTTTCAATCTCCTCCTTGGACAGGTGTCGTCACCTCTTTGGATATTTTGTCGATGATCATTATCGTTTGATGTTGTCTAATGATTTGTCTTTCAGCCTACACTTTGGACAGGTGTCGTCACCTCCTCGGGAATCCTATTAGCCAAGTCATCGTACCTTGTTGTTTCCAGTGAACTGCTTCCAAGCCTAAACCTCGAACAGGGGTTCCTCCTCCTTGGCAAGTCTCAAATCCAGTTTACCGTAAAAAAGTGTTTACTTGTATCGAGCCTTATCTTGGTATATATCTGAGAGTTCAGAGCCTCAGCCATATTCCATTGAGACGGAGGATTCAAGTGATCCAACCCATCCATTTCGCTCCTACGCCCTCATGCTCTATTTATCTTGAGGAGGTAGGATAATTTAGAAGCTTAGTTAGTCGTAGTTAAGATCTACGAAAACCATTGAAAAGCTTAGCTACGGCGCATTGTGTTTATGCACCCTTATGTCCTACCACTGAGTAAAAAAGATAGGAACCTTAGTACACCCTTTTTTACATAGAAAATCAACAAAGAGAGATCTTCCTCTCTATAATCCGAAGAGCATGTACTAACACACTTGCAACAGCTGTCTATTTCCAATAAGCACTCCAGAGGTGCTAATAGAAATGTCAACACATTTGTCAAATTTTATTTAGCAATTAGCATTCAAGAAATCTTCGTATTTAGATTTAGTATTTCAAATTTTGCTATGTTATAATTTTACTAGTTTCCTATAGTTTCATTTGAAATGTAATTCTTCTACTGCTATACATCTTTTCAAAACTAGTTTTTCAAGTACTATAACTATATGTATAACTATATCAGCACCACCATCCCGCCACCCCCCCGCCGCCGTCCTCCCACCGTCCCCAAACTTAGGCCCTTTGTCCCCCCATCCCCGAAACTCGTCATGTGTGTCCCGCTGTCCCCACTTCCCCAACGCCCGTGGAACATTGGTTGCAGCAGACCAGCAAGAAACGTGTGATCATTTTTATTCTATTGACACACCTAACACTCATGAACATACTTGGTTATGTCATCTTTCATCCCCTTCCATGAGAACCTCTCACGGATCTGCTTGTATGTCTTGTAAAAACCTGGGTGACCAGCCAATGGAGTGTCATGAAATGCCTTCAAAATCTGCTCCTTAAACTTAGTTTCAGCCACAAGAAGTATTATTTCTTTATAGAACATTAACCAATTCTTAACACTATACTTTTCATCATTCAAGTTGCCATCTAGTATACTGTTAGTGAATGAATTTTTTGCGTAATCTGCTTGTATTGCCTTTTTCCAATCTGCTGCTATCTCAAAAATAATGCATAAGTGTGGCCTCCTAGAAAGAGCATCAGCAACTACATTGTGTTTCCCCTTTACATACTCAATATCAAAGTCAAAGGCTTGTAGTTTGCTTACCCAGTTTTGCTGCCTTTCACTTAGATCTTTCTAATTTAAAAATTACTAAGGTATGAAAAGCTAGGCACCTTGACTAGACAGGGGCGCCTAGACATACCAAACTTAGAAATTTTCATTGTTTTTCTTAACCTATGCTTGCTTCTGCTTTCGGCAAGGCCTACCTCTGACTTCAACGAGCTAGCAATCTAACGCTGCCAACTGATAAAACCTGTTTGACCAAGGCAATCTCATGTTTGACCACTGTTGCAGTGATCCTCAGCTTCATACCGGCATCTGACATCATCTAATCATGATTGTGAGCTCTTGAAGCTGCCAACAGAGGTTGAACTAAAAAGAAGGCACGCCTGAATCAAAAAATTTAAGTGTTGAAACCCCAAGCACCCTGACTAGACAGGAGCACCCAGGGTTTCCTTGCCTTAGCCAAATTTTCTTGATTTTCAACTTTTACTTTGCGTATTTCTACCGGAAGCCAATGACCCCAGTTTGATCATCATTTCCTACCAATCAATGAATATCAGTGACTGAAAGGTAGTCAATCAAGCAAGCCTGATGATAACTGAGATGATTTATACCCTTTGCCAACCCTCAACATTGCATCTAACTAATTTTCTGAGAACCGGAACTGGGCTAACGGAGTTTGATAAATTTCTGAACGGGGCGAAAAATATTTTGTGTTAAGAAGCTAGGCACCCCTCCTAGACAAGGGAGTCCAAGCATCCTAGACTTAGTCATTTTTTCATGATTTTCATATTTTCCTTCGATTTTCTTCATTTTTCGTTTTGCAAATGCCACTGTTCGATCTCCATTTTTCGCTGTCTGACGGAATCTCAGCACTGAATGATGAATCAATTGAGGAGCCTGAACATAACTAAGATGATCTGCTTTTCCCAGCCCTAAAAACTGCTTTTGACTGTTCCTCTGTGTGACTGAACTGACTTGATGAGGAAAATTGCACGTTTTTTGAAAAGAAGGCAAAAATAAATTGCGTGAGATGCTAGGCGCCCTTCTTGACTAGGGGCACCTAGCATTACCAAAAGAAAAAAAATTCACCAATTTCAACTTTTTCTCATTTGCCTCCTCCATTCACCGTTTTGTGTGCTTCATTCTTCTTTCGTCAATGTTTGTGCAGCATTTGAGACTTTGAATCTGACACCTAGCAGCTGACCTTCCTCCATTGATGACTTTGGAGCTCATGCTTTTCCTTCTAAAAAAGCAAAATAGACCCAACAGAGAAAACCTGACCTTTTGATGATTCTGACTGGACCAACCTAATCAGGAAGTATTTTAGACCAATCAGAATCAGTTAGGACCCTCCAATCAAAGATTCTATTTTTAGAAATTTTTGCCAACATCCATTTGACAACAAACTCAAAAAACGTTGACTCAAGTCTATTTTTAGAAATTTTGACTTTTGATGACAATTTTTACAAGACTTTGACCATTCTTTTCAAAATGCCTTAATGAAGCAAAAAAAATTGATTGGGCACAGCACATTTCATAGCATACACTAGTCTTTGTTATTAGAGGGCATTTAAGTGTGTTTGAATGCTGAGAATATTCAGCCTCTACAGGATGTGTGCCAGCATATAAATGAATACACTTTACCTTTGAAAAATCTATCCGCACACTATAAAGTGCACTCCTATGTTTTGCCTTGCATATTTTGAAAACTTCAAAAACCACCACCCATTAATGGATTGTGTGCCATTACATTTAGATGTCATCTTTCATTCTTAGAAATTTTGTATGTCCACCATGAGGAGCACACCTTTCTCTAAACACAAACCTTTTGTGTTTTAAAAACATTGTTTGCTCAAATAATGGGGCGCACTTTACTCTACTACCCGCATTTTTTGTTTAGTGAATACCTATCAACCTTTAAATGGCACATACCCATGTATAGGGTAAATTTTATAACTTTGGAAATCTATGTTTGTCCTCTATTAGGTACGCTCCTATGCATTGAGATGTGTTGGTGTTTCAATTCGCACCTCTGGAGTGTGTATTGGAAACAAACAACTATGCACAAATAAACTGCTCTTCAAATTAGGAGGGGAAGCTCCCTCTTTTGATGTTATTGCGTAAAAAGTAAACTACGTTCCTATCTTTTTTACTCAGCTGTAGAGCACAAGGTCATAAAACACAATGCATTGCAGCTAAGGTTTTCTCTGGTTTCCGCAGATCTTAACTACAACTAGGCTAAAACTTTAACTATCCTCTCTCCTAAAAAAATTCAGAGCGAGAGGGTCTAGGAGCAAATTGGGAATGGTTTGATCACATAGGCGAACTTGTCTCTCAGAGTGCTAATCTGAAATAAAGTTAATACAAGTAATCATCAAACGATAAACTATATGGCAAGATTCCCAAGGAGGCGAATACGCATTGCCCTAGGTGTAGGCTGAAATAGAACTTATTGGAAACAACATTAAACAACAACCTTAATCCCTAAATTCCCAAGGAGGCGAGGTCGCATTGTCCGAGGTATAGATCGAAAGAAAGATCATTAGAACAACAAAGTATGAAAGATTTTGAGAAATTTAGATCAAAGGCTAAGGGCTCTCCTAATTTATTATCTCATCTTCAATCAAAGATTACAGTTTGGGATAGCAAATTGCATGAAAGAGAACAATCACACAACATGCGATCAACCAAATACATTTGACAAATATTGAACACAAGTATCTGAATAACAAGAATGCAAGCAAACCGCACAGCATTTAGCTATAACAAATATGATTCAAGAACAAATACTAAGTGAACAAAACATAGGCTATTCGGCATCAGCGTTTTCCTACCGTGAAGTAAAGTTAAAAAATAATGAGCAAAGGTTGCTCTTATTTATAGAAACTCAAAGGAGTAGGGAACCCTAAAGTCTCCTTGAGTTAACATTTAGTTCTTGTCAATCAGCAAGATTTATTCCTATGTCTAAAAGTAGGTAACCTAACAGTTAACTAGAAATACTACTTCAGTTAACTCATTGTAAACTAAAATTAACTCCATATGTACAAAGGTGTCCCCAAAACTAGACATGCACAATTGGTGGGACAAGAAGTTAACTTGGAAAGAGACATGAAGTTAATTGTTGTGTCTAATGTCATTTTTGGAAGGGTGGTGTTGATGGGTGTTTTATGACCACACCAACACAGAATAAAGTTTTCAACGGTCACTCTATCCTCTCTTGATCAAAATATCCTGCATGCTAAGATTGCGAAAGATCATGCATTCAACTCCAAGGTTCCTTCATGCAGTGGACATAGACTCAGTTGATTTGATGTGATTTGTTGGTATTTCAAGGGGACTTACGCAATTGCTTACTTGGAGAGAAAGGACTTTCAAGATTCGGGAGATTTATCAATGAAGCTCGAGTTTCCTAAACTAACCAAAAAATGTTGAATTTAAATGGTTGCAAGGATTAAGAAAAGCTCTCATCTACTCTAGGTGCGGGACGTGGCGATCAAATCTTACAAACTTCAACTAGGCTTTGCTTTGCCTCACCTTGGACAGCTTCCACAAAACTGGTGCAATCTTCAAAGGGGTGAACTAGAGATATTCAGATTACAAATCAACATGAAGACACCATCACGACGACGCATACCAACATGTGAATTATAACCGAAGTTAGGTCCAAACTATTCCAGTTGATCACACAATGCGAACCCACCATCAGTGAGCTTGCTAGTGGTATGGATTAGCAAAGCTTTGCTCAAATCAACCACCACATTCCACAATTATCTACTTGCATGAAATAAAATCTATTCTACTCTATTCTAAGTTCTACTTTAAGATTCTATGTGAATTAGAAGGACGAAGAAATCTTGCTAGCTGCCCACAACAAAAGATGAAATCACAAGCAATGACAACTCTCTTTATTATGGTAGTATTCACAACAATCTCTTACAAAGTATTCAATTGAAAACTTTCCTTCTTCTCCCTATCACTCTATGCTGCGCTATCTATGCTCTGTTCTCCTTCTGTGCTATCAACTCCTATATGCACAAATGAGGGGGGATGCCCCTTTTATAGCTGGCCCAGTCTCAAGGACGGCTCAGATTCAATTACAATGAACGGCTCAGATTGAGCCACATAAGCCCTATTCAAGATTATACCTAAAAACTGCCACAAAGCGGAGGAATGGGGTAATAAATGAGCCCATAATGCCCACTTTCTCCCTATACCACTATGAGCATTTAATGCCCACTACCATCCAGAAGGTCATCATCCAGAAAGGTGTTCCCACTCTCCTTCTCTTTGACTGTGAATTCGATGAATCTGGCCAACACTGCTTCAACTTCTTGAACCGAGATGGGTGGAATATGGTTGAGCTGAAACTCAAGCACCGTGACCGCTTGCCCCTGTTGAGTACAAGATTTTCCCCAAGCAACTAAGGCATCTTGAGTGTTCTGAATGATATTGGAGAAGGTTGACATATTTTCAAAATCAACCTGGGCAAATGACCTTACATCTGAGAAGAAAGGCTCCAATCTGCTCTTCAAGCCCTTTGTTGTCACCTCCTCCGAAGTCAATCTTTTAGCAAATAATGCTTCAAGCATGTTCAAGACTCCTTGAATATTTCCCATGGCTCTTCTAACTCTAGCTAATTCTGCCTGAGTTGTATCAAAGAAGCCTCGGCCTGTGACTGCTGAAGAGTACCAACTGGGGAAGTCATATATGTCCCCCTCCTGAATCACTCCTCCCTCCACCAGAGTCTGCATGGGCATATGCATTAAAGCTGCTAAACGAGGGATAGTCTTATCCTAATAGATATGAGTTTCACTCCAAGCTTGATCAACATTGCTCACGTGTGTCTGAACACTAGAGGCCTGCTGAAAAGAATGGGCTAGATCTTCTATGAACTTATCCGTTTCTGTGCGAATATGGCCAACCCATTTATCTGCCTCTTGAGCCATCTTCTTTAAACCTTTCAGGCCACTGACCGATTCCCTTGGAAGCTCAGCTGGAAGATCAACTGCCCGATTTTCCTATCCACACGGACGGGCTAAGTGTTGCACATAGCCAACCAATGTTTTATGCTCCCTCTTCAATCTTTTATACTTCCCTTCTGTCCGGAGCAATCTGTCCTTAAGAACCTGATAGGAGTTATCAAAGTCCTCGATTATTTGAACTCCTGTAGGGCGGCCCAACTCTACAGTAGTGATCACATAGTTTTCCGGGATAGCCTCATTTTGGTCACATTCTACTCTAGGAACAGCCACATGGAGTGTGCGAGAACCAGACTTATCTATAGATATCTTTGAGAACTTTTTGGCTCTCTTCTTTTCTGGTGGCCCACTGATCCTGCTGAGGAACTCCAAGATTGTGCGAACCAAGATTCGTATCATTCAGCTCTCCCAACTTCAATGTAAACTTGGATTCGGGAAGAAATGTCTTGCTTAATTTTTTAATCACCGCCTGCCTGGATATGTTAGCCTTGTTCGACTCAGCATTGGCAGCCTTGCCTGCAGCTTTGTTGGCCTTTGAAGTTGCTCCTCTGCCAGCTTCAACCATCCTACAAAACAAAAGATATGCATTAAATTTCAGACTTAGAAAATAACCTCGGGATAGCCAAAATGTAGAGCAAACTTAGAAATTAAGGAACTTCAAACCTCAACACTTTTCCAGCAATATGAATAATCCTTTCGGCACTTAGAAAATTTAACCCTGCTCGACTAGCTTGCTCACTTAACTTGCTCACTTCAGCAACTTCACCTCAATATTTCTTCTCAAAAGTAGAGCCACAACTTCGCACTTGCAAATGGTGAGAAGAAATGAAAACTTCATGGCTTAAATAATTGTGTCAAAGAATATTTCTAATTCGTGAGGGAGTCCATTTTGGAAAATTCATTAAATCTCCACTCCCACTACTTGATAATTTCCAATTTTGGAGAGGTGATGGGTGAGTTGTCATCAAAGCGGGCCCCATTCGTCATAAAATTTTCCCTTGTTGAAGATTCTTTCCCATGCAAAATTCGAATTCTCCCCCTTTTAACTCCTTGTAACTCTTAGTCATTTCAAACAACTTGTGGGGAATTATTTAATCCTTTAAATATTTCCAACTTTGAAAATCTTACCCCTTTTGATGTTGAAAAATAATCCCATGCCTTAGGATATTTCACTTGGTGTATCTCATTTTCCTTTAGGCGCATATTGCCCTCCTTAGTCTAGGTGTACTTGACCCATGTAACTTCATGATTTATCCCTTAGAAAGTATTTACTTACCTCATTCATTCTAGGGCGCATTTCACTCTTCTTACTTTGGGCGCATTTGAGAGTGGCCTCGGAGAATTTCCATGCCTTAGAAAATTTAATGTTGTCCATTCTTTCTATTACTTCTTAGGGCGCATTTTGATGGAGGAGTGTTAGGCGCATATGAGGGGTAGGTCTTCATTGTGCTTGCCTTAGAAAATATTACGTTACCCACTCATTCTTCATAGGGCGCATTTAGGAGTTTGATGTTTGGGCGCCTTTGAAGGGGTGTTTCCATGTTTCTCCCTTCGGAAATTTTCACCTTTTCATCCAGAGCGCATTTAGACCCTTGTTCTCATTGTGTTACGTTTCCATTGCCTTGGAAACTTTTTCATTTAATTTTTTCATCTTTACCTTGGGCGCACTTGGGGGGGGGGGGGGTTCTTACTTCATCTCGCATGCCTTAGGCAATTTTCAGCCACTTATCCATCTCTTGAGCGCATTTGACCTCCTTGCATCTTGCTTCAATGCCTTAGAAAATATTCCACACCCCCTCTTCATCTTGGGCGCATTAGGGAGGTCCTACTTTGAATTTCGTGCCTTAGAGAAATTTTGATCTCATGCCCTCTCTTGGGCACAATTGGGAGGGGGTTGTTTCAACTTACATGCCTTAGAAAAATTTCCACTTATGCACTTGAGTTGGGCGCAATTCGGAGCTTGTGCTAGGCGCCTTTGGAGAGGTGTTACTTCAAGTATTCAACACCTTGGAAGATTTTGACCTCCATTTCCTTCATGGGCACACTAGAGGGGTGTAGCTTCAAATTTCCATGCCTTAGAAAATTTTCACCCATCTCATCTTCCCCCTTGGGTGCATTTCACCTTGTGGCATTCCGTTTTATGCCTCAGACAAATTTAACCTTATTTGATCCCCCTTGGGCGCATTATCACTTCACACCTTGGGCGCATATTAGGGGTCTTGCCTTGAATCTTCAATGCCTTAGAAACTTGTGCCACCTCTTCTTCATCCTTGAGTGCATTTGAAGGGTGAAACTTCAAACTTGAATGCCTTAGAAAAATTTTGACATTCTCATCTTCCTTGGGCGCCTTTGATGGGGTCTCCTTTGATTTCAATGCCTTAGCCATTTTTGTGAAGACCTTTACTCCAAATATAGCCTAAATGTACTCTCGTGTATAGAAGGGGATTTTGAACACTTAGTCAATTTTTGCCCTACCTGCCCTCACTTTCCATTTATAGTAACTTTTGAAGCTCTTGTGATTTTTAAACATCTGCAACTCCTCAAGACTTGATATTCGCTCATCATGGTCCTCATGGCTTGACTGACCTGTTCACACTTGCCTTGTGTGCTCACCTGCTATTTTTAGCCATGTTCTGGAAGTGATTTACTAAAAATAGTAAGTATGTGGAACGCGCTCAAATTTTACCAATAGATTCCTTGAAGGATTCTGATGGCAGTGGGATACATTGGTTTTCAGTTTTTCTCGAGTTTTCCCCCTCATTTTAGGCATAAAAGTAGGAAACCCTAATTTCACTACATGTGCCTCTGTTGACCTCCGTTCGATGTCATTTCCGCTTCATACTGTTCTGCTCTAGATATCGAGGACCTGGAACTGTTTGGGCGACAACATACCTGCCGAAAGTGGACCTGCTAAAAATAGCAAGTTCTCGGAATTTGCTCAAATTTTGCACGCAAGCTGCTCAAAGGGTTCTAAACATGATGTAGTAGTCAAGTTTTCAAAGGCCCAAAGAAAAAGGTTCCAAATGGAGCACTTACTAAAAATAGTAAGTTGTCAGAATTTAGTGAAATTTTATTGGGAACCTGCCTGAAGCCTCCTGATTGCAGTGCCAAGCTCAAATTTCGATCCGATTACTCAACTTGACCACCAACTAAGCCTGAAGAATGAAAACCCTAATCTGACAAGACACACTCCAGACTTAGCTAAAATTCCAAATTGGGCTCAAAGACGCGTATATTCTCGGAAAAACATAAGGAACAAGGAGAGACTGCCGCAAAACAACTCAAAACCAAAGCCAAAAGACCGGAATGGAGCAAAAATTAGGGGGTACCCATTTTGAATGTGGTGATGTGTGAAAAGGTCACAACAGGTAGGATGTCCTAACTAGCAGTTCATTGATTGGTAACTTTGGCAGCTCTATAACTGAAGTGATGACCTCTATTCCTTCTACAGCTTTACGCTTCTGACGCTTTTCTTTATTTTTTCTCAATGGAAGAGTGTTGCATGATGAAACCGCGAAGTTTGATTGTGAACACTCTAGCTGTGAGAAATGCTCCTGAACTCACTGTGCACCCAGAGTTCCAACGGTATTCAACCCTCTAAACTGGCCTTGAAAGGCTATCAAATATACGAGGTATGAAACCATGTGGACTTTTCAGCATCTATGCATGTCAATTTGTCCAAATTGACTTTTGGGTGTGCCTGATGCAAATCGGTGTCAATCGTCTCCATGAAATCATGTAGCAAGACTGATTTGGTCTTGAATTCAACCTAAGAGAATTGCATTCTAAAAACCTTGAAGATTGACTGGGCACACGACACTGTTCGGATAACTTTTATTTTGCTGCTAAAAATAGCCTTGTCAAGGGGTAACTTTTACGAAAAAATTTTGAGACGTGGGTTTTGTTGAGAATATATTTTTGAATGAACCCACAACGTCAAATGTTCAAAAAAGTGACTTTTCCTTCGAAATACAACAACCCCTCAAGGTAGAAGCTCCAGAAATTATTTTTTCCCGAAAAATTCTAGCACATGGTTATTGTAGGCGCTTCAAAGCTAAACAAACCCAGTTCGTCAATTTTTGAAAAAGGTGACTTTTTCCAAAAACCCTAAAAATTAGGGGCAATGGGGCAACTTTTCCGAAGGAATCTCGCACATGGGTTTTGTGGCCAATCTCATGTTGATCATACCCAGAAGGCCAGATCTGTGAAAAAATGTTGTTTACTTGGACATGCAGGAAGATCTAAGACAAGAATAGAAGAAATGTGTCAGGAGAAGCTAGAAGTTATAAACCGTTGCCTTGGAAAATGTTGCTTGGAGATGAAATCTTGTGAAAGATGTCCTCCTATGCAACCTGAGACTAGAAAAATGAAGAACGCTGAGAATGGCTTCCGTCGGATTTTCAAATGGCGTTGGAGAGAAAAAAATTGTGTTTTAGCTCTTCAACCTACAAGAAATAATGAATTATGACGCCTAGATGCTTTGTTGAATAGCATTTGGAGTTGCAAACATTAGTTAGGGTGCCAATCCCTAATTGAAGAGTCATTTCACGTGATTTGGAGTCAACTTGTAATGTCCCCATTTTAGCCATTCGCTCTTCAGTGACTGATAGCCTATTTCCGGAAGTCCGTAGGCTCGTCAGAGGTAAAATTAGGGTTTCCTATTTTATAGGCGCTCTGAAGCATTTCTGAAGGTTTGAATGTAAGAGTTTTTGATGCATGTCTACTGAAGTTTTCTGGGTTTTCGGAAAGCTTCAGAATGGTGTGACATGCATTTCCTCTAGCAACATTTTCCAAAACTTGCTATTTTTAGTCAACACATTGGAGTTTTGAGATTTGGATTGCGGATTCTTTTTGGGTTTTCAGAGAGCTTCGCAATGATATGACATGCAAAGTGAGTTGAGCAACTTTCCAGAATTTACTATTTTTAGTAAGTTCTATTATTAGCAGTACTCCAGTTGGCTTCAACACAGTAAGCTTTCCACTTTGAGCAATGCAACTGAGTATTCTTGAATTTGGCTTTCTGAAGAGAATTTTTGAATAAATGATATATTTAAATCATTTAATTATTTTAATGTGTTTATGAACCCTTGGCCTAGCATAAGAACTTCATGTTATTTTTAAAAAGCGACTTGAAGGGTGTACACGTCATCAGGAGGTAAATTGGATATTTCTAAAGTAAATATCTCTCTTTGAGCTTTGGATGCCACATTAAGGAAAGTTTTAATACTTTATTGATTATTTCCTCATGTCTTGGACGCCTTGGATGGAGGAATAAAGGTGATTTAAAAATTAATTAATTGCAAAAAGGAATTGGGCATCCAAATTGGAGGTAGATGGAAAGCCAACAGTTTCCTTCAATTCTATAAAAGCAAGCCATTGCTCATTCATTTGGCATCTTTGGAAAATTATATCAAAATGTTGCTGATTTGATTTCAGAACCCAACTAAGGGGGAGCTTAGTTTTTCTACACCATTCTTCGGGCCTGAAACTATGGTTCCCTAGATGGTCAATTGTGAGTGTGCTTCATTCAGAAGTGCATATTGTGCATCAACGTTGAAGATTTTGGTGAGATTTTCCAGTTTTATACTTGCTGGTTAAAGCATGGCTGAAAGGAATTTTCATTTACAGCTTTTCAAGTGATTTTAATTTGCATATGGGTATTTGCTCAATCATTTCCTATGCTATATGCGATCATTCTTGTGCATTTGCAGATTTTATTTTGGAGTCTCTAATTTCTTAGAGAGGTTGCCCAATCCTAGGGCTGTACCATCTCTTTGTGCTGGTTATGGTGTCTTGTGCCATCCAATAATCAATGTTTTTGCATTATTGTACTCTTGGGTGAAGGACGCCATGTCCTAGATGGTTTATTTGTGTTTTGATAATGTTTAAGTTTGTTGGTCTGCATATTGGTTGCTGGATTTACATATATCAGACTCAACTTTTCCATGTTATGCACTATTTCTCGGGTGTTTATGCTTCTAGTGCTATGTGCATTCGATTTGGAGGAGATAGGAGCTTTTTGGGTGGAGATTTGAACAAATTAGTGGAGATTACTTGCTGGTCTAAACATTTAGTTTGCTGGTTTTGTAAATTAGACCTGAACCTTTCTCTTGCTATGTTTCCTTGGAATTTCTACTCATATTTGTAATTGAGAATGTAGTATAAACATTGCAAGAGTTTGGAGCATATTTGCTATTGCAGATTCATTGTAATAAACATTTTGTACTTACAGATACTTAGCATTGTAAGGCTGAAATAGTAGTACTGTTTAGTCATTTATATTTTTGCAATTACTTTGTGATTTAATTCAAAAACTGTAACCCCTGGATGGTTTCCCGCCAGTGTGGAGAAAGAACAAACTAATCTCTCATTTGTCACCCACTGAAAAGTGGCGAATTCCCACTATTGAGTGGATGTCCACTACAATGGACGAATTAGTTTTGAATTGTAATGCTTTTTCCCCCTACTGATTAAGTGGTAGCGTGGAAATCTCTCATGGCTGGTTCACTGCCTCTTTGCATTCAGTTGTATTTAACTTTCAGTTATAATTCAGTTTCCTCCGACATATGTTAGCACCTCACCCACATCGGGTCTTGTGTGCACATTCTTGGCGTAGAGTTGTATTTCATTTGAATATCCTTTGGAACTAATGCTAATTAATTGGCGTAGTGTTGGTTTGTGTTGTGTTAATTCAAAGAAAAAATTGGTTGGCACATTTCACAACTAGAAGAGTTTCCACCAATTTTGAGACGCCAAGGCTTGAGAAAGTCTTCAAAAATCCTAACTGGGAGTTGATTTTGGACGCCACCTTGCTAGTTTGAAGATTTTCAACTTTTGCTTGATGAACAACCTCTGTTTAGTCCTGAATTCTAGTCACCTAATTGATCATAAAACCTTGCTAACAAATTCACTACGGAGTTGGATCAACTCTAAAGAGATGTTACTGGGGGCTGTGAACCTTGAAAACTGAATCTGGTGACTTGAATTCATGGGCGCCTTTTCCCAAAAGGGTGTTTTTTCTGCCAGTGTTAGCCAGTTTCTTGGATGCTTTTCAATTTTCTCCATTTGACCTGTCGTGCTTTAATCAGCAACTACCAGTGATCGACGAATCTTGTGATTGGGATGTTCAATCCATTGTGAAGCTGGAAACATTCTGGAATAGATGACTGTATGTGCAAGTTTAGAAAACTGATTTATGAGGTTCAAACTTCTAGGCACCCTGGCCTACAAGGGCGCTTATGTTCTTTTGAGGTACATTTTGCACTTTGCAACCCTTCACAAACAACTCTAGTTTGACCCTTGTCACCTTAAGTTTGACTGCTCCGATGTTCATGCTGACAATTTCATCATGGAGATTGATCAAAATGGAAAAGGTCTTCTTGGAAGTTACAACATCTGAAAGTAGCATCTGATTGCCCAAAAGGTGGGGCGCCTATTTCTGAGAAGGTGCACTTTCTTCGGCACAATCAAATTTTCACGTTCTTCAACTTGCCTTTGCCTCTAGTGTTTTCTGCTTGATCTTCGTCTAAGAACGCTTGATAGGTCCCGTGAGCTTGCAACTGGATTGATCGCGAAGCTGAAAGAATGCTGAGCAGATGCCTTGGAGAAAACAGCTGCTAAAAACTTCATTTGGTTGCCCAAAATGATGGGTGCCCTTGGCCAGCAAGGGCGTTTTTGCCTTGATGTCCACTGATTCATCCTCCATTTCGCATGCTCGAATGGTCAACAACTGTTGTTGTTTGATATGTCTCGTGAGTTGGTTGTTAGATCCCTTACGAAGCTAAGCTGAATCAGAGATCATCTAGAGGTTGCCAATCCAAAGACTGTCATCTGATATCTTTCAAACTTGGGCACCCCTGGGCTACAAGGGCGCTTTTTCCCTTGTTCGACTATCGTCTTTGATGACTTTCATTTTTAGCATCTTCTGCCTTTGCCTTCATTTAACGGTGTTTGACGAATCTAGTGAACTCGCTTGACGATTCGTTAGAAAGCCAACAAAATTCTGAAGAGGATGCCTATTTTTTGCAATTCATAACAACTGTAGTTGGCCTCTTTGATTCATGGGCGCCCCTGGCCAGCAGGGGCACTTTTGGCTCCTGAGTTGGTCATCCGTTGATGATATCAACCTCCTCGCGCTTCGCGTTCACTGTCTTGCCAACTGTGTTGATCACCGCTATCGAAGACGCGAACACGTTCACCATTGCGATTTCTTTCACCATCATGCATGTACGGGTGCTTGAAAAGTTCACCAAGGCATTAGCTCTGTAGCATCTTTCTTGTAGCAAGGCGTGCATCTTCCATACTCAAAATATTTTCAGCATTTTTCAACCTTTGAAAATCCCCTTCGTCGTGAACCATCTTTTCGTGCATCTTTCACCATGGATTCTTCCTTGAAGCTTTTGAGGCTTAGATTTCGATACCTGGTACTGCCCATTCTTCCTTTGATGACCTCAGAGATCCTATCTTTTCTCCTAGAAAAATGAAATAGACCCACCAGAGTAAAACAAACTTTTTGGTGATTTTGACTTGACCGATGTGATCGGGAAGTCATACTATCATATCAAAATCATTTTCAATTATTTTTGGAAAGGTCTTATATTTTAGGGTTTTCCTAAAAACAGGGGTTTGAAACCCTAATTTTCAATTTTTCGAAAATTTGCAAGTATCCTCGACATAAACCCACAAAAAACCCATGTTTTATTTGACCTAAAACAAACTTTTGACAACAATTTTACAGGATTTTAGACCATTTTTATCAAAATGCCTTATTGAAGCAAAAATTTATTTTGGGTACAACAAGATGCAATTTTTTAACTTGAAAATATTATGTCTACCCTTTATTAGGCATGCTCCTATGTATTGATAATTAAGAAACATTTTTTATTTTGATATATCATGTATCCCTTTAGAGAACTGTGTACCCCTTGACAAGGAAACAAATTCTCATGCCTTAGTGGATTTGGCCTCATCTCCATCATATCTAAGCTTCAATCAGATGCATTGGAAATGTTATTTTGTTCTCCCTACAAAGACATTAAATAGAGATGACAAAAAAATGGATGACCACAAAAAAAGTTGAAGTATGACTACTAATAGGAGAAGATATGGGAGTTTAGCTTAAAACATGACACAATACAAAAAATTCATGTGGGTACAACACTTGATGAGCACATGCTTATACTGAGGAGTGGGGGGGTGAATCAGTATAAGAACAATTTTAAACTTTTTAAAAACTGAATAATCAAAACTTCATAATGCAAATGAACCATAAGCAAAATGAACACCAGTTTTACATGGAAAACCCTGTTGATTTAAAATAGCATCGGTCAGATATAAATGATGATTGCATTTATGCATCATCATCATTTATATTTAATCGAAGCTGCTCTTAAAATATAAACATCTACAAATAAGTTATTCGAATTTCAGATGATGATAGAAATTCAAGGATAAATAAATCGAACTTTATATCATTAATTGCTGCTTGTTAAAGCATGATAATTGGTAAAGTATTAACTAACGAATTTACCAAGTGAGCCCGCGCACTCAAGGGACATGTCCTCTCATGAGACACGTCTCCTTAGAGCGTGTCTTCTCCTATGATATAAATGGGAAATCATTTCCATCTTGCAAACATCGAAATTAATAAATGTTCTGCAATCAGCACATTCAAAATACAAGAAGTAAAATCTGACTTAGAATTCTTACACAGAATTTCAGACTTAGAATTTCCATAGGTCTTTTAGGATCCAAATTTGATAAGATTTGATTACGATTACATGGTATCAGAGCCAAGTTGAGTGAATCAAAATCAAATCTAGATATCAGATTACTTAAATAAAATTCGTATTTTTGAGAAATCGGATTCACATCACATTCTTCATAATGTCAAGTGTGATCAGATTTGAAGATCGCCTTGAAAGAGCAAACAACTTCACATCATGGAAATTCAAAATCGTGATGATTCTTAAAGAAAATAAGTTAGACTCATTTGTGAGAGAAAACAAGAGGGAACCTGAGGATGATCCAAAGAAAACTCAATGGATTGAGAACAATGAAAAGGCCATGAAAATCTTAGTAGATGCAATTAGGGATCATATAGTACCCATTCTAGCAAAACATGAAATTGCATATCTAATGTTCAAATCCCTTGAGAGCACCTATGAGATAAACAACACCAGTAGGATTCTTGCATTAAAGAGGCAAATCAACAATGTCCAAATAAACAAAGGAGAAACCATTAACGCATACTTCATGAGGATCATTGAACTAAGGGATCAATTATCTACAATTGGATATCAAATTGATAGCAAAGAGTTAACACTAATTGCACTAGGAGGCCTACCAAACTCATGGGAGTCATTTGTTCAAGGAATAAGTGTGAGATCTGAACTCCCCAAGTTTGATAGGCTAAGAACAGATTGCCTACAAGAGGAAACAAGACTCTCAACAAAAGAACACAAACAAAAGAACATAGATGAAGACATTCATGTGCTCAACGCAACATCTAATAAAAGGAGTAAAAAAAACTCTTACGGGAAAGGATCATTTAAGAGAAAGAGAAGTTCCTAAGGAAAAGGATCATCCAAGAAGAGGAAAGACATCTCTCAAGTACAATGTTTTAGATGTGATCAATATGGCCACTATGCAATGAAGTGCCCTAACAGATCAAAACAACAAGCATCCTTTGCTAAAGTAGCAAAGTCAAATTCAGACCATGAATCTGAGAAATTTGTATTCTATTCAGCCTTATCAAGTCAAATATCTAACAATACCAACAACTGGGTAATTCATAGTGGTTCTTCAAGGCACATCATAGGGTTCAGAGAACACTTAGACACTATGCCTGAAGAGACTGATGAAGAAGTAACCATTGGGGATGATTTTGCACACCCTGTAAAGGGGGTTGGAACTTGCTCCATCAAATTGAAATCTGGTCTCTCCCTTCAACTCACTGGAGTTTTATTTGTACCTGGAATAAAGAGGAATCTAATATCCATCTCTGCTCTTGAAGACAATGGATATAGGGTTACCTTTATGGATGGGAAAGTTCTGGCATGGCCTAAGAACTCAACTATAAAGAAAGCCCAAACAATAGGTATAAGACAAGGTTATCTTTATAAACTATGCACTGAAGTCAAGCAAGCCCTTACCCTTGCTACTTTTGATTCAAATGAAATTTGGCATAGAAGATTAGGACACCTTCATTTCTGTGCCCTACCTTCTATAGAAAAACTTGTAACAGGATTACCTAAGTTAAAACCAACTCATGAAGGAACTTGTAAAGGTTGTGCCCTAGGAAAGAATACAAAGGGATCCTTTCACAATAGCTTGAGTAAAACCCAAAATGTATTAGAACTGGTTCACTCTGATTTATGTGGACCCATGTTTGTACCCTCCAAGGTAGGCTTCCTATACTATGTCATATTTATAGATGACTTCTCTAGGAAGACCTGGATTTATTTTCTTAAGTGTAAAAAGTCAATAGAAATCCTTAAATGGTTCAAGGAGTTCAAAGCTCTTACTTAAAACTTCTCTGGGAAGAAAATAAAAATCTTAAAGACAGACAATGGGAAAGAATACACCTCTGAAATCTTTAAGCAATTTTGCATGAATGCTAGGATTAAGAGGGAGTTTACAGTAGCCTACAACCCTCAACAAAATGGGGTTGCTAAAAGGAAAAATAGAACCATTGTAGAAGCTGCAAAAGCAATGTTGCTTGACCAGAACATTGAAACCTCATTCTGGGCAGAAGCCTCTAGAACTGATGTCTACATCCAAAATAGATGTCCACATTCTCATCTAGATAACAAAACTCTTGAAGAAGCATTTACTGGCCTAAAATCTGATATTAGTCACTTTAGGATATTTGGTTGCCCTGTCTATATTCATGTGCCCAAAGAGAAGAGATTCAAACTAGAACCTTCTGGAAAGAAAGGGGTATTTGTGGGATATAGTGAAACCTCCAAAGCCTACAGGATATTCATACCCAGGCAGAAACAAATTGAATTGAGCAGAGATGTCATCTTTGAAGAAGAAATTGCATTCAAAAGGGCAAGAAGTTCAAATGAGATAGAAACTTATTCACCTAGAGTCTTAGAAGAGGATCCTACCCCTGAGATTCAAAGGGAGTATCCTGAGGAAATACCAAATGAATTTCTATCTACTTCAGATGAGAATACAAATGACAATGGTAAGAAGAGGCCACTTTGGGCTAGAAAGATGATCAAAGAAGCTGAGAATCATACAGCACCCAAAGGAACGTTTAGGGAGAGTAAGAGACCCAAACGGTTCTCAAGCTGTGTTGCTTTAATGAATGACATCATAAATTCATAACCCACCAGTGTTCCAGAAGCCTTCAGACATCAAGTATGGAAGGACGCTATGACGGAAGAGTATCAATCCATTCTAAAAAATGATGTATGGGATATAGTGCCTAGACCAAAAGAGAAATCTGTTGTCTCTTCTAAATGGCTCTTCAAAATCAAACATGCTGCTGATGGCAGTATAGAAAAACATAAGGCATGTTTTGTGGCCAGAGGTTTTTCACAAAAGGAAGGCATTGATTATGAAGAAACATTTGCACATGTTGCCCATTACACATCTGTGAGAGAAGTGATAGCCATTGCAGCAGCTAAAGGCTGGAAGATTTATCAGATGGATGTGAAAATTGCCTTCCTAAATGGGACCATTGAAGAGGAAGTCTATCTAGAACAGCCTGAAGGTTTTGTGATACATAAACCTAACTCACATGTATTCAGACTAAAGAAAGCACTGTATGTACTTAAACAGGCTCCCAGGGCCTGGTATGAAAGAATTGACAGTTACCTCTTGGGACTAGGATTTTCCAAAAATGATCCAGACCCAAATCTTTACTTTAAGGTAATTAAAGGTGAGATGTTAATAATTATTTTATATGTTGATGACCTGCTGATAACAGGAGAAGATCACCTCATTGGTCAAGGAAAGAAGGATCTAACTTCGGAATTTGACATGAAAGACTTGGGCATTTTACACTACTTCCTAGGTTTGGAAGTCTGGCAAAAATCAGATAGCATCATACTAAATCAAGAAAAGTATACTATTGATATTCTGAAGAGATTTGGAATGTTGGATTGTAGACCCATGTCTACACCTATAGAAACCAACCTTCACAAACTAAAAGAAGCAGTAGCAGAATCTAAGTGTGCAGATTCAACCCTATATAGACAAATGATTGGATCATTGATGTACCTGGTTAACACCAGACCTGATATTTTCTATTCAGTGAATGCTCTAAGCCAGTTCATGTGTGAGCCAAAGGAAATTCACCTTATGGTTGTGAAACATATATTGAGATATCTTCAAGGCACTATTGGATATGGTCTTCTTTATAGAAATGACCGTCTAGATCTACATAGATACTCTGATTCAAATTGGGCTAGAAGTGTAACCGATTGGAAAAGCACATCAGGATGTTGCTTCAGTTTAGGATCGGCTATGATCTCTTGGATCTGCAGAAAACAGTCTTCAGTAGCACAAAGCTCGACAGAAGTTGAATACATTGCAGCCTCTATGGGGGCAAGAGAAGCAGTTTGGCTCCGAAAATTGCTTGTGGGACTCTTTGGTGAACCCTTGAATCCTATTATCATTCATTGTGATAATCGGAGATGCATTAAGCTCTCTGTAAATCCAATATTCCATGATAGATCTAAGCATATTGAGATCCCCTACCATTATGTAAGAGACATGGTAGAAAGGAATGTAATCCAGTTGGAGTATATTAGTACAAATGATCAAACTGTAGACATTCTCACCAAACCTCTCTCCAGAGTCAAGGTTGAACACTTCAGGAAGAAACTTGGTATGGTTGAAATGTAATTTGATATTATGTTTGAAATTCAAATTGTTTAGAAGTTGTACTAATATATTTAAAGATGTTTAATGTGTAAACTCTTTTGTCATGTATGTAACTCCATGACCTTATGAGCCCGCTCCCCCTGTGTATATTATTGAAAGGTGGTGATCTTTCTAATAATGAACACTTGTATGTGACATTGTAAAGTGACGACTCTACAATGATGAGTTGAACTATCATGATAAATATCATGTGACTTGATATCTGTGGAAATGTAATGATAGTATCTCTTGGACACTTTGATGGATATCATGGGACTTGATGTCATTTGAAGATTATTGTGATCCTTAAGAGATGATCATGGTGGATAATTATATATCCATGGATATGCCATGAATTATTATGGTAGACATCATGTGACTTGATGTCAGTGCACATACCATAATGAAGATGTGTTATGAAGAATGTCATGTGACTTGACAATATTGAGAAAACATATCATATCTTCAATATCACATGTGAAGGTGATATCTCCACTTATTTGTTTTGAAATATCTTCCCTAGCTAAGAGGGAGTGTTGATTTAAGATAGCATCGGTCAGATATAAATGATGATTGCATTTATGCATCATCATCATTTATATTTAATCGAAGCTGCTCTTAAAATATAAACATCTACAAATAAGTTATTCAAATTTCAGATGATGATAGAAATTCAAGGATAAATAAATCGAACTTTATATCATTGATTGTTGCTTGTTAAAGCATGATAATTGGTAAAGTATTAACTAACGAATTTACCAAGGGAGCCCGCGCACTCAAGGGACACGTCCTCTCATGAGAGGCGTCTCCTTAGAGCGTGTCTTCTCCCATGATATAAATGGGAAATCATTTCTATCTTGCAAACATCGAAATTAATAAATGTTCTACATTCAGCACATTCAAAATACAAGAAGTAAAATCTGACTTAGAATTCTTACACAGAATTTCAGACTTAGAATTTCCATAGGTCTTTTAGGATCCAAATTTGATAAGATTTGATTACGATTACAAACCCTTTCAGGAAAAAACCACGGCAAAATATTTGTTTTTATTAATAAGTAGGCACCAACCTACAAACGACACCAATCTTCAATTACAAAAGTGAGCACCAACTCACAGCTAAGCACCAACCCAATACATCACTAAAAATGATAGGCACCAACCTTCACACTTACAAGTATAATATATTTTTAATGGAAGACGAATAATAGCAAACCCCTTCTTTAAACAAGCTTCTTGAAAAACTGAACTTTATCTCTACACTTATCTTCTTGTCCAATTCTGCCCCTTACACCTTTCAAAAACCCCATTAGTTACTTTCAAATCTGCTTCTTTTCTCTTATGAATCTGCCATGAAAACTACTTCACACAACTGATTTTTTTGCCTAACTTCTTACGAAAAAAACATGACTATTACATGCAGATTTGTACTATATCCTTTTCCCTTTTTTCGCTTTACAAAAAATATAGCATTAATCTCTTTATATAAAAACATAAGGTGCTTTTTTGATCTAGCATGTGCTTTTTTTTATATAGCATGCATCAGTGGTTTTCTTTTTGCATGCTATCTTTCTACTTTTTTTTGCATGCTTTGTTTTTCATGCATAAGGGGCATTGCTTTTTTGCATGTTGGTGCTACTTTTTTGCTGGCACTACTTTTTTGCAAGCTGGAACTATTTTCTTTTTGCATGTTGGACTTAACTCCACTGCATGCTTGACTTAACTCCATGTTTCATGCAACTAACTATAAGTGGGTTTCATGCAATTATTCATAAGAGGCGTTGTGATGGGGAATATATTGTTGCATGTTATTTATATATTGTTGCACATTTTCTTTGACATCAATGACAATTTTCTAACAATCTCCCCCTTTTTCATTGATGGCAACTTCAAATTTTCTAAAATTGTTCCCCCTATCTTCAATTCTCCCTCTTTGACATCAATGGCAAAGGAATTATTTACTGTTCTGAAACTTCTTTTTCACAAAGCTGAATGATATGACAATAATCATCTCTCTTTGAAACTAGACTTCTTCTCAATGAATGGAGGAGAGTGATATCACTCCCAACTTCTTTCTCAAGTTCTCAAAGGTTTCCTTTGGAAGTGGTTTGGTGAAGATATTTGCAATATGTTCGTTAGTAGAAACATACTCCAACTTTTCTTGTTGATCAGCAACTTGCTCTCTTAAAAAATGATACTTAATTGGAATGTGCTTTGTCCTAGAATGCATGGCTAGATTCTTGGAAATGTTAATCGCACTCGTATTGTCACAGAAAATAGAGATGGGATGTTCATACTCTACCTTGATGTTCTTCAAAGTCTGCTTCATCCATAAAACTTGTGTGCAACAAGAAACTGCTGCAATGTATTCTACTTCAGCTGTAAACAAAGAAATAGACGCGTGTTTCTTACTCAACCATGAAACAAGATAATCTCCTAGAAATAATGCACCTCCACTCTTTCTTTTTCTATCATCAATGTTGACGGCGTAATCTGCATCTATGCATGCTACGAGGATGAAATTTCCACCTTTTGGATACCACAATCCAAAATCCATAGTGCCTTTAAGATATTTGAATATATTTTTTACTGCATTTACATGTGTCCTTTGGTGTTGCCTAAAATCAAGCCACATACCCAACTGCTTGCATAATATCAAGTCATGTAGCTATTACATACAATAAACTTCCAATCATAGATCTGTACAAAGTTTGATTAGCTTCAGGAGATTCATCATCCTTGCTCAGCTTGCATCCTGTAACCATGGGGGTATTGACAAGATTGCAGTTCTCGATCCTAAATTTCTTCAACATCTCCTTAATGTACTTGGTTTGAGAAATAATTATGCTTTTATTTGATTGTAAAATTTGCAAAGAAAAAAAAAAAAAAACTCACCAAGCATAGACATTTCGAACTCCTTTTGCATGTTAATGGAAAATTCTTGACACATCTTTTCATTGTTGCCTCCAATAATAATATCATCAACATAAACAACAACAATCAACATGTAATCACCTACATTCATGACATAGACATTGCTGTTCGCAACCTCTTTTGAAGCCTTGCTGCTATAGATATTTGTCCAATCTTGCATACCAAGCTCTAGGGGCTTGTTTCAGCCCATAAAGTGCCTTCCTTAGCTTGCAAACATGCTTTTGATTTTCTGAAATAATAAATCCATCAAGCTGTTCAATGTAAACTTCTTCCTCCAAATTTCCATTCAAAAAGGTTGATTTTACATCCATTTGATAGACTTTGAAATTTTTAAAACTAGCAAGAGCCAAGAACATTCTTATGGCTTCCATCCTAGCAACTGGAGCAAAAGTCTCTTTAAAATCAATACCCTCAATTTGAGTGTATCCCTTGCATGCAAGTCTTGCCTTGTTCCTTACAACTTGGCCATCTTCATTCAACTTATTTATGAACACCCATTTAGTACCGATTACATTCTTATCCTTGGGTTTTGGAACAAGTTCCCGAGTTTCATTCTTCTCAATTTGATCAAGCTCCTCTTCCATGGCCTCTATCCAATGCTTATCTTCAACTACTTCTTTGAAGCTCTTAGGTTCAATTTTGGACAGCAAGGATATGTCTTCATCTTCTGAATAATTTACCATCCTTGTTGTTCTTGCCCTACCATCTTCTATTATCAAATCTTCTGGATGATTCCTTTGTATAAACTTAGATGGTGTCTTTGTTGGTGCTTTTAATGGTGTCTTCTGCTCAACTGTTTCAACTTCTTTTTCTTCTTTATTTTCTCTGTCTTCATCGCACTCCTCTACATTTTGATCATAAACCTCATGTATCTTTTCAAGAAGATTTCTTTCTTCATCAACTTTCACGTTTGCACTTTCAATAACTTTGTGCAACCTTTTATTATAACATCTATAGGCTTTACTCTTTGAAGAGTATCCAAGAAAAATTCCTTCATTTGCTCTTGAATCAAACTTTCCTAGATTGTCTTCATCTCTTCTAATATAGCATGGACTACCAAACACTTTAAAGTACTTCACAGATGTTGGCCTACCTTTCCATAATTCATATGGAGTCTTGATACCATTTACTCTTATTAGACCATGGTTCTGAATATAAACAGCAGTATGAATTGCTTCTTTCCAGAAAGAATCGGGAACCTTGGACTAATTTAGCATCAAGAAGTAATGGGTTTTTTTCTCATTATCGCTGCCCTCACTCTCAACATCTACCTTCTAGCTTGTTAGGCTTATCTTCGAAGGAACTAGCTTTGATACCAATTGACAAGCACCCACTTATACTGAGGGGGGCGGGACAGAGGGGGTGAATCAGTATAAGAACAATTTTAAACTTTTTAAAAATTTAATAATCAAAACTTGATAGTGCAAATGAACCATAAGCAAAATGAACACCAGTTTTACGTGGGAAACCCTTTCAGGAAAAAACCACGGCAAAATATTTGCTTTTATTAATAAGTAGGCACCAACCTACAAAAGACACCAATCTTCAATTAAAAAAGTGAGCACCAACTCACAACTGAGCACCAACCCAGTACATCACTAAAAATGATAGGCACCAACCTTCACACTTACAAGTATAATATCTTTTAATGGAAGACGAATAATAGCAAACCCCTTCTTTAAATCAGCATCTTCAAAAATTGAACTTTATATCTGCACTTATCTTCTTGTCCAATTCTGCCCCTTACACCTTTCAAAAACTCTGCATTAGTTACTTTCAAATCTGCTTCTTTTCTCTTATGAATCTGCCATGAAAACTGCTTCACACAACTGATTTTTTTTCTAACTTCTTACAAAAAAAACATGACTATTACATGCAAATTTCTACTATATCCTTTTCCCTTTTTTCGCTTTACAAAAAATATAGCATTAATCTCCTTTTATAAAAACATAAAGATGCTTTTTAATCTAGTATGTGTTTTTTTTAATTTAGCATGCATCAGTGGTTTTCTTTTTGCATGCTATCTTTTTTGTTTTTGTTTTTGCATGCTTTGCTTTTCATGCATAAGGGGCGCTGCTTTTTTGCATGCTAGTGCTGCTTTTTTGCATGTTGGCGCTGCGTTTTTGCAAGCTAGCGCTGCTTTTTTTGCATGTTGGATTTAACTCCACTGCATGCTTGACTCAACTCCGCGTTTCATGCAATTAACCATAAGTGGGTTTCTTGCAATTATTTATAAGTGGTGCTGCAATGGGGAATATATTGTTGCATGTTATTTATATATTGTTGCACATTTCCTTTGACATCAATGACAATATTCTAAAAACACTATGGCTGCTCAAGATTTTTTCTATAATATGTTATCCATGAACATATTGGAACACGTTTGTCGTTGTGCCAAAAGATTGACTTGTTAATGCCTAATACAAATGCCAAAGATAAATGGATCCATGGGAGGCAGTTAGTCCATGTCATGAATCCAATGGGAGACGCTGGCGATTAGTCCAACAATCCCCCCCTCAGCATCACCCAAGGGGATTTGAACCCGCGACCACGGCTCTAATACCATTTTTTGGAACACGTTTGTTGTTGCACCAAAAGATCAACCTATTAACACCTGATACAAACACTAAAGATAAACGGATCCACAGGAGGTAGTTCATGTCACGAATCCGAAGGGAGACGTTGGCAATTAGTCCAACAAAACATTGGCTTCATCTTACCCAAATGTTGAGTTAATAATTTCTCACTTTCCATCCCATAAATCTAAAAAACTAGCTGCAACTACATAAGTCATAGTAAATCAAGAAACTTGGACAGGACATTCAAACCTGCCAACCTTCAATATGGCATGCACTCATGCATAAAGATATGTTTTTAACTTTGCACACTTATGTTTGTCCTATATCAGGCATGCTCATATGTACTGAGATGCAATTTTTTAACTTGAAAACATTATGTCTCCCCTTTATCAAGCGCACTCCTATGTATTGAGCAGCCTTGTTTATTTTGAGATTTCATGTATCCCTTTAGAGAGGTGTCCACCCTCTAACAGGGAAATAAGTTTTTCATGCCTTTGTGGATTTTCGCCTCATCTCCATCAGCTGAGCTCTGATTAGATACATTGCAAAGGTTATTTTGTTGGCCATGCAAAGAAATTGACTAAAGATAACAAAAACATGGATGACTATGACAAAGGTTGAAGTATGACTGCTAATCAAAGAAAGGATAAGATTTTAGCTTCAAACATTACACAATACAAAAATAAATCGTATGGATACAATGCCATGGTTGCTCAAGCTTTCAGTAAGCTGCAATCCATTAACACTGGTTTCATCTTCCCAAATGTTGAGTTAATATTTTATCACTTTCCATCCTGTAAATCTAAAGATGGGCTTCACATTATAAACCAAGAAATCTAAACACGACGTGTTCATATAATTCAATGTGCTCTACCAATCACTTGGTCTGCAACCAAGAGGAATAGTTGCTGGATCTACCACACAAGAGTCAAACTATCACACTTATTCCCTAATCTTGATGAATACACAACACATTAAAAGAATGGAACGGCTCTAATACCATATGAGATTAATTCACAACCATACTAAAAGAAAATGGCATGCTCTTGGTGGTTGAAACAGTCCACCTATTTTGGCATAAGTATAACAAATATTAATTTACCTAATATTATAGTATTCATTTCATATTTTATAATACCTTTTAACTCTTAAAAGCCTATTGCCAAGTCCAATAACTTATGAATCCTCAGAAGATCATGGTTGCTAGAGTCAGCATAGAAGATTAGGCCCTTGCATGCCAGAAGATATCTTTACACCATATAGAAGCCTACTTCCAAGTCCTACAACTTATGAATTCCCACAAAATCATGTTTGTTAGATTCCACATAGAAGATCAGGCCCTTGCGTGCCAGAAGATATCTTTACACCATATTATAGATCTGAAATGTTCCCCTTAATTTTTTTGATTTTTTCAGTCCACATACAATGCAATCATGTGTGGAAACCCTTGTTTCCCCCTGATACTGATTCTGACTGAAGTTTTATGTTTTTCTGACGTTTTTGGGTTTTTTGCAATTTTTGAAGTTTTTTGCATAACTAATGAAGATGGCGATTTTGCAATAAATAAAGAATAAATACTATAAAAATTATATAACTCTGGAAATGATGATATACGGATGCCAGTATATTTATTTGTCCTCTGAGACGATTACAATGAGTATTCTATTACATGCAAATAAAGGCAATAATTTTTTGTTAAAGAACCTGGCAATATTGCTGCAATAAATGATCTTCAGATGATGGTACGGCTGCAATGATATTTAGCTTCTTCTTCCGTCTGGTGCTCCGGATAAGATCCCAATGCTTAGGCGCCTCCAGGAGTGATGAAAGATGATCTTAATGAAAGGTGTTTTCTTCAGAACAAAGGTACGGCTCAAAAGGAGGTGGTACGGCCTGCAGCAAGTACGGCTGTGTACAGCAGCAAATAGAATAGGTACGGCTCCCTTTAAAGCTTCCAAAATAACAATAAGAATGGGCGCCTTGATTGCAGTAAACTTTCCAGAGGAAACCTAAGCTGAAACTCTGTAAATAAATAATCTCTGAAGTCTATGATCTCTCCTGGATGAAGAAACCTTTGTACTGGCAATAAATCAGATGTTATTTCACACCCTCTGAACTGCTTCGATGGAGATGGCTCATTCCCCAAAGAATTTCGAACTTGAAACCCTAAAGCTTCTTGCTCAGACAAAACTTGATCAATTTCAATTCATAAAAATGACATAATCCTCAAAACCCAAGGCAAAACCCTCTTTATGCTGAAAAGTGCGATTTCCTTAAGAATAGGGTTTTAATGAAATATTCATATTTTAATCTTTTAATATTTCAATAGTCACAGCTGAATATTTTAATATAATTTAATTGTCACTTTTGGCCCCTTCTGATGATGGGCGCACCCCTCAAGGCAAATCACTTAAGTTATAATATAACATTATAACTTTATATTATAAATCATTAAATAATTAATATTTAATCAATATAATTAAATATTAATATCTCCCTCGTTACTCATCTGATTACTGATCCGTCTGATGCTGACGAACTCTGAAGTGATTCCGGATACTGCCAAAGCCATACTGCTAAAAATAGCAGGGGTCCCACACTGCCTGCCAGGAACTGCTAAAAATAGCAATTCAGCAAAAAGTCTCCGATTGAGCCAAAACGAAAGACTACTGATCAATCTCTGCTAACTGAAGCTGAGCCAAGCTCCGAAGTGACCCTCTATCCAGTCTATCAGCCTACGAGGGTCGTGTAATAGGCCAATCCTGTACTCCGAGAGATGTCACTGAGAAGGGGACATGACATCATGCGCCCGTTAAGATTAGCTCCAAAACAAAACGATGTTGAATTAAACTCTAACCAAGAATGCGCTCTAAAACCACTTAAGGAGGAGGGGCGGGCATATGGTCAGAGGATCCCTAGGATCTAATAACTCAATAATGGACTTGATTACAATTGAAAAGGAGAGCTAAACTCAACACTAAGAATGTGCACACAAGATCCTTTGACAGGCGAGGTGCTAACATCTGGTGGAGTGCTTAAATATAAAACTGAAATAACACTTCTTCTGCTGATGCAGGCATCCACAAGCGTTGGGAATACTCCATTTATTCAGTGGATGAGATCATTACAATTATTTAAGGCGACAAGCCAGCCATGTAACCACACTTCCACTTGAACAGTGGGGGGTATACAATCCTCACAACCACTTATTTCCATGGGGGGAATACAGCATTAATGAAAGATGATTTATTAAACTCAACCACTCAATTGTGGGAGTATAGAAATAAACTAATTGCAGCAAATAAACAAATAGCTATTAGTACTACTAAACCATTTTTACAATGATAGTTTCCAGCTACAAAAGAGAATAGATAAGCTTCCAAATTCACAATGAGTTAGAGTAAACAATCTCTAACAATTACAATGCAATAAAGATGTAGAAATGAAGCTCAAACCAGCAATATGCTAAAATCACTAAGTCTGATCAAAAACAGAAAAAACAAAAAATTAGACCAGCAATGAAGAGATTCACCGAAATGCTCATATCTTCGCCAAACGAGGCCCGATTGACATGAAACTGAATGCAAATGAATCCTTGAACATAGGTGTCCAAATCTCAGCAGAAAGACACCTTTAAAACTCACACCTGTCAGTGGCACGAATCCCAATGCAGCCAAGAAGAAAGGTACGGCCTCCAAGAAGGGTCGACCTTCTCCCAAAAATCCAAAACTTTGTAATAAAATCTGCAAACTTGCAGAAATGGGTGTCCTCCACAGTTGCACAGCTTGGGCCAGTACCCAAAATAAAATAAAAATCTGAGGCGAAGCTGTCAGCAAAAATTCACTTCAACCATTGACATCAGCAGTACAAACAGATTATAAATCAGCAACCTGCCTATAATTAAAACAGAAAATTGAACTCTTCCACACTCCTAAATGAAGCATGGTCTTCAAAAATCTTTCTAGAAAGCCATAGTTTCAGGTCCAAAGAAAGGAGAATTTTCTAAGCTTCCTCTTAGCCAGGTTTGCTAAGCTACCTCTCAGCCAGGTTCTAGATTTAGTCCAGCAGCATAACTTTACTTAATTTTCCAAAGATACGAATGAATGAGCAAAGCATCAATAAATAAGCTTCAATAGAGGAGATGAATCAACTGTAACCTCCAAACAAGAAACTCTTCAACTTCTCCAAGAGGCGTCCATTTCAAAAAGCATTTTTTTTTGAAATATTTAAAAGTCTTCATATTTCTCCCCAGTCATCCCATTTAGAGGAATAATAAAAACTTTAATAAAATAGTAAAGTGCATTAATGAGGCATCCCCCTTCATGACCCCATTTTAAAAACAACTTAAAGTTCATTGACTAGGCAAGGGGTACAACTGCAAAACATAAAATTGACTAAGTATGAAATTTAGTCCAAGGAAGTAGCCAAGTGTAATGCTCAAATTGCAACTGAAGAATTGCTAAAAATAGCAAACTGATAACTGGCAAGCTGATTATGATGCCATTGCCACAAAAGGACTTACTAAAAATAGCAAATGCTCAAAATAGTAAGTATACTTCAAAACCATCAAAAAGCCAAACTGAACAGCCTCATTGCCAAAAATAGAAATGTGGACTGCAAATGATTGAATTGCTGCTAGAATGATATTGCTATAAATAGACTTACCAAAAATAGCAAATTGCTATAAATAGTAAGTTTGCAAAGCTTTATCTGAACATCAACTGAGCAATAATCATGACTTACTATAAGTAGTAAGTGTTTCCAAATACCTTCTAAACACAAACCGGGAAGCCAACATGACTTACTATAAATAGTAAGTGTCTGGAAAGGTTGTCAGATGGGGATGCATGTTACACCATTCTGAAGCTCTCTGAAAAACCTAGAAACCATTCTTGCATACAAAGTATCTACCAGAATTGCATGTCATATTCTTAATATGCATGTTACTTCATCCTGAAGCTCTCCAAAAACCCAAAAAGCTCCACCAGACATGCATCAAAAACTCCCGCATGCAAGCCCTCAAAACTGCATCTGAAACCTCCTAAAAAATAGGAAACCCTAATTTTCCATTCTGCTTAGCCTACAAGTTTCTAGAAATAGGCTAAAACCTCAAGAAGAGCGTAGGGCTAAATTGGGGACATTACAAGATCACCAACTTTGTTGACCATAAAAGTTTTGATTAGTGTCAATAATAGACTGAATACAAATTTCAACAGAATCCCAATTACAAGTAGACAACGTCTTTTCGAGATTGATGAGCTCATTTATCAACTCTAAAGGAATAAAAACGTAAACAAAATGGATTTAGCTTTAGGCTAACATCAAGTTAACATTATATCCAGTTATGTTTGGAAAAATAACTTCAAAACCACATCCGGGCTCTTCAAGTAGCTGGCCATGCCTTTCAAGCTCAATAAGGTCTCTGCCACCTTCATGCAGACAGTCAATCTTCTGGCCTTATCTTGAGAAGTTTGTTGAGAGCATTTACAAAATATTAAGATTATACTGACTATTTGATGACATCCCAATTCAAGACAAAGATCAAAGTAGTTCTTCAGACAATAATCCATTCAGTATCTCGGATTTGTAATTGATCCTGGGGAGTATCTAAATAAGAAGTTTATTGGGAGGCAAAAATTTCTATTAAATTTTCACCCTCCACTATTCTTCTATTGCTCAATCTATAGATCATCTTATACAAAGAACTAGACTGTGGCATGGAGGCTAAAAAGGAGAAAAGGGATTTCTAGCATCTCAAAGTCAGTTACAGATCCCTACTGCTTCTTCACCCTGAAACTGATTGCTAAACAAAATTTTGTTTGGAGAGACCTTGTGCATGCAAACACATATACCATTAATGCAAGAAGCATTAGTATAACTCTACTGCAACAACCACAGTTAGAATAAAGCACCACATCTTTTTACTGGTAATTCAATTTCAATGTTTGTTATGGTTTCTGGAACAGTACACCATATGAACTTCAAGTTGCCTTGTTTATACCTTCCATATCATATGACAAAAATAGTGGTACAAAGCCACTTCTTTTGCCTAGAAATTAGTACAAGTATATGCTGGTACCAAGGATATTCTTTACAAGAGTCACGCCAGCTAGAAAGTTTGGGAAGAAGCTAAGCTATATCAATATATTATCATTCACCAAAGACTGAAGTTGTCAATAAGGTACATCTAAAGTAGACTCAAACAGTTTGGTGTCCATATGCAGATGATCAAACTGATCACCCCAGTACTGTGAACCATACACAATCTCTTCTTACTAGCCAATTTGCATGTTTAAATGCTTGCTTGCACGGATCCTCTAGAAGATTAAAATTGGTATCACCAATACGTCCCACCAGTAATGTATGTCTGTAATACTATATCATGGCATTATATATATGTACATATGACCACATTTCTCTATCAACTATGTGTCACAATTAATAACAAACATAAAAAATTAGAAATGAACAGACTATTGTAACAGAAATTGTCTCACTTACAATGCAGGCTCCCCACATTGGCCAATTGCTCGTAAAACGATGTATGACAATGCACCAGTAGAAGCACCAATCACAGCCATGACTGTTCCAATTAGGATGTTTCTTTTTGTCTCTTCTATTGCCTCACTAACTGAAGAAAATTGACAAGCCAAATAACAATAATAAGCATACATAGAAACATCCAACATGCTCAAATTTACACATTTCTTGAGTTGCAACCCCCAGAAACCACTCAGTATTTAGATATGAATTATATTATGAACCAATAATCATAGAGTCCAAAATCAAGAAAAAAAAAACATTAGTATTAAAAGCCAAGAAAAGAATGTACTTTTTACCCTATACATTTGTTTGAAATAGGATATCTTAAATAAACAAGCATTACAAAGCTTAGGATTGTTCTTTGACTAATAATGTACCTATTTCTTCATTAAGCATGTTTGGGTGTGCATTTGAGTTAATATTGATAAATGATTCATGTAGCACTGGAGTTCCAATAAAGACAACTAGCTTGTAAGAGTCAACTTTGCCACCATCGCTCAAAACTCCCTGATCAAAAGGCATCAAAAAGTCTAGAACAAGTAGAATGTGATGATTTGGGGTATTATCTGATTGGGCAAGTCCAGAATTGCAAAATACAATTCTGACCTGAATTTGGGTATCACCCACCAAATCAATTTGTCCTCATCCATCCATGCCTGATAGTTTCTTAAATTTCCATGGTAGGTCACTTCATCCTATTTTCTTAGTCTCTTCATTTCTTATGTACTTGACTGTGTATATGGAGGTGCTTCACCAAATGTAGGGTAGAGTAGTTTCATAGTGTTGAAATAAGGTAGCATCGGTCAGATATAAATGATGATTGAATATATTCAACATCATCTTTTATATATATTGAAATCTACATCCCAAGTATATTATCGATCTGCAATTAGAGGTTATTACTTGCAGATTATTGGCTTTACATGTTCTTCATTGAAATCCGATCAAGCATCATTATCGATGATCACTTCCAGATTGAATATTATTATTTATTTGTGCAAGTTAAGTTCAGATCGAACTTAGTAAGCATGTACGTTTATTAAGTAACTAACCCCGATTGGTAATCGGGTGGTTAGTTAGACGAATTGGCACAAATCATCGGACGTGTCTCCCATTAGATATTTAATATAGATCCGATCCTCAATTGAAGACATCGAAATAATTAATGTTCTGCTCTTGAGGATCGAATACCACAAAGATAAATTCAGACTTGGAGATTCATGATCAATACTCCCAAGATTTAAATCTGACATCAACTTCCTAATTTCAAGTTCAATATTCTGTTTTAATCTGATTGATTTAATCTACAATAACACATAGCAATACATCACTCTCCAAAGATTGCTACCCTGTGCATAGCTCTATTATACAAAGAAAACCTTTGTTGAAATCACAATCATGTTCTTTCCATGTATATTTATGTGGTTCTTTGAATCTCCGCATTCTTTCTTTGGGTTTGTTTCTATTACAAGACATTAGATTCAGCATTTTGGTGTGTCCGTCCATTGGATTGCCCCTAAAATCTGAATTACTGCTAGCACAGTGGTTTGTTCTGTTCTTGCATGTCCTATTAAATAAGCTTAGACTACAGCAATCATGATATTCTGACATGCAACCCTTCGGATTACCTTCCTTGCTGGATACACTGATCTCAAATGGCGGATTAAAAAGGAACATGAGATCCTTTTCAACTGTTGCTAGAAGAAGCTCCTGAGGATAAAAGCATTGAGATGATAGAATAGTTTGCCCAAAGTTCTTCAACAAGCCATTCCCACAACACACACAAATGTTGATATAGATGTGGTAGATAAATATCTCAAACAATTGGAATCATATTTCTCTTTCAATAATGAAAAATTGATAACATCCACACTTGTAAAATTTGTTTCACATGACAATAAATGGTGGGAATTATATAATCTTGAAAACGACCAAGATGAGGATCAAGAACAAGAACTGGTAAACACTTGAGCGTGAGGATATTTCAGTCAAAATTTGAGCAAACTTTTGTCAAGGCCATAAGGAGGAATACTGCTTCATGAAAAATAATGATGATCAATTGACACATTATTAGCATAGATATTCCATAGCTAACTCATCAACACAAATCTTAATTTATAAGTAATTGACTTAATGGATTATGGTTGTTCTCAATTTTTGCTCAACGAAACAGTAAATTGCCTGAGAATTTTGATGCTTGAGTGCTGAAGTTGTAATAGTAGTTGCAAAAAGTGAATTGAAAACAGCTAAAGAACTTAGACAAGCAACAAAACAGAACTTAGGAGAAGAGATAACCTATTGAGAAATCCAACACGGGATAAGTCTAGAAGAGTGTGGCTGTGACTACTCATGCCACTATCTCCATGAAAGGTTTACAAGATAGTTTGCCATCTTGAAGCCTTCAAGAACATTGTGGTACTTAACAATTCTTCTACTCTACTCTCCTATCCTTGCCTTTCTCTAGGACCTGCTTCTACCACTCACTCTACTATTCAACTTAGCTGCACATATATATGAACTCCAAAACACTAAATACACACCTTTGACAAAGAGAGATCCCATAAAACATACTAAGCAATACCACAATGAACTAAGATCTTTTATACTTTGTTTTGTATGTGAACTGAAAACACACTCAGCAATTGGGCAAAGAGATCACAACGGCAAGAGGTTTTGAAAAGACAGAGTTTCAGACACTCGGGTGTTCTTTGGATTCATCAATGTAGGTAACTTAGAGGGTACTTGGATAAATTAGTGATCACCAAGTACCCTAGCAATGCTTTTGTCTGAAGACATTTTGATTAAATACTGTTTTGGTTATTTAGAAGTATCATCAAAGGTGTGAACTTTGATGATCACTTTAAAGTTTAGACTCATTATTTTAATGAAGAAAATATACATTTATATCAAAAAACTGTTTGAAATTATAAAATTCCTTGTGAAACATTTAACTTATGAAGGTATAAAGCCTGAAAGCATAGGTGCACTATTTTATATTATAACACTAAGAGCAATCGTAGGAACCCAATAAGATATGCCATCAAGATAAGGATTACAACATAGTATGGCTTTAGATTTGATACAAAAAGCAGAGCAGAGAGAGAATTCTTGATTATCTAATAGCCCTATTAAGGGTGCATTAACACTTCCCCGCATTGGGCTGCATATGAAGGCTTTCAAGTTTCAACATTCCTTGCCCAGTCCATAGCACCTTCATTAGGGATGTTCCCACGAGCATTCACAGATTCAAATTGGCATGCACCTTCCTCAACGTTCAAATGTTTCAGGCTTTGGGAACTGCTAGGCATGTAATATTGCTAAAATTGTTGTGCTGCAGCAGCTCCTTTCTTTAAAGGTGATCAGCCTCAAGAATCCTCTCTGTAGCTTCAGCTCTATTTAGAAAAAGCTTTGATAGCAATGCCTGAGTATACCTAGGCCCTCTTCCTGGTTGGTAAGACAGCCAACAGTGGCCCTCTAGCTGTCTTTGGTAGCCTTAATTACTTAGGAGCAGGTTGAAAAGCTGAAAGGTATGTACTTGTTGTGCAGTTTGGAGTTTTATGGCTCTGAGTAAGCTGCTTAGAGAGCCACTAATGTTGACTGACATTATGTGGATAAAGGAGTCCTTAGTTGTAGAATCCCTAGTAGGAGATGCTGTAGTGTCAGAATTGAGAAGGTAATAGCTGCTATCACTCATGTTTGCAGGCTTGTTATGAAATGAAACTAATTCCCAAATTTAAAATGCAACAATTAAAATGATTTCAGAGATTATTTCCAAAACTTTCATGCACTAATTTTAATATAATATTTAATGTTCCAGTAAAGACTTTGAAATTAAATTGCATATAATAAATTGATCAACAAATTGCATTCAAATACATTCATTCATGCCGAAAATAGATTATTAATTCAATAAACTCAAAGATTTAAAACACTTTATTGCTCAGATAATTCGTCAAACTTTAATACTTATCTTTTAGAATGTGCTGAAGAAATTCCCAACTATTGTTGGAATGGTCCTTGTTCAGCCTCTTCCGTCTGTGAGTAGTCTGGAAGGAAAGCGGACTTTGCTACTCTACACGAGTGTTGGTTCCACCGGAACAATGCTCAACACTCGTGCCACAAAACCATGCCCTGGCCAGGACCGTCCTGAGTGTACGCACTTGTACCCCAGGTTGGACACCCACTACCGGAGTGCCCCTTCTCCGTCCTACTCACAACCTGCTAACTTGGAACCCTATTCCCGCAATGTGTTGTACTTGTTTTTCTCTTTTTTCTTTTTTTTCCTTTCTAAATAATTTAGTTTTCACGGGTTTTTATACAACATAAAGGGTAGTTCCAACCGACACACCCTTTTACAAATAGTTACAACCTCCAGTGAAAACTCTAATTATTGTTTTATTACATTTTACTTCTTGAACTATTACATTAGTTCTCCTTTTTATTCTCTTTTATTATTATTATTATTTTTTCCTTTTTTTTTTCTTCCATGGGAAAAAAGTCTCGCAACATGTTAGTTAACAATGGTTGTACTCCAGCCTAAGTGGTTTTGGATGGTACAGAATGGGTATAGATATTGGGGGCTGTTTTCAAGGGAGATGGAATGAAGAAAGATACTAGACCTTCTGAATAACTCAAAAATTGAAAAGTCCTCAATAGGAGTGTTGGGGTGGTGATGAAACTGATTTGAATTGAAGAGAATGCAGAAAAAGGGACGTTTCTACCTTTTGTGACAACAGAATCAGTTTGGTTTGCACTTTGCATTCAGACTACCTTCAAAAGCCTTGCATACAAGGTAATCATCTCTCTTGGCCCCATGTCAAGGATAATTGCGATTGCCCTCCTGTAATTTCCCTTACCTGTTTGGCCCTAGAATTCATTTGTTGATTAGGTTTAGGATTTCTTCCTTCCAAATGAATGTTCTTTTTAATAAAGTAATCTTGGTTTGAAATCTGCATTTACCATATTAACAACATTTCCACATACACATATATCTGTTAGCATTAATATCTAGATATCCAAAATATAAGCATAACCATAAATGCAATTTTAACAAGCAAGAGGAGTGCCCTGTATGGATCCGCCCTGAAGCCTTTGTGTTGGGCACGGGAGGTTGCCTCTCACAATCCTCCTTTCCCAACGGCTTAGTACATGCACTCTCCATACATGGCAATACCTCGGAAGACACTTGCCCTATTAGGACAAGGTGAAGTCCTATGGATCAAGGGCCTACGACCTATCACCCCTATAATAGTGCAGTTTCCTACGGTGGGACCCCCACCCTTCTATGTCCAAACCCGTTTCTTGGGCCTAAGGGACATGAGAGTGGATTTTTAGGCTAACCACTTAGACTTTACTTCACCGCCTAATAGGGTAACAATCACGAAGAAGACAATCTTTGTACAGCCATATGAGAATGCAATTTATCTTTCTACTTAAGATGCTTAGTAAAAGATAGTTTGTTTATTCAACGAGATGCTTTTAAGGAAATTCAGCAATATGCATACATAGGTATATTCCTTTGTTACATTTATGAATTAAATTTGAAATTCATTTCATAAACATAAAGGAATTATATTCATTTATCCTTTTGCAGTTTTGTTGTATATTTTCTTATACTATTGTCCCTATCATATTACTCAGATATTAAGATGAATTTCTGACAATAAGAGGAAACCGATATCAAAGAGCAAGCAATGATTTCTTTTCTAATGCGACTTGAATTATCTAAATGGCCTAGCTCAAAAAGATCACCAATGTATGCAGAATGCTTGAAGACACGATTTTGTTCTATGTTCTATCAGACGTCATCCTCTTGGGATGACGTATTTCTCAATTTGTTTCTATAGTTTTGTTCTTGGGCAGAGAGGTGAATTAACAATACAAAAGAGAAGTCATACGAATGAATTCCTTAAATTATTATCATATGTGTATTCCCCCAATAGTTTATGCAATGAGGCCAATTACAATACAGTCAATGAGTCTAGCAACACCAATGATCAAATTAGCAATATCGGTTTCTTATATTCAAAATATGTTAAATATTATTGCTAAGTGAATACATCACCTGAGCTGCTGTATCTCCCCATGTTTCCTTACTCGCCTCCTTCAACCTTATACTAGATTGATCAGAGGATGAGGACAATTCATAAATATACGTAATCTACTTATAAGGCTTAATAATTGCTACAAGTATCATTATTGCATAATCGTGAATATACTTTATGTATATATATATATATATAATTCTTTACTTATATCAATTAGTATTCATATATATGTTTATATAATTACTCTTTCCTTATATTAGTATTCATTAATATTCTTTATTCATTATAAGATTTATCTATATCTATGCATATATACTTGTATACCTATTAAATTATATATATATATATTAAATGGCTCTATATTCCAATGCATAACAATCATAGATTATACCACTATTGCTACTGTTCTGAATGCCGATTGTATTTCTCAATGTTTTTTCCCATCTTCCTTCTTTTCTTCTTTCCTTCCTTCTCCCTTTTCAATGTCCATCTTTTATATCCTCCCTTGTGAAAAAGACATATCTTTTTGTCATATCGTTCCCTTGGTGAGGGACACGTCCCTCTAAAACCTGATCGCTGCTTTAAGACTTTGCTTGTTAATTAGACTTTAACCTGATTGAATGATTCTATATTAATTTCTGCCTTTGTATAAATGAACATTATCCTCCATCAAACACTTGCACTTATGAGATATTCTCTGCTCTATAATAAACTGAATAGTTAGGATTGCTGGCTGCTCTTAATTATTATAATGGTATTCCCTTCCAATATGTATATTGTTTTATATTTACATATTTTATATCAATATAGTATATATTTATTTTTATATTAGATTAATATTTATATTTATGTAATGGCCCTTTAATGTTTGTTAATACCTTAATGCATGCTGGAAGTTATTGATTTTATGTTGAGAGTCGTTGCTTTTTTTTAAATAGTCTCATTATTATTTAATTGAATGATGTCAATAGTTATGATAATCATCTCTTGAATCAATTTGTATATTTATGAGTTTCACTATTATTTCTCTTATTTTATATGTTATATTTTATATTTGTTTATTTATTATTCTTCTATGCTTTCTTAGGAAATGATATTTGTTAGTTTAGAATATAGGTTATCAAATTTATGATATTCATAGTTTCAATTATTATTATAATCAGATTCATTATTGCAATAACAGTTATTCCATAATATTTATATCATAATTGTAATACTTATCTATGATAATCATGATTAAGATAGTAATGGTTAAATCGTTAATATTATAATTATCTATGATAATATTATTAAATAGTTAATGTTTTTAATATGTATTTTTTTTATCTTGTTTTCGATGCTTTATATTTCAATGCTACAATTTGGGGGACATGACACCTCCGCATTCTAAACTCCATTTCTTTTATATGTTCTCAATGGCTAATAGCTTGTTTTCAGACACTGGCAAATGCAATAGGTTGTTGCAAGATGTAAATGTAATCAAATCTTATATCAAATTGAGATCCTAAGGTTTCTAGAGAAATTCTAAGTGTAAGAATTCTACTCAAAAATTCTAAGTCAAGTTTCGATTTCCAGATTTCCTTATACTCGAATGTGTTGATTGCAGAACATTAATAAATTTCGATGTTTGCATATCAAGGATGGAATCACCTTTTGTATGTTAGGAGACCCGCCTCTAAGGGATGCGTCTCTTGAGAGGACGTGTCTCCACACGTGGAGACACGTCCGCTCAAGGGACGTGTCCCTTTGGGCGTGCGGGCTTCACTTACAACCGATAATCATTCGGTTTAACAAACTTAACACATATACCCTCCCATACATGGCAGATATATATTATATGAGTTCCGATTTTATTCAATGCGAATTTTGAACATCATTTATTTAATTTCGATTTTATACATGCTTTATAAAATTTGAATTAACTTATTTCTAGAAATATTTAATATGAAGAGCAATTGATCTTATATAAACGATGATGATGCTTATAGCAATCATTGTTTATATCTGACCTAAGCTACCATTCATCAACACAAGAGTTTTTCCCTTGGTCTCCTTGTGTTGTGGAGCGCGGCGCTTGGGTTCGTGACATGGCTTAACCACCTCCTGTGGATCTTGGATCTTGTATAAATCTGGCAGTTGTATCAGGCATTAACAGGTCAATCTTTTGGTGCAACGGCAACCGCCTATGCAACAATTGGTATTAGAGCCAAGGTCATAGGTTCGAACCCCTTGCTTGCACTGGGGGGGGATTGTTGCAAGAGATTTTCCCTTGGTCTCCTTGTCTTGTGTAGCGCGGCACTTGGGTTCATGACATGGCTTAACCGCCTCCTGTGAATCTTGGATCTTGTATAAATCTGGCAGTTGTATCGGCATTAACAAGTCGATCTTTTGGTGCAACAGCAACCGCTTGTGCAAAATAGGTAAGGTTGGAATTTATAGATTTCTCAATCAGCTTTAGGCTCCTCCTGAAAGATATTTTCTTTTTTTACTTTTGGACTCCTGAAAGATATTTTCTTTTTTTACTTTTGGACTCCTGAAAGTGAAGTCAGATCTAAATCTTTTCAAATATTTGTTACAGTTAATGTATGTCTTTGAAATGATATCCCAAAGAATGATGCAAGACTTGGATCATATCTAAGCTAAGATTGGATGTAGGTTGTTCATAGCAACTCATCATTGAGCGAATGTTATTAATATTTTTTTCTAGCTTGATTTGGAAAATCCACAAATCATTGCCAAGTTCACCCACCATTTCCAAACAATCCACCTTGGGTGGAGTCATCAAATCCCGAGCACCACCACAAACAAACTGCAAAGAGAAGCTAAACTTCTAGGAAGAAATTAATGTCTAACATGTAGATCTGCTAAATCCATACTTAAATTGCTTGAGTTACCTACATTTGGAATTAGACATGATGATCATGGGAATCATAAGATTAAGCCGCACGCATTACTTGACAAAGAATAGGTTAGGAGACGTGAGGTTTCCATAATCCATTTGGAAAAAACTGTGTGAATTTAGTTTGCATCAAAGGCTTTCAAAAGGCCATTTACCTGGCCACAACTAGTTGTTGGTTAGGAATTGCTTTCCATCCATGGATTTTGGCAAGTATGTTGCCTTTATCAAATCCACTGGTGCCTTGTGTAGGCATGTTGCTAGTCAATAATCGGGAGGAATGTGTGATAAGCAGTATTTATGAGTGGCAATTTAAAACAACTTTAATGTGAGTTCCAAACCCCAAGATGATGTGAAGATTTGTCTTGTCGTGCCCATGTCATCTACTATTTGCAAGTGTGAATCAGTTTTCAAGGTGCAAAAGTGGCAAATATTTCTATATTTTTGTCTTTTATGCCATGTTGGACTTCTTTGAAAGGTGGAGGTCAATATTTTGAAGCCAGTGAAGAGTCAGCTAGAGTAGATTGTTGAGTCTAAGAAACACAATCTTTTCCCCTTTTCCAAACATGTCCAACATAGCATGGATCCAAGCTTCCTTGAGATTGGAAGCAAATCAACATTTTGGGATACCCCTTTGAATTATGACTCCTTCGCTAGATTGCTTGAGGCCATTTGCACTCTGTTGGTAGTGAACAATAGCAACCCTATAAACTGTTGAGTTACCATTGGGGGGAGGGTGAGAGGACAAGGAGGTGGGCTTTATATTGGCATAGAACCACAACATAATATTTATTGATTTGGAGCATTTGTTGTTGCACAACATGATTTCATTTTTGATTCTTTATTCTCTAAGAATGTGTTGGGCACAAGTACTAAGTTGTCAACTTTGAAAGAACCAAACAAGCTTCTCTAATTCTCTATATCTTTTAATTGCCTTGTTGGAAAGGCACTCAATGACTTTATCAGTTGCTTGAACCTTATGCTGAAGTTAGATCTCTTTTAATCCTTGAAGGAGTTTGATCATGTGAACTAGGATGGGTCATGTTCTCTAGTTATATTTGGATGTGTAATGATGAATGAAGTTTTTCTCTTGTTTGATAACTACCATTGAATTCCTCTCAATTGGAAGATATTGTTTGTTCATAGTATTTGTTATGTAAACACCACCTTCAAGTGACAGTAATTCAGCCATATTGTTGCTTTGTGCTCCCACATATTCTATGTAGGCACCACAAGATCCCCAAAGAGAGATCTAAGTATTCTCACCATAAATATCATTATTGAATTGTGTTTAGAAGCCCCATCAAAGTTTAGTTTTATCCATCCTAAAGCGAGCAAGACCAGGGGTCAAGGCAAGCGTTTATTTATATATACTCAATGAGAAAAGCTCAACAAGAAGCCAAAAATCTAAAAAAAATTGGATGAGACCATTTGCAACCATAATACTTAATTTTTCACAGATTTTGGTAGAATCACCAATTACATCACTACAAAACTAGCAAGGCACTTCTAAATCCAACATGGCACATCTAAAATGACCATGACACAAGTGTAAATGCCACCTTGTTGTTTTTGGTGATTTTGCCGCTGACAAAACTGTAAAGAAGCTAAGGTAGCAAAATAACTTCCTACACTAACCTTGAGAGGAGAATAATGCAAAACTTTTACAAATCTTTAACAATTACAAAAACTTAAACATAAATAAACACAAATATCATGTGTACCACAATACAATGATTTACATGGGGAAAACCCTTTCAGAAGAAAAACCCTACACTCCAAAAGCCACCCAATATATTATCCAAAAATCAAAAGATTACAATATACTTGTAGAGGAAGCTTCTCACAAGAGTATCACCACCAGAGATTAAGAGACAACCCAACCGCTATCAGACTCTCAGAATACACCACCGACTACATACATCCCACCCGCTTATAACAAGCTTTTTGAAACCTTCTAGAATTAGGCTTTTACAAGGTCATTTTTCATTTGACGTGTTAACAAAAAAACTTTGACATGCCAGTAGGAAAAAGCCTTGACGTGTCAACGGGAAAAAACCTTGACGTGTTAGCGGGAAAAAACATTGATGTGCCAGCAAAAAAAGAAATTCGGGTGCATTGCCCCAAAACCCACATCTTATTACAAGTGTACAATATTTGCATGATCAGTCGCCACATACCAACATACATCCTATCAATAAATTGTATATAATTGCAAAGTTGAGACACAATTTCCCAACAAAAACTACTCTCTTTGTTTTATGCTTCATTACTAAGGAACCATTTTTTCAACTATATTTGAATCTAAGGTGTCTCTAAAACCTCAAAACCTTTTGCAACCTCTATAGAACCTTGCAAAAATTTGCATACTCTATTCTTGTTAGAAACCACCAAATTAAGAGTGTTAGAGTTACATACTTAGTCATTTTGATTAGTAAGGTAAACTCACTATAATTCATGAACTAATTTGAATCATGTAGTATTTGTTGGAAGAATAAATGCATGAAGTTTCACAAAATTGGATGGCACACTTCAATGTGTGTATGCTTGTAGATATTATTGTAGGGAGAAGTTACATTGGTAGCTGTAACTTACATTGTATTTACCTTTTAGACATAACTAATATGATGTTAAACCACTTAACATAAAGGCAAAAAAGAAATGTTTCACATGCCAAAGAGATTTTTTAGTTGTAACTAACACATGTAGGAATATCAACCAATCATAGGAGATCGTCGAGTGGGAATAGGCATCCAAGTAGGTTCCATCAAAATTTTGAAATTAATCAAACAAGGATTCATCAGGATCCCCCCTGGAGAGCTCTACATGCTAGACCACTAGTTGCAAACTTGAATGGATATCCAAAATCAAATGGAAAATCTTAGTCAGGGATGATTGATTCTTCTTTCAATGGGATTGTGATGTTTGAAGCAAGTGAAATGTTGACTAGAAAGAATGCTCACTTACTAGTCAATTCCAATGTCCAATCTATGCAAAAAATATCTCAAATATTTTGATGGGATCAGTCCCCTAAGATGATTGGGTTCATGGTAAGATTCTGGAGATTGTGTTGGAATCAAAGGAAGTTGACAAGAATGGCCATGGAAGCTGCAAAGATAAATAGCTACCCAAAAGGAAATTTTGGAATGGGTAATGTTTGATTAGAGTTTTAAAGCTTAGCTTTTTGCCCTCTGCAAAGATCATTTCATTATACTCTTTCCCTCCACAAAGTTTCAAGTGGAGGCTATATCATTTTAAGATGTCTCCTTAGGGTTTCAAAACTGATTTTTTGTGTTTTTGTTTGAATTCTGATTTTTCTTTTGTTTTTTGGTGCCGGAAGTGGTGCTAGAACTTGAAAGAAATTGTATAAAACAATAATGGAAAGGAAATTGCATAAATAATTGAAAACCCGGTAATCTTTATTTATTTAAAACACATTGAAAACATAACCATTTTCTGATTGTGATTGCTACAGGTCTGAATTATTAAAAAAGCAGATTGACGACACAAAACCCTAGTCACCTAACTCAATTTTGACATCTCCACTTTTGAACTTGTTGCAGATTTGTTGAATGACCTAGACGCCACCACTGGAATGATTTCCAACCTCCCAACAAGGGCGGTTTGCTACTAAACTCCCACGTGCTCCTTTCCTTGGTTGTACAACCTGCTTGACTCACACGTGCCTTATAAAATGACCCCTTTCTGCTGTTGAAAGACTCTGATTTCCTTTGCTGATCTATACGCCCATGTTTGTTGAGCAAACTAGTCACAACTGCAAGCTCGAAACTCCTACTTGTGCCTCCTAAATAATATGGCCTGCTGCAATACCCACATGCCAGGTAGGAGTTGTTGAGTATTTTGTCATTGATGTCAAAGTTGAGCTGCTTGCTTGTGTTCTTGAGCTTCTTGAGCTGGTTTCCTACTTGCTTTAGCTGGTTGCCTATCTACTTGAGCTACCTGCTTGTATGGTTGAGTTACCTGCCTGTGTGTTTGAGCTGCTTGTTTACTTACTATGTCAGCATATTTTTGCCAAATCAGATTGACAAATCAAACATGCCATATCAGCATATTTGTCAGGTTGAAAAGTCAAATTTTGTTTTTAAAATGGTCAAATATCTTGCCAAGCTCGATATGTTTTTATTGATTGAATATTTTTCATATAAATGGTGTAATAGTTTCGGATTTTTCCTCCACGTTTTGCAACGGCTTCAAGATTATATTTTTGGAGTATAAACCTACTTCCTAGGAAGTTGCAGAAATGCCAAAAACTTAAAGAAACGTGATGGTATGGTTAAAGGCCAATTTCATTTTACTTATCTCTTAGATAGAGCATGATTTCTGAACTCGAGAGATTAATTGACTTGTGTTATCATCAAAAAATATAGATCCACTACATTAAACATAATAAATATTTCTATTACATTTTTTCAATATAAAGTTTCTATTAGTTCTTGAGAATAAAGTACTACCTGAAAATAAGGCCTCGGGTTTTATTACAAGCAAAACACCTAATAAACTCAAAAGAGTACCTGAAACCACAACAAAGCAGCTTACGTCAATTTTTTTGACCTTTGATAAGCACAATATCTGCAATCACATGCAATTTTTATATCAAGAACTTCATATGCGTAAACATTCTAATTAATATATTTTCTACCTTTGAGAGAGTAGATATTATAAAAATTATGTGAAACTCCATCTTTTCCCATCCAACTGTTGTTCAACATTTATTGTTTCACAAAAGAAAGAGAGACTATAGTAATGTCCACAAGTGACCAAAGTAGGTCAATGACAGTCAACAAATACATACAATTATAATGTAGCATTGGGGAGCCCAAAAAATAAAATCAAATGAGATAGCACACACAAAAATAACTAGAGCACAAAAATCTATCTCCAAAGGGTGAACCCTTAAAGATGCCCCTGTATGTGCCAAGAGACATATCCCCTACAATGACAAATAGTAAAAATATTGGAAATCTTATATATATTACAAATATTACACCTATCTATGAAAAAGATAACTCCCTGCCATAGACCTCAATCAAGAAGAGATAGTAAATGGGGAACTTCGTTGGGGCTGTTCTAATGAGCACACAATTATACTGACAGGGGGGGGGTGAATTAGTATAATACAATCTTTTACTTTTTCAAACTAACAACCACAATAATATCAATTGCACAAATCATTCACATAAGATCTAACAACTATGCAACACAAGAACACACGATTTATGTGGAAACCCTTATGGGAGAAAACCACAGCAAAATATTGTTTTTATATAAATCTCTTTCACAATTGTAGGCACCAACCTACAGGAGACACGGATCCCCTCTTATATGATTTGTAGGCACCAACCCACTAGAGACACCAACTGCAAACACCAATCCCCACAACTTAGCACCAACTCAGCAAGAGACACCAATCTCTTCTTTTGGGAAGCACCAACTTCCTACACAACAAAATTTCTGCCTTCTTGATATTCTTTCTTCAATCGATAACAATCTCTTGTGCTAACAAAATCTGATTGTACATAATTTTTTTCTCACAAATCTGATCTTGAATGATGCAACTACTTTCACTTTCCTTCTCAAATCTGTATGTAAAACTCTTTCAAAAATCTGCTTATTATCCGTCCATCAATCTCAGAAATCTGCTCTCAAATTATGCAGCACGTATTCCTTCCTTCACTTATGCTTATATAAGATCACACTAATATCTTCCTTCAGATTTCTGCTCTTGGTCTGCTTAAATTGGAATAATTATCATTACACACTCGCTGGTTTAACTCCCACTTTATCTTCTATTAATGCTCTCACTTTAACTCCCACTTTATCTTCTATCATTCCTCTTACATATTTTTCATTGCTTACTCATTTTTCTTTATTGATATATATTTTTCTCTGCATTAGATCTGCTTGTTACTCTTATGATTTTTCATTCAAACACATATATTCTTTTTGTCTAACATGCCATGCTTTTATACCTATCGTACCTCTTATAGAAAGGAGGCAACTTGTCCCAAGGGTGGCGACTTCTTGGAGGAGTTGGCCTTCTTAACACAAATAAACTCATTTTGTTCTAACTCATTTAATTCCAGCAATTACTTCAAAACCTTTTAACCACTCCCTTATGAATAATAATTGCTGCTCATAAATAAATGATGTAATTGCCTCTAAAAAAAGCACTGCCTCCTTTAATATTAATGTTGCCTTCAGGAATTAATTGCTGTTTCTTAAATAATGATTGCTGCTGCTTACATAGAAATTAATCGTTGTCTTCACATTCTATTCACTGCTATACAAGTCTTAATTTGCTGCTTCCTTTGGCTTTTTATATGCATCACTACACATAATGACATGTTAAACGCTGCCTTCTATATCAACTCTTGTCTTGGGTGATTATATATATAAATATGTCTTTGATAAAGATGGTAGGTCAGAATTAGAGTGGTATGAATATTAGTTAATAAGCTAATTTCATTTATTCTTAATCGCTGCCATTTTAGTTAAATGAATTATTCTTTTATACTGCCTTAGACTTGGGTGATTTGTCATGACCTCACCCGCACAAGACAAAGATTGCCACCTTTAGAAAAGAGCGCAGGCAGCAAATAAGATCCAGATCACCGCTCAAGTAACAAAAGGGCAATTAATATTAATAAAAGTATTAACATGGGCAGTGACTTTAGAAAGGCAGGGATTCCTAAATGGCAGCGCTACATAATAAGGCCTTAATTAATTAAAAACAGCAATTTGAAAGTCAAAACACCAAGAGCAGCGATCAAGGAAAAGATGCATCCTTTGTAAGGGATGCAATGGTAATAAAGGGTGTGACTATTCACCCACCATGAAGATATATAAGAGGGAGGCATCATTTGGTGAAGGCATAAATTTGGATCAATGGAATATGATTTGGGAAAAGGAGAATGAGAAAGTGGAATATGAGATATCTATTAAAATAAACATTGTTTGCAGCAAGAATATTATTAGGAAGTAAGATATAGAATATAAATAAAAAAATAACTTTATATATATATATGAATCTGTATGTACGTGTTATATGTATGTATGTATTATAAATGCTAATTGATCAATCGAAGGAGATCAGAAAATAAATAAACATCTGTATTCAGAAAGGCAGCAGCCATTGAATATAATAAGTGATTGGTATGGAGTATAATGTTATATATATATATATATATATATATATAAAACCTAGTTACTAATGGGAATTGCTAATCTATGATTGGTAATTTGGAAATGAAACTATAGATTAGACCCATTTAGGCAATGTTATTTATATTAATTGTTCATTTACTCTTAAGTTCAATAACTTTTGTATGATGTAATTTTTTAATACTATTTGTAAAACAAATTATTTGTTGGAATTGTTACTTTTTGGGCAAAATCAGACATACCCCAACTAGGGGACATTACAATTGGTATCAGAGCCTTAATCCTGCCAACCTGCGGGATAAACCTACCGTCATTCAATTAGGATTAACTATTCAGCCCTCTTCTTAAGTATATCAAAAAAACAAAATCAAGTGGGCCAACATTACATTTCTATATGTGTGTGTCTTTCACATGTATGCTTTGTGTCTTATGTGTATTTATGTGTATGCTTCGCGACTTACGTGTATTTATGTGTATGCTTCGTGTCTTATGTATTTATGTGTATGCTTCATGTCTTATGTTTATCTATGTGTATTCTTCGTGACTTATGTGTATGCTTTGTATCTTACATATATTTGCGTGTATGCTTTGTGTATTACATGTATTTACGTCTTACATATATCTATGTGTTTGCTTCATGCCTGATGTGTCTTCAGCAGGTTTACCCCATGTGTGTTTATAATTACTTTATGCTTAACAATTATAAAAATGCCAAATTTATAAGAGCTGTAGAACACTGCTATAAAATCTGTCAAATGCTTCTTGGGTTGAGAAATTTATTCCGGTGTATTTTGCCATAATAAAGAAACAAAATTATGAAGCACACGAGGGCAGAGTAGGGCAAGCCTAACATTCTAAGAGGTGTAGGAGAAGGAACCTAAATATTTTGTCCAAATAAAAGAGAATTTATTCTCAGGATGACTATGCCAATTGGCGGTAGTTAGGAGAGATGTTTTCGAGTTTTACATAGACCCCCCCACATCTCTTCAAAGGCCCTAAGGCTAGAAACCAAATCAACAAAGGAGAAGGAATTATTATAACTAATTACAAGTAATAGACAGAAGCACTAACAAATTAACTTATTTAAAATAAGATTATTATTTGTCTCCAAATGCAGCGATGAAGAGTTGTAACTATTGAGGTGAAAAGGTGTGACTCCCCTAAACTTGAGATATAAAAGGGGGAGCATTTCATTTGAGAAAGACATCCATAACATCATTGAAGAATTCAATTGAGAATAGAACCTTAACTGATTTTGCAAGTAAATTAAATTAGGTTCTCAAGAATAGTAATGATGTGAGAAAGGATGTGACTCCTAATATGAAAGGATGTGACTTCAAATGTGAAAGGTTGTGACCCTTCAAACGTGAATGACTGTGACTCCCTCAACAATAAGATATAAAAGGGGAATCATTTTCTTATGAAGAAATCATCAATAGGAAATAAATCTACCAATCAATTTGGAAGTAAAGTATTATTCTCAAAAGGCAGCCATGAAGGAGGTGATTCATTTACTATGAAGGGTGGTGACTCATTTATTGTGAAGGGGGGTGACTCCTTCGAGAAATGGATATAAAGGATAATTCAGTTCATTGACATTTAATAAGCAATCATCATTCACCTATCCATCAAGAATCGACTAATCATTACTCATCTACTCATCAAGAAATCAAGCAATCAAAATGTCAAAAAGATTCCCAAGGAAGGAATGATCAATCATAACAACTCAACACAGTTAAGGATAAAATCTAACAATACAACTTGACTTTCAAATAGAAATCCACATGTTGCCGTCTCTAGTTGTCACAGAGACTATAGCATAACTAGATACAAAGATGGATTAAGATTATCTTACTTTCAAACTTCAATTGCCAGTCTCTTAAAAGCCAAACAATGACATTAAAGACCACCAGAATATTCCAAAACAATCTACAATGATTTATCTAGAATATTGGTCTTACCCATAACACTCAGTTTGAAACATCATAGAGTGAATTACTACGAACGTAGGAACATACAAATTACTAAGAATGTAGGAACATACAAATTTTTTGTCGTAAATCAAATAACATATTTTGACTCTTAGAGAGATCTTAAGAGAAAGTTTGGAAAGAAACATTGGCACTATAATTTGAGGTTTTGAGATTTATCATAGGATATATTCATCAAGCTTCATTGAGGCAAGAACACAATTTTTTCTAATAAAGAGTAAATTGTTCTATTCATTTTTGAGCAAGATCAAATGTACAAATCAAGTTACACCCAAATTTGTTACATAAGCCTATGTTAAGTTACATTATGGGCCCATAACCCACAAATCCCAGGATCATTCTCACCTCTCAAAATCTAGAGAAAATAAATTGATATTGTTTAAATGAATCAGGTAAAATAAAACAATACTTTCCTAAGCTATGAAAAATCTTAGTGTCAAACATGGGGATATATCAAATTTTACAAGGGGAGAAACAACCTCCAACTAAATTAGACGTTGGACAAGAATTGGATAGTAGTGTAAACCTATAAATTTAAGTCTTATAGTTTGCTATGGATGCTAAGACTTTTTTATGTCCATTTTTTGACTTGATTAATCTAATAGTTTGTACTTGAGACTTGAGTATTATCTAGAAAATATATACTTACCTATGAGTCTATGACAAGGTGATATATGTTGAAAGATGTTTTGACTAGGTTAAGTGTTACAAAAACCCTATAAGCTATTTTATATTACATCCGCATTAGAAACAACTCACCTCAAAACTTGGTTTAAATTTTTATGAAGTATACTTTATCTAAGGGAAATTGTCATTTGAATGTTTAGAAAGGATACACATGTAGTAAAGGACATCCAAATCCTTTTACTCAAATGCAAAGTGGTTTTGCACAAAGGAGTGGGATCTCGATATTCACAACTCTCCCATAATTCATCATGATAAAGGGTGCCACATTTTTCTATCACGTTGGATTTCAACAAGGGCAATCAAGAGTTTGTATTCACTACCTAGGATCTTGGCGGTAATGAAATGAGAGAAAACTTGTCTTAGATAACAGGTCTTGCCAATTTCCAACTCTTGGTTTTGATGTTGAGAGTTATTGGGAAATAGAAGTACATGAGCCAGTAGAATTGTCCTCATATTTTAGAGGATAGTATTAACCTTATTGGTAGTCAAGTTGAGGCAAGTATACTAACAACCACTCTCCAAGGACATCATTGTACTATAGTTTCGGAATAAACAAGACAATCATCACTAACTGTAGTGTTTTCCATTCCTATTGCTTGAGGACAAGCAATATTGGGAAGGGCAGACTGTCATGACCCCACCTACACAAGACAAAGATTGCCACCTTTAGAAAAGAGCGCAGGCAGCAAATAGGACCTAGATCACCGCTCAAGTAACAAAAGGGCAAGTGATATTAATAAAATTACTAACATGGGCAGTGACTTTAGAAAGGAAGTGATTCCTAAATCTAAAGGCAGCGCTACATAATAAGGCCTTAATTAATTAAAAACAGCTATTTGAAAGTCAAAACACCAAGAGTAGCAATTAAGGAAAAGGTGCATCCTTTGTAAGGGATGAAATGGTAATAAAGGGTGTGATGATTCACCCACCCATGAATATATATAAGAGGGAGGCGTCATTTGGTGAAGGCATAAGTTTCGATCAATGGAATATGATTTGGGAAAAGGAGAATGAGAAAGTCGAATATGAGATATCTATTAAAATAAATATTGTTTGCAGCAAGAATATTATTAGGAAGTAAGATATAGAATATAAATAAAGAAATAACTATATATATATATATATATGAATATGTATGTATGTATTTGAAATGCCAATCAATCAATCAAAGGAGATCAGAAACTAAATAAACATCTGCATTCAGAAAGGCAGCAGCCATTGAATATAATAAGTGATTGGTATGCATCATGATGGAGTGTAATGTTTTATATATATCTTTAACCTAGTTACTAATGGGAATTCCTAATCTATTTAAGGCTCTTATAATGATTGATTTAAACTATTAGTCTCCCTATAAGCAATCAAGCATGGATTTGCAAGGGAACACGATTGGGAGAGGCAGCAGACCAGTTCCACAATACAAGTAGACCACCCCATGAAGGATGATAACGGGAGTTCCTGTCACTTGGGGCCAAGGGGTGATTGCCATACTCTTGGGCTTAATTGTGATGAACAGTCTTTGGATTCCAAGATGCAAGTAGACCACCCCATGTTGCATGGTAATACGAGTTCCTGCCACTTGGGGCCAAGGGGTAATTGCCACACTCTTGGGCTTAATTGTAATGAATAGTCTCTAGACGCCCTATCGTGCTTTCCTTTCCAATCCTTTCTATGATTGGTTATTCGAAATGAAACTGTAGATTAGACCTAGTTAGGCAATGTTATTTATATTAATTGTTCATTTACTCTTACGTTCAATAACTTTTGTATGATTTAATTTTTTAATACTATTTGTAAATTAAATTATAATGTTGGAATTGTTACTTTTTGGGCAAAACCAGGTACAACCTCAACCAAGGGACATTACATGATTTTATTAATCAAACATGGAATCTGCCAACATGCATATATATGAAATTATTATGGCACTTGAAACCACCTTAAGGAAATTGGCATCAATGCAATGTTGCCTTGACCATTCACAAGTGTTGTCCTAGCCTTATCTTTATCTTCATTCAAATCTGATCTCTTCTTTGACTCCTTTATAGTGTGCATAGTTTTTTCATTGCTTATGTAAGTGCATGAGCTCATGTATGTCTTCTTGGTTTCTTGATTTTGTTTAGCGATCAGTGGCCTTTGGCCTTTATAGATCATACGCCTTGTTGTACCCAAAATGAAATTTTTGGCATTCTGCTTAAATTGAGCTAAACAATGTAAAAATGTCGTCGAAAGTATGTTTTAGGTCAAACCAAACATGAAGTCTTTGTGGGTTTCTGTCAAGGAACCTATGGTCAAAATTCTGAAAAATTGAAAATTAGGGTTTCATACCTGTTGGTGTGTGTTTTGAGTACGCCACCGAACACAGAATAAAATTCCCAAGGGACAGTTTATCCTCTCTTGAAAAGTGATTGCAAATACCTAAAAGATAATACAACAACTCCAATGTTTCTTTGGTCAAGTCATGACATGTGGATAAGGCCAGTGGGCGTTGTGATTTGTTGGTAATCACAAGGGGACTTACGCTAAGATCTATTTGCAAGTTTAGGACTTAGACAGTTTTATCATTGAAGCTCTTTTTGATGGGGATTTCAAAATTTCCAAAAAAAAAGGGCAAAAGGATAAGGGTTTATAGATCTAAACTATGCCTAAGAACTCAAGAGACGGCAGCGACGAGATAAAATAGGGTAACCGCACTTTGTTTCACCTCCTTCGGACAACTACGCAAAGCGGGTGCAATCTTCAACGGAAGTGATAATAATTTTCATGTTTGAATTGATTTAAAACAAACAGAAGTTAAGCATCCACAAATTAATGGCTTAGGCTAACTTTACACATCGAATGCAAATCATCCATTCGACAAAAGTATGAGCTAAATTTTATCCACCACTGCTATCAAATCTATCATTCACTAACAAACATATAAATGAAATGCTAATTTAATTCTACTCTAAGTGTTGAAGGAGAAATATGAAAACCTTGCACACTACTTGAAAATAAAAGTGGTTCTTAGCAAATCATGCACAAGAGCTTTTATAAACGGAAATAGTTTTGTCGCAACAATCTTATACAACTCACTTCACCCTTTACAAATGAGGGGCGAGCTCAATTTATAGGCTCCCGAATTACAATTCAATGGCCAAGATTGATTTAGGATCAACGGCCGAGATTACAAAATAAAACCCTAATTAGGGTTTGTCATAATTAACTACCTCTCGACCAATGAGAAAATTACATTTTGGGACACTTGTCCTTCTTACTAAATATAAACCAACTCCATGGATAAGTCAAGTTCATTGAACCTAGACATGTTGACTTGGAACAATTTGATTGGTTGGAAGATGACGAGGCGCCACCTCAACGTGTTGGATGTCCTCCTTGGTCTCCTTGTTCTTTTTCCATGCACTTGCCTTAGAATATCTTTCTTTGCCAACGACTTTGTCCTTTGTGTTTGTTCCTTCCTAGCTTTGATCTTGGATTTCCTTCAGGATTTTGCTTTCTTCGACTTGCATCTGAATCTTTGAGGTCTGGAAGTTTCCCCTTAGAGCAAATGTCTAGACTTGAAGTTATTAAACTTTTCTTTCCTGACTGCTTTGAAATTCCTTCGAGTGCCTTGAATTTGGAGAAGAGCTCTCCTATGCTTTCGCCAAAATGGAGGAAATTGGAACTTTCTCTGTGAATTATTTCCCATACTTAGCCAAATTTTGGCTATTCAATTTCATTTTGTAATGCCTTCATGTGGACCATTCAACACTTAGCCAAGATTTTGGCCATCTCTATGCTCGAATGAACTTTGCCTGTGGATTTGTCTTCAATTCTGAGTTTGGCTCGTGCTAAGTAGGGAAAACTCCATCCTTGGGCAAGAATTTTATTCATTTCCTCTTTATTCCTCTTCATTTTTCTCGTTTTCTTTCCAACACTTAGTCAAAATTTGATCCTTTTATTGTAGGAAAATTCCACACTTAGCCATTTTTTTTGCTTCCTCTTGGCAAATTTTACCATGTTTGTTTCTGACCTTGGCTGACTTTGGACTTGACACGCCATTTTTTTTATTATGCTTGAGCGGACTTCCTCATTGGCAAGCCAATTCTTTCCCTTTCTCCTTGGCAGACTTGGCTGTGTCTTGGACAAGGCGGACTTTGAAGCTGGCTTGGATATGTGCATGGCAGACTTCAAGGTTGGCTAGACATGCTTTGGCGGACTTTGTCTTTGGCTAGACCATGTCTACTTCCTTTTGGGTGGACTTTGTCTTCGACCTGCCATCTTCACACTAGGCGAACCTAGTGAATGCTTAGACATTCTCATGCTTGGCACACTTTGCCAATGCCTTAGAAATTTTCCTTGCCTCCAAAGTTGGGCGGACTTCTCAATAGATTTGCCAATTTTCCTCTTGCCAAGGGTGGAATTTGACTGATCCATGCCATGGACGAACTTCCTCAATGTCTTTCCATTCTTTACTTCCTTATGGCGGACTTCATGATGGCTTTTCCAAAGGGTGACGGACTTGAAGGCTGGCTTGCCAAGGCTAATGGCGGACTTTCAAGATGCTTTGCCATTTCTTTCCCAGGCAAGGGCGGACTTTGCAAGTTCTCTTTCCAGAGCAAGGGCGGACTTTGGGGTTGGCCTGCCACAGGCAAGGGCGGACTTGCCATGATGCTCTGCCATCCTCCATACTTGGCGTATTTTTGGCCAATGCCTTAGATGAATCTCTCTTCCTGTGGCGTACTTTATACTTAGCCAGACATCTGACTTAGTCAAAAATTTTAAATTTTCTCTCTCCTTTTGGGTTGGGCGGACTTAGAGGTTTCTCTGCCATTTTGCATTTATGTCCATGCCTTAGAAATTTGTTTCATGTTGAGTTGAGCGGACTTCATGTTTGCCTTGCCATTCATCCTTCATTCTGTGCCTTTGAATTTTGTTTCGTCATGCCGAGGAGTGAATTTTATGCCAGCTTGATCCCTTCTCTTTCTAGGCATATTTTATTTTTCATGCCTTAGAAATTTTTTACCTTCATAAGTTGGGCGGACTTCTACCTCTCTTTGCCATTGGCGCATTTTAGTCTTGCTTTGTCCAAGGGCGGACTTGGAGAGTCTTCTTTCCATGGCGGACTTTGACACTTCTCCTTCCAAGGGCGGACTTAGAGGCTACTCATTCCAAGGGCGGACTTGACCCTTCCTCATTCCATGGCGGACTTGGAGGCTTGCCAAGACAGGGCGGACTTGCACTTCATCAAGCCATGGCGATCTTGGAGGCTTCCTTTCCATGGGTGGACTTCTCTCTTGGCCTGCCAGTGCCTGCCTTTGGCTTGCCAAAGGCAAGGGCGGACTTCATGCTTGGCTTGCCATTCCTTCTCATTGGCGAACTTCTCAGACTTAGCCATTTTTTATCAATCTTCTTACCTTTTACCTTGATTTTTCTGTTGATTTGCTCATTCTGGAGGTACATTGGCTTCACAGTCGGTAGGATCTTGAAATGGAAACTTTTCCCAAAATAGAAACTTTCCAAAAATAGAAAAAAAGCAAAAAGCATCCTTAAAAATAGGAACTCCAGAATGGCCTAAAAATGCCAAAAAGCAAAAAAGCAAAAAGCAAAAAACCAGAATCCCTAAAAAATAGGAAGTGTCAGAATTGACTCAAAGCAATGGCGTTCCTCATCTACTGGATCTTCCAAGCACTTCCATGACATCTAGGCACTGATACGGGCTTGAATTCTCTACTTGGCTCAGATGATTTCTACAAAACTCTAACTCCTCATTGTAAATAAATGGTGATAAGCAGTTGCGCCACCAAGGCAAAAAACCAAAAAGCAAAAAGAAGGGGGTCCCCATTTGCAATGGGGCGATGTGTGAAATAGGTCACAACAATACCCCTATTTTTAAGGAAACCCTAAAAAATAGGACCTTCCCGAAAATGATTGAAAATGATGTTGATAGGGTTAATTGACTTCATGATCACACTGGTCAAGTCAGAATCATCAAAAGATATGTTTTACTCTGGTGGGTCTATTTCTATTTTTCAGGAACGAAGTTAGGAGCTCCGCAGCCATTAATGGCAGATTGGCCAGTACCAGGTGCTGAAAGCTAAACCTCAAAAGCTCCAACGAAGAAACCATGGCGGAAAAGGTCAAAAAGATGTTATAGTGAGGGAGTTTCTCAAAACGAAAAAGGCCAAAATTTGGCTAACTCTGGAAGGTGCACGTTTTGCTACCAAGGCAAAACACAGTCTACAGTTGAAAAAGGCGCCCCTCTTGAAGAAAGGCACCCTTGGATCTCAGAGGGAAAATTCAATCACCTAACACCTTCAGATCAGTCGTCTCCTTCACATTCGTGCTGGCTTGACAACACAACTATTAGCAAGATCATCTGATTGTGGGATCATTGGCCAATCGTCGGCGAAGTATGGAGAATCTATAAACAATGAAGATGCCAAATCAAAGAGCTTCAAGCTAAAAGCGCCCTTGCTAGCCAGGGGCACCCCTCAGTTCAAGGTATCAGATGAATCCATCAGCAGCTGCTCCATACATGACATCTTTTCAGCTTCCTCCCAGCTACATGATCAATCTGACAGCAAGTTCACAGGACACGCCAAACGATCACACGTTGAGATCAAGCAAAAAAAGCCAGAAAGGAAGAACTGAAAGGACAAGCCAAAAAATTGGCTAAGGACAAGAAAAGCGCCCCTCTTGGAGAAAGGCGCCCTTTCTTTAAGGCATGCAGATGCAGCCTGAATGCTTACTGCTCTCTAGAACAACCTTCTCAGCTACGATCAATCTCGACAGCGAGACTATCTACAAAAGAATCCGACAACTGAATCATCTAACGACAGAGATCAAGGCAAGCAGTTTTCAGAGTAGACAAAACCAGTCAACAAGCCAGCAAGGGCGCCCTTGAGTTTGAAGGACATAAACTCGCTATCATCAATTGAGAAGTCAATCATCCAGTGCAGGACCGAGCTGGTTACCCGATACATCGTCAAGCAGAGTCATCCATCAACGGGAACATCAGATCAAAGCACAAAGGGTCTGAAAAAGGCCAAAACGAAGAACAGTCAATGAAAATTGACTAAGGCATAGCCAAAAGCGCCCCTCTTGAAGAAAGGCGCCCTTCATTCTGGAGGTCCAAACTCAGTTTTCTAAGTTAATCTCTCCCAGGCATATCTCATCAGGTTGATCCCATCTCAACAAATAATCTATCAGCAACTACCAAAGATCAACTGAGCAGCCAAGATCAAACGTCAAACAGAGGCACTTCAGCCTGCAAAATGATCAAAACTCCAAAAGGGACACCTAAGAAAGTCAAAAGCAAATGTTGACTCGAGTTAGCAAATTTTGGAGGCAAAAATAGGCCAAACACTCCACAATCAATGGAAATCACCTTTTTGAACTCCAAATCAGGCTCAATCATGAGTTGGATGCCCAATTGATGCTTGCAACTCCAAATTGACATATCAAAGCATCTAGGCATCCATTATTCATTATTTCTTTGCAAGTTGAGGAGCTCAAGAATGGATATTTTTCTTCTCCAGCATTTTTGAAGATCTGACAGAGGGGTTTTCACCGTTCTTCATATTTGTGAAGAGATGTTGCACAGAGGGATTATTTATCAGAGTTTGCATCAAAAGGAATAATTCTTCCAGATTGACAGTCGATAACTTCCAATCCACCTTTTGTCTACTTACTCTATTTTTGTCTAAAATTCTTGCATGTCTGAGAAAACGGCAAATAATCACAGATCTAGCCAATTGGGTATGATCTGCACAGCTTTTTCAACAAAACCCACATGTTGGATTTTTCCAAAAAAAGTAGACCTGCTGCCCCTATTTTTTAGGGTTTCCGGAAAAAGTCATAATTTTGAAAAACAGACAAACTAGGTTTGTTTAGCTCTGAAGCACGAACAAAACCCATGTGTTGGATTTTTCCAAGAAAAAATCACTTTCTAGTGCCTTGCTGCCTCTGCCACCGAAGGGCTCTTGCATGTCATAGAAAAACACGTTTTTTCGAATTTCTGACGATCTAGGTTTGTTTAGAGAATTATTCTCAACAAAACCCATGTCTCAGAATTTTTCGTAAAAATTACCCCCCCAACAAGGCTATTTTTAGCAGTTCCAGAAAAAAGTTGTCCGAGCAGCATTGCATAGTCAATCTTCAAGGTTTTCACAACGCAATTCTCCCAAGACGAATACAAGACCAAAATGGTCTTACTCCATGATTTTTTGAAAACGACTGGCCTTGATCTGCGTCGGGCACACCCAGAGGTCAATCTAGACAGATTTACAAGCATAGACACAAGTCCACGGGTTCCATAATGGTTTCACTTCATATATCTGATCGCCTTCCAAAGCCAGTTTAGAGGATCGTAACCGTTGGAATTTTACACATGCAGCAAGTTCATGTGCATTTCTCATGATTGGAGTGATCGTGGTCAAACTTCGCGGTTTCATCATACAACACTCTTCCATTGAGAAAGATCAAGGAAAATGTCAAAGCTGCAAAAGAACGCGAAAGGTAGTCATTCCCAACACAGAGCCGCCATCGGTTAATACTACACTACCTTCCACGTCAAAGTGGAAACGCAGACAAAAAGAAAAGGAGTAACCCTCCTAAGGGAAGCAAAATGAAGGAGATGCATATATCAAGTTGTTGACAAGCGATAAGCTGACAATTGACAGGCATGTAACGGTCTCCGTATGAAGAAGTCAACGAATGAACAAAAGAACTGTTGACAAATGATGATGAGGTGTCAAACACCTCAAGAAGGACGTCCTACCCTCCAAAATAGCAATAAATACGACTGAAGTCAACTTGCTGCCCCTTCCAAGTTGACTCCAGATCTCCACAGATCATGCATGTCAGATCCCACTGATCTAGGATGTCTAATTGACTCCCACAATTTGTGAATCTTAGATCTCCTTTAAAGGTGGATGTCTATTTTGGAGACACATATGTAATTTTAGTTCTTTTAGTTAGGTGTCAGTCAACTGAGGTAGACACCCAGTTTGACTTTTGTTTAGTTTCAATTAACTGAAGTAGATTTCTAGTTAACTGCTTGCTCACCTACTTTTAGACATAGGAATAAATCTTGCTGATTGGCAAGAACTGATTGTTAACTCAAGGAGATTTTAGGGTTACCTACTCCTTTGAGTTTCTATAAATAAGAGCCTTAGGCTCATTATTTGTTTAACCTTTATTTGCTAAGCAAAATTGTTGCGCCATTGTTGCCAGAGTTAGCTTGTTCATATCTGTTCACTCTTGGATGAGAGTTCGTTGGTTGATCGTAATTGTGCATGATTTTGTGCCTTTGTTGTCCTGGCCTTTGTAATTCTTTGGAGACGCTTGAAGAAATAAATCAGATGGTGCATGCTTGCTTGATCTAAATACTTGAGTCTATTCAAAGTCTTGTTCTAAATAGTGTATTGTTTCAATCTCCTCCTTGGACAGGTGTCATCGCCTCCTTGGATATTTTGTCATTGATCATTATCGCATGATGTTGTCTAATGATTTGTCTTTCAGCCTACACTTTGGACAGGTGTCGTCACCTCCTCGTGAATCTTGTTAGTCAGGTCATCGTACCTTGTTGTTTCCAGTGAGCTATTTCCAAGCCTACACCTCGGACAGGGGTTCCTCCTCCTTGGCAAGTCTCAAACCCAATTTACCGTAAAAGAGTGTTTAATTGTATCGAGCCTTATCTTGGTATATATCCGAGAGTTCAAAGCCTAGGCCATATTCCACTGAGACGGAGGGTTCAAGTAATCCAACCCATCCATTTCGCTCCTACGCCCTCATGCTCTGTTTATCTTGAGGAGGTAGGATAGTCTAGAAGCTAGTTAGTCGTAGTTAAGATCTGCGGAAACCAGAGAAAAAGCTTAGCTACGACACATTGTGTTTATGCACCCTTATGTCCTACCGCTGAGTAAAAAAGATAGTAACCTTAGTACGCCTTTTTTACATAGAAAATCAGCAAAGAGAGATCTTCCTCTCTATAATCCGAACACACTTGCAGTAGTTGTCCATTTCCAATAAGCACTCCAGAGGTGCTAATTGAAACGCCAACACGCCTTTGACACAATCTTGCCGGTCAATCTTGCCAATGATCTTGCCTATATGCATTTGACATTAATAACTACATCTAACCATCTCGTTTATTCGTTCTATTGCATGAAGGGTTCATTATCATTCTGGCAGAGTTATTTATTAACATTGTTCAAGAGATTTTTTATATTATAATTATTTGTAATTAGTGATCTCAAAATCAATAAGATAAATCCAAAATTCAAAATTCATGGTGTACACTCTTGTTTACTTTCACTCTCTCAATCTATGCAATTACAATGGCATTAAATGTAAAAAATCATCAATTATTCTCTTTTTCCAAAAAAAAAAATCTATATTTTTTGGGTTTCCATCATGAGAAATTGAAACCATCTTTATATTTTGATATGACAAGAAATTCCTGAGAAATATATTTGCTTCTATGATATCAATCAACTTAAAATGTAAATTTGCAAATGAACACTGTCAAACTCCAAAAATACAAGCCATATTTCACCCTAATCAAATTAACCACAATATGGACAAAGATTTCATTTTCCACTCAATTAAAGGAATTGTAAATACACAGCATTTTAAGAAAAAGCTAACTTGCCTATCATTTCAGCACGGCCCCATCTTTCATTGAGAAAACATGTTGCCAAGATGGCTGTGAATACAGGAGTGGTAAAGTTAAGCATGGTTGCATCCCTTAAAGGCAACAATTGTATACTGCACATCTCTACAAGCAACAGTCAATGAGGAGGTGCCATTTACCCACTTTGAATAATAAAAATAGGAACACAACATAAAACAACTGCAAGTAAATACAAAAATTTCTTGAAAAGAGCAATCTTGTTGCATCATTTATATATCTATATCAAGGTTCATACCCCAAAAAATATGAATATATGAATTATGTATTTATCAAAGGTGCATGATGACATCAATACAACATGCCCGTACAAAGGTTTATTATGATTCAGATAGATTGACTAGTTCAAAAAATTCTTTCAGAACTATTCCAGACACAAAGTTAATATCTATAGTGTCTGGTCATTCATTTTATGTGATTTTGAGGATACAGATATTGTAAATAAAGGGACCAAACATCACAAGTTATAAGTGAGATTTATTTTGAAGCTTTAAGAAATGTAAAGTGGATTCACTTTACTTAAAAGATAACTCAATTTATTAGCCAATTGGAAGGCAAAAAGTGAAGATATTCCTTAGAGTGAGATAATTCATTGCCTTTGGTGCCTATTTGGTAGTTAGGTTTTATAATATTATAGAAAAAGATTGTGTTAAAATTGACTCTCAAATAAAAAAACTTTGCACAGGGATGACTGTTGTACCCATACGAAAAAAATCACATGGAGTAAAATTTCAAGCTAAATCTTGTCTTTCTGTCAAGTCAAGAGTCATATTTCATATCCTTATCATGGTCAACCTATTTGTTTTTGTCATCTCTCCAGGTTTTTACAGGATCATGGATAGAGCTTTCAAATGCATTCACAAAGGTGCGGAACAGATTGCAAAAGATGAAGAAGAAGCTGAAATTTACTAAGGCAGGGAAAGATTGCAGTCAGCTATAAATTGAAGCATGCCACATAAGGTGGTGACAGATTTTTGAATGAATAAAATATGCTTGAAAGTAGACTAGCAGGCACCAAATATAGGAGTAAATTTTGTTTTGAAGTTGCATGTCTAGTGCAATGGTGTGTGCCTTGATAGAGGAGAGAGTAGATGTGAATGTTCAAAAACATGCATGAGTGTTGTCTAGAGTGCATGCCATTCAATGGGGAATACAAAATGATTCAAAACATTGCAAGTGGTGTTGCTTAGCGTGTGCCCTTGAATGGGTAGGATTTTCCAAAACAATAAATGCATGGAGTGTTGATAGGCACAATTCATAAGAGGGATGAATGTCTTTGATCATTAGAAACATTCCAGCAGTGACTGTCATCTAAGAATTGCCTGATTTCAGCAAGTACTTACTTTTTCCAAAGGTTTTCGTGAGAAAGGCTTCAAATAAATAGATAGCACCTAGGTTCTCTGATCAATCCTCAGGCATCTGTATTCAAACCCTTGGCTATTCTGTCCTATGCAGTTACCTGAAATTCAGTCATGACGTTAGCAAAGTTTACAAAACAGAAATCAGTGTTATAACAGCAGTCTTATAGGCTTTGTCAGAACGAGCTTTCAATCTTTGCAAAAGCAGACCTTTAGAATAAACTATAAAGGTACAGTGTTGTGTACAGAACAGCGATGAATCCTTTGCATATCCTTGACAGGAATTATCATTGACACAGTCTTTTGGTTTTGTAATGATATTGAAATACATAAGACAGTGAGAAATTTATCGATAAACTCATTGGAGAGTGTTGTTTGAGGCAAGGAGGCATTTTAATGATCCTCAATGGCATTTCAGTCATCGCAAAAGCAAGTAGTGAAACATTGTCATTTCTTCCCTTCTTTATTTGAAGTGTTTTGAAGTTGATGGTTTGGTTTTCACCAAATGTTGTTTTGTTAGTGTTTGTAGCTTAGGGAGATATTTTCTCCTAAGTTAAAATAAAAGAAAATGAAATGTTTTTCAAGGCAGGTCGGCCTTGATGGGCAATTAATATTTTATATCTTGTATTTGTTGATTTTATTAGCAGCTTCGGGCTGCTTCTTCCAGCTTACACAACTCAAGAAGACATAAATTAAATGATAGCCTTTCGGCTATTTAATTTATACTTGCATGATTTAATGCTTGAGGGCCGACCCTCCTTGTGTTCTTATATTCTATTTTGTATTGGGCCAACCCTTGGCAATTTAATTGTTCTTCTCAAGTGGCCGACCTGATTGAGGAAACACCTCATCTTGTATATATACAAGGTCAAATTTGTTCATTTGAGATAACCAAGTTCAATCAGCATAATTCGCATTCAGCAGAAGTTCACACTTGAGCAGCAGTCTATCATCTTGCAGCAGCAGACCGAATTCAAGGAGAAACATATTCGTTTGTATCTTTGCATCTAGGAGAGGTGCTATTATTCATTGTATCAAATTTGCCTATGTGCTAGGCCTGAGTTGTAAGCAGATTTCTGCTCTTGTTCTTCATTATATAAGAGACATATTTGCTGGGTTTTTCTCCCTCAGGAGGAGGGTTTTCCTAGGGTATCTTGCCATGTTTATTGTCTTATGTGTTGCAATTATTTTGAGTGCTTTCAGTTGTTTATCTGATCTATAAAACACTAACATGGTATCAGAGCGGGTTTGAAAAAGATCATGATCAGATTTGTTTTGCAGCACTCTCTTTAATCTCTTTCTGTCTATCTCTATTTTGAGTTTCAAGATGGTGACTGGTCTGAAAATCGAGGATAGACTCGAAGGAGCTTCTAACTACACATCATCAAGGTTCAGGATCATGCTCACCTTGGAAGAGAATGATTTGGTTGAGTTTATGGAAACAAAAGTCCCCAAACCTAAGGAGGAAGAAGAGAATTTGCAGTGGAAGAAGAAAGATACTAGGGCAAAGAAAGTGTTGGTTGATTCTGTTAAAAATCATGTTGTTCCAATTGTCTACAAGTTGAATACACAAAGGGATATGTTCAAAACATTGGAAGAAATGTACGAAATCAACAACACTAGTCGGGCTCTTGCACTGAAGCAACAACTTCATCACATTAAGATGGCGGAAGGAGAATTTGTCATCACCTACTTCGTGAAGATTTCCGAATTGAGAGATCAGCTCTCTACCATTGGTCATATTGTTGATGACAAGGATTTGACCATGTTGGCTCTTAATGGTCTTCCTCTATCTTGGGAGTCTTACATTCAAGGAATCAATGCAAGATCTAAACTTCCCAAGTTTGATAGGTTGAGGGTCGACTACATTCAAGAGGAGTCGAGGTTGGCAGCTAGAGGTGTTGGTCAAAGTTCAAAGAATGAAGATATACATGTTCTCACCTCTCATTCGTCGAAGAAAGGAAAAGTTTGGAAGAAAGGATTCTTCAAAAGGAATAGAGATAAAGGGTTAGATGGTGCTCCTGCATTCAAGAAGAAGTGGGACCTCTCTCATGTTCAATGCTTTAGATGTGACAAATTTGGTCACTATGCGAAGGATTGTCCTACCAGGCCTAATCAGCATGCTTCATTTGCGGATGTGATTGAGATCTCTCCCCAAAACGACTAGTGAATTTCTACTTTAGTCATGGGCCTATGTTCAAGCCGTGAAGGTTGTGTACTGATCTAAATGCAAGAGCAACGTATTGTACCGTGTCCACCCTTCAGAATATTTAAGAGATAAGTATTCTTTGTTTTGATTGTAATTACCATTCTAGGCTAAAATTCAGTTTGTTGAGTTGTGCAAATCTGACATTATTTACTTAGGATTATGTGTGACCAGTAAATAGTGATCACTGTGATAAGATTCTTTAGATTTATTCATTGCAAGTAGTATCATGCTAATTTGTCTTTTGTTTTGCTGAGATTAGCTCTTCCGAGGAAGACATGTCATGATTGATGAATTAATTATCTATTACTCAGGAGATTTTAAATTCTATGAGATAAGTATTGCATGGTTGAATAATGTTCATGAATTGTTTTGTAGTTACTAATTCATGCTATAACATTGAGATAGTCAATCATGTATGCTCCTAGTTATGGTACATCTATTTGAGATAATAAAGTTCCATGAACTATTAGTAATCTCTTCTTAATGCTTTCAGGATAAATCAAGAAGCATAAGAGATTGCTTACAAGAAGAGTTTGATGCATCCTATAGGTTGAAGAATGGAGACTCTACTTGTAGCTATGAGACTAAGTGAATGGCTGAAGACATATTTTCGAAGAGGAAGAATTAACCTTAAGAGGGAGTTCTATGACTCACTGAGAATAAGTAAGGGTTGCAGTGTTCCAAGGCCAGATGCTAAATTATTGAAGTACCTCTTCAGCAGTTGGATTCTGAATTGCTCAAGTCAGGTCAACCTGGATTTAACATTGGTAGCTCCGCAAACCTATTCAGAATAGAGTGATCTAGGATGCAGTTGAAGAGGACAACCCTGAATCTCTACAGAGGTGTGCGTTGGAAACCATTTCTCTAAGGCAAGCGTTGTAGGCAATCTTGGACAATGAGGTCAAGTGGTTGATGCAAGTGATTCAGAGGGAGCCTACTAAACCTAAAGAAGATGGTTGTGTTGCTCTGGATGTCGTTTCAGTTGAGGTCTATGATGATATCCTGGTATAGCAGAAAGCAGTCTTCTGTGGCACTGAGTACAGCAGAGGTCGAGTACATTACAGCTTGTGTGGTAGCTCGAGAAGCAATGTGACTTCAAAAGCTCCTTGCAGGATTGGTTGGACCATAGAAGCAGAAATCTGCAAAAAAACCCGATTAATTGCGATTTTTAAAAAATTTGCAAGATGGACGATTTTTTCCCCGATTTTTTTTTTAAATCTTTGACTTTTTGGTCAACGATTTTTTCCCATTTAAAATTGCAAAATCGCCAAAAAACGCATTTAAAACCTACAAAAAAACGCGAATAAAATCGTGTTGATTTTCACCTGAAAAAAACGATGAGACCATAGCTTGTTGCTTACTATTATGCTTTGATAGATTTTTTCCAAGCATCCATAGCTTGTTCGAAAGCATTTGTTTTAGGCTTTTAGCCATAGTAGCAAGGCAGTGAACTGTTTGATAAAATGCTTTGGTAGACATGTATGAAAAATGTGGTAGCATAGACAAGGCAGTGAACTGTTTGAAAAAATGCCTCAAAGAAATGCGGTCTCATGGTGATGGTTGTCCCATGACAACCATCACCATGAGACCGCATTTCTTTGAGGCATTTTTTCAAACAGTTCACTGCCTTGGCTTGTCATGGCCTTCCATCACCATGAGACCACATTTCTTTGAGGCATTTTTTCCAACAGTTCACTGCCTTGTCTATGCTATTGCTTACTATTATGCTTTGACAGATTTTTTCCAAGCATCCATAGCTTGTTCGAAAGCATCTATTTTAGGCTTTTAGCCATAGCAGCAAGGCAGTGAATTGTTTGATAAAATACTTTAGTAGACATGTATGAAAAATGTCGTAGCATTGATAAGGCAGTGAACTATTTGAAAAAAATGCCTCAAAGAAATGTGGTCTCATGGTGTGATGGAATGTCACCATGAGACCACATTTCTTTGAGGCATTTTTTCAAACAGTTCACTGCCTTGTCTATGCTATTGCTTACTATTATGCTTTGATAGATTTATTGCAAGCATCCATAGCTTGTTCAAAACCACTTGTTTTAGGCTTTTAGCCATAGTAGCAAGGCAATGAATTGTTTGATAAAATGCTTTAGTAGATATGTATGAAAAATGTCGTACCATAGACAAGGCAGTGAATTGTTGGAAAATATGACTCAAAGAAATGTGTCCTCATGGTGATGGAATGCCATGACAATCCATCGCCATAGGCATTCATCATGGCATTCCATCACCATGAGACCACATTTCTTTGAGGCATTTTTTCAAACAGTTCACTGCCTTGTCTATGCTATTGCTTATTATTATGCTTTGATAGATTTTTCCCAAGCATCCATAGCTTGTTTGAAAGCACCTGTTTTAGGCTTTTAGCCATAGCAGCAAGCAAGTGAATTGTTTGATAAAATGCTTTGGTAGACATGTATGAAAAATTTTGTAGCATAGACAAGGCAGCGAAGTGTTTGAAAAAATGCCTCAAAGAAATGTGGTCTCATGGAATCCCATGACAAGATAATGCAATTGGCAGCTGCTCCTAATTATTAGTTATGCAATGTGAAGTAATTGCATAATTTATTAGGTTGACTTTGTAAAAAACTATATTGTAATTGAAATTTTGTCATCTATCAACATCTAGTTATTAGTTATGCAATGCAAAGTAATGCTTTGAGTTTGAAAGATGTGCAATGCAATGAATGTAATCAACGATATAAATATAAATTACAAAAATCTATTTTCTACAATTCATTGGTTAAACTCTTTATTTTATTTGCTCTCTATATCTCTATGCTATGGAAATGCCTTTCAATTTTAAAAAAAAACAGTTTTTATCTCTTGTTCTACAATTTTTTACATTTTTTCTTCAATCAGATTTTTTCACGATTTTTTCCCCATTTTTTCAAAAAATCTTATACTTTTGGTTTGCCGATTTTTTCCCCAAAAGCTTTTTGCTGCTATTGGATAATCATTGAAGCCAACTGTCATCCATTGTGTTAATCAAAGCTTTGAGAAGCTTTCTGTTTTTCCAAGTGTTTCATGACAAAACTAAGCATACCACTATATCAGAGATATGGTATTGAGGAAAGATATTCAGTTGAGGTATATCAGCACTAATGAGCAGATGGCAGTCATTCTCATCAAGCATCTCTTCAGGATAATGTTTGTGTACCTTCGAGACAAGCTTGATATGGTGGAGAATGAAGTCCTAGCTGAGAGGGAGTCTCAGTATCAGTGATCCTCTTTAATGAGTTTTTCTCTGTAAGAGAAGTTCGAGGTGAAATCCCTTGTTAACGAATTCTTCTCTTAGGAGAAGTTCGAGGTGAAATCCCTTGTTCCACCCTCTAGGAGAGCCATGGTGGATGTCATGTGTGTGACTCCATGACAACATCACGTGAGGGAGTTTGTGATGATTTATTTTGTACTTGTGTTTCACCCTCTGGGAGAGTCATGGTGAAAATCACGATGAGGTGACAACATCACATTGAGTGATGAACACTTGTACATACCATCTATGGAGGTAGCCATGATGGTTGATATCACGATGAGGTGATATCTTATTTGCTTTCATGATGAGGTGATAAGCTCCTTATCACGATGAGGTGATATGCTTTATGTAGCTGGAAGTATCATCCCTAGTTGAGAGGGAGTGTTGATGTTATTAGCAGCTTCGGGCTGCTTCTTCCAACTTACACAACTCAAGAAGACATAAATTAAATAATAGCCTTTTGGCTATTTAATTTATACTCTCATGATTTAATGCTTGAGGGTCGACCCTCCTTGTGTTCTTATATTCTATTTTGTATTGGGCCGACCCTTAGCAATTTATTTGTAATTTAATTGTTCTTCTCAAGTGGCCGACCTAATTGAGAAAACACCTCATCTTGTATATATACAAGGTCAAATTTGTTTATTTGAGATAACCAAGTTCAATCAGCATAATTCGCATTCAGCAGAAGTTCGCACTTGAGCAGCAGTCTATCATCTTGCAGCAGCAGACCGAATTCAAGGAGAAACATATTCGTTTGTATCTTTGCATCTAGGAGAGGTGCTATTATTCATTGTATCAAATTCGCCTATGTGTTGGGCCTGAGTTGTAAGCAGATTTCTGCTCTTGTTCTTCATTATATAAGAGACATATTTGCTGGGTTTTTCTCCCTCAGGAGGAGGGTTTTCCCAAGATATCTTGCTGTGTTTATTGTCTTATGTGTTGCAATTATTTTGAGTGCTTTCAGTTGTTTATCTAATCTATAAAACACTAACAGTATTTATCTCCTAAGGGGGCCGACCTAATGGAAAGGTCACCTATCCTTGTATATAATGAAGGTGATTTCATCTCATTTGAACACACATCCATTCACACTTCAATTCACATTTCTATAGAGCAGAAGTTCGCCCTTCAGCAGCAGATCAGATTTCAAGAAGAAATATATTCATTTGTGTCTTTGCATCAAGGAGAGATGCTACTATTTATTGTATGAGATTCGGCCCTGTATGAGGCCTGAGTTGTGAGCATATTTCTGCTCTTATTCATCTGATATATATATATGAGAGATTATTTCTTTCTGGGTTTTTCTCCCTCGAGTAGGAGGGTTTTCCCAAGATATTTTGTTGTGTTCATTGTCTTATGTGTTGAGTTTTCTGCTTATTGCATTTCTAATCTAAACTCTTAACAGTTTTAATTTGTAACTTTTGTAACAACACAAAACAAAACAATGGATGAGGAAATCCTCTCTTCAAATTCGCAAGGGAAGCTCCTGAGTCATAAGTCATAACTAAACCTAAAACTAGAACAAAATTCACAAACATTTACACCATACGAATTATCAATGGGGATTTTGCATTTAATATAAATTATTTCTTTGACCATGTTTTTGCCCCGGATGCAACACCGAACTATCAATAGCTTAGACTGCAATGAGATTTTCATATTAACATGGACTAAAAACTCAAGCACGAACAAACACAACTTCCTCTTGGTTAAAACAGAGAGCAGTGTTTAGCTGCAAACAAGGATTTGATTACTTAACATCAATAGACAATATTTATTGGCTAAATTAGAGACCAACGAATTAGCATCGACACAGAAAATGATAAAATGAAAGAAAGACACATGATTCCATTAAGTAAACTGTCAAAGGAATATGCAAAGTTATTACTTCAATGAGCAACAAACATCAACACGGAGTTTGACATGATTGTTCAATCCAATTCAACTCACAAAATTACAAATATCAAATATGGGATTAACAATTATTGAATAGTAACAGTTGGATGATTTTTGTAATAAAAGTGTAACATTCACTATTAGTTGTTACAAACACTCAACACATAAACTTGGCTTCAACCTTCAAATGACAATTTTTGTAGCATAAGTCTACCTTCAACTTTCGAATGACAATTTCTGCTACATAAGTCTACCTTTAACCCTCATTACATTGTACGTGTGACACATTTATAACCTTCTAGCTAAAGCTTATTGAAGTTTCAAAAATAATTAAATTAATTGCTTTGAAAACAGTTCTATCCTCATCCTCTGAAAATAATATAAAATATTACGTTCTTTCCATTTTTGCTTCTAATCTTAAGCAGCTATCAAAATCAGGGGCTCTATCTTCTGGTTTTGTGTTTAATTTTCTTTAACTAATCCTCTATCTCCTAAAAAAAATTGAAAAAATTGATATTCTTCATCTTGGGCATCACCTTGAATGGAAGGCTCAAATTCATCAATTTTTCTCCTTTATTCACTCTATTTTATGTTCATCTTTCACTTGTGACAATATACTAACTTGGGTGCCATTGTTGCCATGTCTCCCACTTCCCTTCAGCAAGAAAAATATGTTATTTTGGTGCTTGATGGAGTTTAAGCGCCCATTTGTTTTTTGGTGGAAGTTGTGGTTCATTAATGCCAAGTGGAGATTTTATGTAACTAACAATAACACCAAAAAATAAACTATTATAACTTGGTGCCAAGTGGAACTTTTGGTCACTTTATGCCAAGTGGAGGTTTTCATAGCTTCACACCAAGTGGAGAAATTGACCTGTATATGCCAGAAAGTGAAAATTGCCGAAGTTGGCCCTACGTAGAAGTTTCTCCACTTGACACCAAGTGGAAGTTTTCATCACATAACACCAGGTGGAGGTTTTCATAACTTGTGCCAAATGGGCAAATTGACCTTTAGATGCTAGAAAGTGAACTATCAAATTTGGCACCAAGTAGAAGTTTCTCCTCTTGAAACCAAGAAGAGATATTCATCACTTAATGTCAAGTGGAACTTTTAGGTACTCAAAACCAATTTGAAGAAATTTTCAAATGATTAACTCAAAACTTTGAATTTCCTTTAAATTTCTTTCATTTTTCATCTTCAAATATTGACCCTAATAGAAATTCCATTTCTTATCACCTTTCATCTTTCTGAATTCTATTTTAACATGGTGCAGCTTGAAACTACCCCAATAACCCTCTAACATTGCCATCCACTATTATTCACTAAAAAGGAGAAAGAGAAAAAGCAACTTCATAAAAATAGAAACTTCTGATTTTCATGCTTCTCTCCTCAATCCAAAACATAGCAAACGTCGATGTTTTTCTAAAAATAAAAATTTTGATCTCTTGTAAGCACTAAACTGCTCGTCTTGAATTTTAAATTCTTTGTTCTAGCAATTTCATGCTTGGAAGATGATCCCCATATATGATTCTGCCTCAATGAGTCAAAGAAGATTTGACTTGGCTTCAATCTTTCCTGCCCCTACCTAGCATCTTCCACCATAGTCTTTCATTTAACTTCACTCTTTCTTTCCTCTACCTGTGCTAGAGTCTCCATGATTAAAATCTTGATAATCTTCATCACAAACAACCTTCATACATCATTGGTGGACCAAGACAGACCAACACCTAAGGACTTGGCTATTTGACAAGAATGACAAGTTAGTTGGCATTGATGTGACAAGAATGGCTTGGTCTTTAGCTATAAACATGACTGAAAACAAAGTTTTCTAGGGGTACTCAGATTGGTACCAACAAAAAGTCTCCAAAGAAGTGTGGCGTTGCCAAGTTTACAAAGATAATGAAGGTAAGATACAAGGATTTTCAGGGTATTCAAGGCTGCAATTTTCAGCTAGGCTTTGATGCATGTTATACCCAATCCAAAACTCAACATTTGTACAACTCAATATACATTTGATATTGATTTTTCATCATTTTTGTGTTGGATTGAGATCTGTCATAGTTGTTTCTGGTCAAGTGGCAAGGACATCAAAGTCCATTATTTGTATTGACGATTTTTTGCAAATTGATTGTTGTTGCCTATGTTTCAACACACAAATGAATAAGCTCCTAAGCGATGGTTTGAGCTGCAAACAAACATATTGGCAAACGAAGGACAATGGAATTAGACCAAAAGTGTTCTTTTAGAATGCTAACATCATAACAAGATGTTTTGAAAAAAAGCAGCACACTTTTTTAATAGAAAAACTACAATTAGAATATAAAGATATCACACCCAGCAATAAGAGCTCATTTTTGAAGAATAAAATCATGCCTACATAGTCATGCGCACCTATCAAGAGCATCAAAAACAAATTGTTTTAATTTCCAATTACAGCTAACTTGAACAAACGAGGGCAAATGACATCCAAAATATGTAAGTACACTACTCAAGGATGCACACAAGAAACTAGAGCACGAAATGAAGTTTGTTTGTCAAACATTGTGGCCATAATCAAGCATGCATGAGTAAATGCAAGAGTAAAAAGGTGTGAAATCTAAAAATTGTACCTATTCCATCTAGCTGCATGGTTTAGGACATAAAATATTGGATCTCATTTATCATTCATGAGCGCATGAATAATAGAAGTGCACACCTATGTTAAGGGATAAAACAATATAAGTTCAATTGCTAAAGCTAATTCAATATAGTGGCGCACATGGCATATACAAGCAGGTGTGTAGACAAAGAAATTTTTGTCTTGAAAAAATAAAAATAAAACCAAAACAATGCATGCCTAGATTATTAGGGCATACCTCATGTAAGAAATTTTGTAAAATTGATTTCAAAGCTTGCATACATGTGCATGTAGGTTCAAAAGGGCACACTTTTGTAAAATTTAAATGGAATCGCAATGAGAAGTATGCCTACAAAGCTGCCAATTAAGTGTTGTGGAAAGCGAATCTCCTATTTATAATACAAAACTCCTCCAAAAGAGACATCACTCTTAAGCAATACCTATTATAAATATCATGCAGTAACTATTTTAGAGTCATCTAAGGAAAATCTCGATTTTAAATAATATTTGAAAGAGAAGAGTAAAGAAATGAGGGTTTTCATTGGCAATAGTCATAGCGAGCTATTATCATCATATCCAAATTATAATGGTAGTGTAAAAGGTTTAATGTGGAATTAATAGAGATTTATAACATAGAGAAGATTGTCAGAATTTCAAAGTTTCTAAGAATTTGTCAAGTTTGCTAAGACTTCGTCACCAGGGAAATCTTCGTTGAAATCTCCAAAAGTTGTTGAAATATTTTGGCAATGGTGAGCAACTTATCTATGTTTTCATCAAGTTGAGCTCTCTCAAGTGTCCATCATCCTCTAAAATTTAACCTATACCTCATCATGCTCAATTTGTGTACCATCATCATTAAGAAAGGTACATGAAAGAGATGTTGGCAAGGAAGCAACTTGCTATCTAATTTCATCCAATCTAACTCTTTTGATCCCCCAATATGGTGACAACCTCAACAATAAATCCAAACCAAAAACATATACTATGGCAATCAAATGAATGTTTGGTCGTCTCTAAAGTTTGTCACTACATACCCATCCCAACCAATTTCAAGGATCCAAGAGTAAGAGCAAGTTTCAATTTTCCTATCAAGCCTTCATAGGTGGAAGCCTTGCTAATCATACCAAGCTCTAATGCCAAAATTTCCTCTCTTAGAAGCTTCAGTTTGGTCAACAAAGCATACAGCCTATCTAGTACATTTGACCCTTGTTCACATTTTTTTTCCAATCCCTTTTCAACACTCTTATCATGTGCAACTAGCTGATCCAATCACCTTTGCTGATCTATGGAGTGAAAAAATTGTAGAACAAAACAAGCTATGAACTCCTTATCTTGTTTATTTTTATCTTTCAAGGCAGCTTTTTCCTCACCATCTTTGAGGATTTTTCTGATGTCCCTTACCCGACTTTGCCCTAGAATTCGCTTGTTGATTAGATTTAGGGTTTCTTATTTCTCAAATGAATGTTCTCTTTGACTAAGTAATCTTGGATTGAAATCTGCATTTAATATTTCCACATGTACATATATCTATTAGCATTAATATCTAGATATCCATACATAAATATAATCACAAATGCAATCATGAAAACACATGAGGGGTGGCATGGATGGATCCGTCTAAAGCCATGGTCCCTAGTAAAAAGGTGGTAACCTACAACCCTCCCTTCTTAATGACTTGTAACTGCATTCTCTATCCATGTGGATAGATCTGCGCGAAGTCCTTGGCTAAGTTCAAGGGGTTGTAACCTACAACCTTCCACTCTAGGGGACTTGTAACTGCATTCTCCACCCATGGCATCTCCTCGGAAAACAAATGACCTACTGGGGGAAGCCAGCGGAGCTTATAAGTGGCCTAGGCCTACCACCCCTCCATGGCCGCAATGGAATCTTAGGTGGGACCCCCACCCCTCCATGGCCCAACCCTTGCCTTGGGACTAGCGGAACCTTAGGTGGACTTGCCACCCCTCCATGGCACATCCCTGCCTTGGGTCCTAGGGGCGGAACCTTAAGTGAGGTTTTTAGGCACCACTTTTCTCAGGCCCTTCCTCCCTAGTAGGCTTACAAACACGGAGAAGACAATCTTTTAGCAATCAAATACATTTGCATTTATTACTGATTCTTTTAGTCAATATCAACATCATTATCATCATGATAATACTAAAGAAAGCATTACACCAATAATCAGATTAGCAATATACGTTTCTTATATTCAAAATATGCTAAATATTATTGCTAAGTGAGTACATCACCTGATCTATTGTGTCTTCCCATGACCCTTCATTCCTTAATCGCCTTCCTTCAATCTTACATTTGATTGATCATAGGATAAAAACATATATAAATAAATATTAATCTATTCATTTTTATATTAAGATCGTAATTACTTATAGGGCTCAATAATTGTTGCAAGTATCATCATTGTATATTAACAAGTGATTTACATATCTACTTACCCATATATATATATTTGATTTTATAATATATTTATAAATTTATATATATAAGATTATGTCTTCATATTATTATATTTAACTTACTGTTAATGTATTGCTGCTGCCTTTCTAACATATACGATCTGTAGTCTGTTCTTATCTTTTTATCTCCTATCCTTCTCCCCCCTTGCAAATGACATGACTTCCTTTTTATACCCTCCCCTTGAGAGGACAAGCCATGTCCCTTCATAAATAGGAACCTTGCCAAGAGTTGTGTCTTTTCCCCAATAGAACGCTACCTTAATTATTATTACTTTGCTATTTATTTTATGTTTTTATTAGTTATTACTTTAATGTCACGATTTTATTGCTGCCTTCTGATCGCTACACTTTTCCTTGAATAAGACAAGGTAGAATTTGTCTTTTATGGATTTGTCTTATATGGCATTTTTCCTCTATAGAATTACTGGCTTGGAGATTGATTATTACCTTCTGATCGTTGCTCCCTCCTGTTTTATCTTATGCCAATTTCTGTATTAGTCACTGTATGTTCATTCTTGAATATAATCACTATGCTTATATAACTATCGCTGTGCATTAGGATATACTAACTGCTGCTAATATTAATCGCTGCTTATGCAAATAGTTCTTGCTGCTATTCTCTTTAATGTATATTACTTATATTAATTATTATCTATTTTTTTATTTTAATATATTTATTCTTATATTAGCTTTACATATATTTAATATTTGTATTGTAATTATAATGATATCTAGGATGATTATAATTAGAATGTTTTAAATTGCAATTACTTATATTTTTAATTTCAATGTTCATTTGACTCTCTTATTTGTATTTTAATATTTCCCATTTCGGGGTTACAATTCCGGGGACATGACAATTTTTTCCTTATAATCTTCAATGACTGCAAAATATTGACATTAACTTGATGTGTTCTTTCCTTAAAATGATTCTTAGCCATCAAAAATATGTTGGTTCAACATCATATACTGCTTTCCCATCAAGAGGAATAGCTGTCTCTAAAACCAAAAGACCATTTGGGTTGTTTTTTTAAGTTTGGATTGCTTCTTCAGCCTCTTAGGCTTTAGGTCTAAGAGAATACATGTGCCACAATGTTTGACTTGATAGGAAGAAACAAGTTTCCTCTTTCTAGTTACGTCAGATTTCACCCATTCTAGCACTTTTCTCTCCTACTCATGTCCTCCAAGAGGACTAGGGGAAGAAATGTGATAGGAGGAATAGGAAAGCAAAAGTTGGAAGGTCCTATAGATGAGATGTGGAAGGAATGGAGGGTGGAAAGGAAGGTTTTGGATGTCAAGGCAACATCCAAAGGTACGAGTGAAAGGGAATGATACAAACAGAATAGATGACACTATTTGAGGTTGTGGATTCAAGTGAAGGCAAGGAGGGGATTTTGTGCTCTTCCTCGCAACCAACTTCAGCTTTTAAATCTTCTGAACTATATCTAGAACACTTGTAGTTTAAGGAACTGACTCTATTTTACTTCTCAATCTCTATTGAGCTAACTACTATTGATTTTTGTCTTGTGTATAAAGAAGAGGAAGAGAGTACTAATTTTTGAGGATGTGACAAGCTAGCTAAAATTTGCCCTTTTTCTACACTTTTTTATGACTTATTTGCCTATAAAATCATCCTACTTCTATCCATGACTGATTTGATCTTGTTGGTGACAGAAGTTGTAAGAACCCCTCTATAATTTCATCAAAATCATGCATTCCTCTTCATACACATTTTTCCAAACACTTTGCATACTTCCTTAGGTTAAGAGGTTTTCTTTTGTAAATTTGTTATATTCAGATTTGTGAAGGGTTTATTGTATGATATTGATGCCAAATGAATAATAAATTAAACACAAAGCAACATACATTCATATGTTGGAAGAACAATATAAAATCTTAGCATAAAATCTTTTAATGTGAATCTGAAAACAAGTATTTAACAGTCCAGATCTGACCTCTTTAATTGTCTTGAAATGTGCACACAATGGTTGACCAAATCTGATACAACATGACTAATGATAGGCTACAAAAAAGCTCAGAATTTTTTTGTCAAAAGAATCCTTCAAACACCTCAAAAAATCCCTGATATTATACCCCTATGACTACTCCAAAATTCTGCAAAATAAAATCACCCAAATCTGCTATTATCTGCAAAATAAAATCACCCAGATTCCTGCAATATTCATCTCAGAAATGGGGCTCATATCCTCTGAATAATTCAATAATATGTTCAGAAAATAACCCTTTTATTAAACATTAACCCCACACTAAAACTTCATGCCTAGGGTCTTGATACACCCAGCAATAAACAGAAACCCTAGTCGCCCAAAAATCAGCAATCTATCACAGCAGCCAGCATAGAAATGGCCCAAATATATTCCCACCATTCATCCAAATCCTCAAACAATAATTTTAGAAATTTTTCTTCAAGGAAGACATCACAAATTTCCCCAAAATTATCTCTGCAGCAATTTATTCTTTGAAGCTCCAATCTTCCATAAACTGATCAAATAAGCTCAAGTTTGAATTCTGAAATCCACCCAATAGGCTGAATGGGTTTTCGTCCAAACAACCGTCTCACCCAAGGGTTTTCGTCCTAGGGCACGTTGAACCTGCAAACACAAGCTCTCCAAAATTCTCTGATAGAAAATATCAAACCAAGATGTCCAAATGACTTGCTCTCCTCTCCTTTTGAAGGTTTAGCTGAGTCTTTTAGAAGAATCTTATTTAACCTCCTCAAGGCTTCTAGAAGAACACTTTATTTAATAAAGTGACTTTATAATATTTCTTATTTTTTATTTAAGTCACTTTAATTAAATTAATTAAAAATAAAGTTATCCTTATGAATTAATTTATTTAGACAACTTTATAAATAATTAATTTAACTTTATCCCCTTACAATGCTTGACCATAGCCTATGGGAATAAAATAGGCTAGATGGCCCTGTTGGATGATCATTCGGAAAAAAGGGGCATTACATAAGTATTTTGTTTGATGATCCAAGTTACCAAACATCGGTGGTGTTGTTCTGAATTTGCTGATATGAAGTGAGGAGATAAAATCTTTCAATCTGAGTCTGAAATGTCTCCAAGAACTTCTTTATAGATTAAATTAATCATTTGTTTTATAGTCGATCCACTATGTTCCCTCCTCACCTCATATTCATCACTACAGTTTGCCCAAAAGTCTTCTATTCTCAGTATGTGCTGAAAACAGTGTCCCAACCTCTCATTAAAGATGTCTCTAGGATCATAGGTGCCTTTTCATAGAAAAACTTCTCATCATCTACATCCTTTGAATCAAGGGTATTTTTATGCTTATAGCAACCCAATTGAATAGGGAAACTAATTGCTTGCTTGGGTTTATCCCTCTATATTAAATGAATTTTGAGCCACCTACCTATAAAACTCCAACAAAAGCATCTAATCACTAGAATAACATGGGGACATGTAGGGAAAAGAGATGAAGCTAAACACCCTAATGTAGCTGAAAATGGGGAACTAGATGAACCAATTTTCCCACTCTAATATTTCAACCCTTGCTTGCTTTGAAATCTTGATATACAACTTCTCATCCATTCTTTTACAAAATGCATCAAGCCTTGTGTCATTCTCCCTTCAATGGTGTTTCAATGACTAACTATATTCGAGCTAAGGTAAATTCCCATAAATGCAAGTGGTACTAAATGAACCCTCTCATGACAATCTTGAAAAAGGTTGTCTCTTTGCAAATGCAAAGACCAAATAAGATAGCATGTGAAACTTGCAAGTGCACTCAAAGTCTACCAATTGTCTATGAATATACTCACTGATTAAGACAGCCCAATCCAAGTAGATTTACTTTTCGCATATTTATTGTACCCAAACCAAATTTTTTGCTTCATTAAGGCATTTTGCTTAAAATGGTCTAAACCTTGTTAAAATGATGTCAAAACTCAGTTTTTGGGCAAATCAAGTATGGAATTTTGGTCAGTATGAAGTTAGGAAGATATTGGAAAAATTTGAAAATTTTGAAAATTAGGGTTTTTGGACCCCTGTTTTTAGGTCAAAAATCCCTTAAAATAGAAACTTGTCAAAATTGGCTGAAATTAATTTTGATTGGCTTATTTTGCATCACGATCACAGTGGTCAAGTCGATTTCAGTAAAAAGTCAATTTAAGCCTGGTGAGTAGTTTTCACTTTTTCAAGTCGAAAGTTAGGATTTTTGAGGTCATCAATGGCAATTGGCCAGTACCTAGTGTCAAAATCTAAGCCTGAAACTCAAAGCAAAACATTCTATGATGAAAGATGCTTTTCGATGGAAGGGATTTTCAAATGGCGAAAAGCGCTAAAAATATTCTAAGTTTGGAAACATTTCACTTTGTAACATGGGAGACGCTTGCGCGATCAACGTGCAAATCAACTTTACAGTGTCCGTACATCTGAAAATGGTGAAATACAGTCACACACACACATCAGCAGCAATAATGCTTCTACATGGTCAACTCAGTAGCCGACATGGTGTTCGCAGAGCGCGAAATGGAGGAAAACATCAAGTCTGGAGCAAATTTGCGCCCCTATAGCCCAGGGGCGCCCTTCAATTCGGAGTCTCAGATTCAGTTGTTTCTGGTTGCAAATACATTCATTCTCTTTGGTTTTCTGTCAGCTTTCCGACAAGCTATCAAGCAAGTCCACCGATTCTCAGAACTCCGACAATCGAAGGCGGAAGCAGAAGTTATGAAGGAGTTACATATCACGAAGGCAGTCAAATTTACAGTTGCTACAGGGGCGCCCTTGAATTAGACATGTCAGATGAATGAATTTGCAGTTTTCGTTTCTGGGGGATCTCTTTCTGATTCAGCCCAACTCCGTGATGCACCTGTTCGCAAGATCATCGGGTGTAGTGAATCTATCCGTCAGCCTTCAGGATATGTCAATCACCCGTAGTCGAAGAATCAGTTCAAAATGGAGACAATCAAGAAAATGGCTAAGAAATTTACACATTGCCTTGAAAAAGGCACCCTTCTTTGGTTGGCACTAAATGTAGTCTTTTTGCTTCGTCACTCCCAAGAACATCTCTTCCAAGTTGTTCCAGCTACGCAGCAAGCCCGTCAACATGCAAATCGGAGTAATCCAACTCCCAGCTATGTAGCAAGCCCATCAGCACGCAAATCGGAGTAATCCAGCTACCAATAGCAAGGGTCAAAGTAGGGCACTCGGTTGAAATTGACAAAATGCAAAATCATGTTAATTTATGTTCCTGCTCCTCTACAAGCCAGGGGCGCCCTTGCATTTGGGGGTCTTAATCCAACATTCAGGCCTTGCACATGCAGTCATCAGGTGCGTAATTCTTCCAACTACGTGATGGATCTAGCGTCCAATCAACGGGAGTCATTGTTCACCGGCAACAGAAAATTGAAGCGTCAAATGGCAAATCAAGAAAATGGCTTATGGAATTTCTTTCGAAATTACATGTCTCCTTGAGAAAGGCATCCTTCATTTTGAGGCACTAGATTCAGTTTTCTGAGGTCACAACTCCCAACAAACATTTCATCAGTTTTGATCTGGCTACGCGATGAGTCCTTCAGTTCAGTTTCAGCATCACCCGGGCGCCCAGAAATCAAAGTTCAACACAGGCTACTATGACGTTTTCAACAAGCTACAAAATAGGAAGTTAGCAAAACATCTCAACTTTTGAAGGTGGACGCCTAGAAAGTCAAAGTTTGACTTTTTGGAATCAAGAAAATATTCTAAGCGAACCCAAAAAGAGAGATTTCAGTTAACTCAATAAAATATTATTAAATCTTCAGTTTTAGCAGTTAGCTTTGCTAAAGGCGAATTTCTTCAATGTTTTAATATTGGTGCCTATTTTGAGACTCATTGAGTTTCGCATGTTGAGTTGAACTGAATATTTTAATATTTTTGAGACTTCAAGTCAATTTCTGTTGTGTGAAGTGGGGTCCAATCAAATAACTTCTTTTGAAATCAAGGTTTCTACTTGCAGTTGGCGCCATGAACTTAAGATTTTTTCTATTTATTCAAAGATGGCGTCCATTTCTCTCATAACAGGTTGACGTGCAAGCGAATTTTCTCTTGTGCAAGCATTCAAAGGCATCATAAATATTATTTTTCAGATTTCCTTGTAGATACAAGTCCAGAATAATCAACAAACTTCAAACAAGCATGGCGATTTTGACAGAATCAAAAACATAAACCCTCTTTCTTATGTCTTAATTTCTCCTATTCTTGTTTTAGGTATTCTTCGCATGTCCAAGAATTCGGCGACTTTTGACATTTTTGATCATCTGGGTTGGTTGTGCACGGCTTTCTCTACAAAACCCATGTGTTCGATTTTTTCAGAAAAAATTACCTCGAAGCTTCAAATCTCAAAGCTTTGCTTTTATCAATTGAAATTCATTTGCATGGTGGAGTAAAAGACAGTACTTTTCAAAACGGAGGATCTAAGTTCGCTTGAAATCATCTTCTACACAAAACCCATGTTCCAGTTTTTTTCGAAAAAGTCTGCCTGCAGCTCTGCTGCCCCTAATTGTTTTTTTCATAAAAGTCTTTGCATGTCAAGCTAAAAGGTGTTTTTTCAAATTTTTGACGTTGAGGGTTTGTTTAAAATCATTTTCTGCACAAAACCCACATCTCAGAATTTTTCGTGAAAATTGCCCTCCGACGGGCTATTTTTAGCCTTGTCAGAGCATTTTCAGCTTTCTGGAGAAGGTTGTCAGAATATAGCTGTGTTCACAGTCAACAGGTGAGTTTTTCAAAATGCAATACACATAGAATGAATTCAGGACCAAGTCGGTCCTAATTCATGATTTCATCGGAACGGTTAACACAAACTTGCATAAGATGCTTCCACAAGCCATTTTGGATCCAATAAAGATAAGTTCAACAATACTTCAAAACATCGAAAGGTCCGAGTTGCTAGAGGCGGCTTCTATCCCCATTTCAGTTCAGTGCATAGAATTCATGATGTCTTGTGTTAAGCATTACAATTCTACTGCCTGTGAAATTCAGTCAACGGATGGACAGGTGACTTGCAGTCTCAAGCCCCGAGATATTGAGAAATGTTTTGGTATTCCTCAGCATCCAAATAGTTTGGTCATTAGCATGGAACTGTGTGAAAAGGCGTTCAATGCTGATAAGGACATGTGTTAGAATAAAATGGCAGAAAGGTGGCTAAAAGAAAAAAGTAAATTGCCAAATAGTGTGGGTCGCAGAGAGTTCAAGGATGAATATGCAATTTTGATCACTCTTCTTAATCGTGTCTCCAATCATTCAGATGCAGACAAATTCCAACCTTGGATGTATTATGGCATTGCTCAGATTGTTTCCAGGCAAGAGTATTATGACTGGGCTTCTTTGATCAGCGACGTCATTCACAAACAGATTACTAGATTCCTAGTTGCCCATGATTTTCACATGTGTTCTTATCTTGTATACTTGATTGCATATCAGAATCAGTTTAGAGGTTTGAATACCATGGGCGTTCTCAGTGTGCAAAAAGTTTATCGGTACTACGATCAACTTGAATTCACAACTTCCGAGTGGCATTTCAAGCACGTGCAAGAAGCATTCTTGATATACACAGTGAGAGACCTAGACCGAGAGTTACATGTTTGTATTTCAGTAGTTGCTCGAGAGGCAATGGCAGAATGGGCGGACAGGTTCATTCAGTTCCCTAAATATACTTACATCCGTGTCTATGGTTATACAAAAAATCCAGCCATGCTACCACGTTACCCTTCGGATAAGACGTTGTTCATGGAATTTCTAAGGCAATTATCTAAAGTCCATTCACGGTTGTGTAACAAGCGTAAGCCAGCAGCCAGTTTTACTTTGCAGATGGGAATGTACAGATGTAAAACAGCAGTTGATGCCAAGATTGCAAATCAAGAGTTGGAAAACCTCAAGCTCAAGTACCTTGTTGACGCACGCTCATATGACCCTTGGGGTTATTATTCAACGCGTCTTGGAGGTCACTCTCATCACAAGCCTTCTATGGAGGACTACTGGGTCAGCTGCAAGGATGAGTTCGAGGTACATCGACACAGTTATAGCAGGTTCACTCTCTCGCAGATTTCTCTATACATGTCAAAGAATGTGGAAGGGTTGTCAGATGATGATGGGGATGTACTTCCTCAATTCTTCAGAGAGCAGGTTGATACACAACCACTTCCAGCTATTGATTGGTTCGCCCAGGAGTATTCATCCATGAAAGAGAGAACAAGTAGAGCTATTTAGAATAGCATACTCTACTTAGAAAGCAAGAAAACAAGGAGGGCAGTCATGCCAAGCATAGAGCCGCCATTGGTGGATTCTACACTGCCATCCTCGTCAAAGCCTAAATAGAAGAAAAGGAGTAATCCTCCTAAAAAGAACAAGATGCCCAACAATTCAAAAGGGAAGGCACTTGTTGTAGAAACACACATAGAGCCAGCTGCAAACACAATTTGTAGCATGCTAGAGCCAGAAGTACAGCCTCCTGCACCATCCACCACACCACGACAGTCTCCAATTCTGATTCACATCGATTTGGAGCAAGACTCACCACCGCATAGCCATACTTCTACACTTTCCGCCTCATCAGGACCTCCTGTGACTAGCACCGATCCATCCAGTGAGATTAGTCGAGACTCGTCTTGGCTTGAGAGTCACCTGGGTAGGAAGAGGAGGCAACCGTCATACATACTTGATTCTTCAGACTTTGATCACTTCTACTAGGATCCATCAGATAAGAGGATTAAGAAACAAGTTCATGTAGAGAGGAACGCTGAGAAAGAGATCATTGTAGAGACTGCAATACCTCCACCAGACAAGAATTTGGACGAGTTGGAAGTTGAGGACTTCAAAGTTATCAAGGTTAACCTTGGCAGGAGCACATGCCAAACAGAGGTTAATTTGCTTCAAGTTGCAACTGACAACATAATGGATAGAGTGGCAAAAGATGGAGAAGACAAGGCAGCCCTCAAGGATGAAATCCAGCAACTTTGTCAATACACCTCTAATCTCATCCATAGACCCGAGAATGTCACCGCTTCACTCCCACAGATGATAGAGCCACCAGCAGAGCAGGATCAACTCAATCAGATGGTTGTGTACAGGAAGCGCATGATGGATTGGGAAGAGGAGTTTATCACTAAGGGCCACTTTGTACTTGCAGAGCTATTTCAGTTGAGATACAACGCTCGCGAACTCTGTTTGCAAATTCAAGATTCAGAGCGCAGCTTGGCGCTTGACAAACCTAGGGATGAAATCTTGAACGCTCACCTGAGTATGGTATGTGACTCGGTCACTGATGAAGAAGATAGAGAAACTTTTTTTTTATTGGAGAACTGAAATATTCCAAGCCAATTTTTTCGTTTTTCAAATTACAAATTAGAAACAAATGCACCCGTTAAGGTTAGCAGCTAAACCCAAAACGTGCGGAAGCAACTCTAACCAGAATGTACACCAGGATCCCGATGTGGGCAAGGTGTGAGCATTGGTCAGAGGATCTAAATCAAATTGCTTATGCAGGAACTCTAACCAAGAATGGCGTCGATGATGGCGAGCATATGGTCAGAGGATCTTCTACACTAAGTGTTGAAAGGGAACTCGACACCAAATATGTGCTACCCAATCCAGTATGGAGTGAGGGGCGACCATATGGCGGAGTGTTACAAAGTATAATGCTTGAAAGAAATACTGAAAAGCTGAGAGTACTCAACACCCAGAATGTGCTTGCTAACCCAGAGTGGGAAAGTAGCTACCATAGGGCGGAGATGTATCTATTACAAAACTTCATAATGAAAGAGAGCATTACAAATCAGATTTGAAAATGACTGCCAGTACTACTGTCAGTTTACAAAATGAGGATCATTCGCCTGCCAATAGCTTAGGAATTCGAAAGATTAACAATACATCATAAAGAACTCTCCTTAGCTTGGATAGAGTGCCAAAACAATACAACTCTTCAATGATCAAGATTCTAATTCTGGTTTATCACAAATCTGCACTTTAAATTGAAAAACCAGCAACCTATGAATTTACTCATATGCTCATAACTCTCTCATTTCTCACCCAAATGATCTCAAATCTGATGCAATAGACCTTCAAAATGATGGCGCCTAACTTAGTAATAAGAAATGGCATCTAAAAATGGTTATTAATCACTGACACGAATCCTAATGCACTCCAGAAAGTACGGCTTTCAAGGAATGACGGATTTGCATTATAAAATCATAAGCTTCGTATTAAAATCTGCAAATATTCATGAAAGGGCGCCCTTACCAATAAGATGCAATGACACAATACCCAGAATGAGATTATTTTTGTTTTCTGATTTACGAGTGAAACTACAGATTCAGCCTTGTTATCAGCAACTCCAGAAAATGACATAAAATGCAATAAACTGAACTTCTAATGGCAAAACAACACTACAATGCAAACCTCACTACAACTCACTCAAAATAAGCAATCCTCTCCACTAGGTGCTATCTCTCAAGCACGAAGTCGAGCCAAGGCTAGGAGGCATTCATTCCTCGAAGCAATCCAGCAACCATTTTGGCAACATAACAATAGCATAGACAAAAGATCATCAAATGAGAACCCAAGGCTGTCTTTTATAAGCTTCTGTTGACCTTCCTTGAAACCCTAACTTCTTTTCCAAAGTCAAAACCCTAATCCCAAGAAATGGCATCCTTTTCCAAGCATCTTTAATTTTGACTTCATTAAATTTCTCACTTAAATAAATGCGTCCTCCTTAAGGCTTAGTTTTGACTTGATAAATTCAATATAATTTTAATATAACCTCAATGATGGCGCCACCCTTCAAGTCCACCTTTTAAAATAACATTAAGTTATTTGACTAGGCCAAGGTGATAAAATAACATTTAAATTATAATGTTATTTTTAAATGAAATGAGCTCAACTCTCCAAAACTACTTCTGAAGCCCGAAACTGAATACGCCACTTGAGACAAATGAAGGGGAAAGTCAACTACCTGAGACCAACCTGTATACTGCCAAAAATAGAATTTACTAAAATTAGTAAATTCCAGAAAATGCTCTGAATGCCGAAATGATCATACCACTGCGAAGCTCTCTGAAAACCCAGAAAGAATCCGCCATCAAATCCACCAACTCCGAGCAAAGACATCCCCAAAAATAGGAAACCCTAATTTAACCTTCCGACTAGCCTTCGGGTTTCCAGAAAAAGGCCAACGGTCACTGGAAATATCAGGTTTGAGAAGGGGACATTACAAGAACACAATTAATCTTCAAGGCAAAAATACAAGAAACAATGATTTCAGAGTTGGCCGAGAGTAGAGAGCATGTGACTACTGCACTTCATTATGTGAGAACTTTTGTGTCACAAGTTCCTTGCCAATATCAGTGTGAGGGTGGTGAGTATGTTGAGCTTACAGACGTTCAGTCAGAATTGCAAACACTCATCCATGGTATTTTCAGTGGAGACTCTATTGGTTGTAAGTTAGATCAACTTACAGTCATGTCAGCATTGTTTGATGAGGCGATCAAAAGAAGAGGTGAACTTCAGAGCCAGATCACAAGTGGCGAGGATATGCTGCACAGACATCGTGTACTACGAAAGAGTATCAGTGCCCCGGATGGTGATGCAGACAACGATCTCATGGAGGGGTTAGTTGCTCGAGATCAGAGCCAGTGAACTCCAATTCAGGGCGTCCCACCTTTTCCAAGATAGACATTAAACACAGGAGTTAAACTCAATGCCTCTTTTCGAGTTAACTCGTTGTTCCACAATGCATGCTATGTCTTTCTCAGAAACATCTTTGTATAGATGAAGTTTTCTTTTAGTTTTAATTCTCCGTTAACTGAGGTAGTTTCCAGTTAACTTGCTTTTCAATAAAGACGTGCATGTTGCACATGTCCATTTAGTCTTGTTTGTATTGGTTAACTGATGGTAGCTTTCCAGTTAACTGTATAGTTTCATTTATTTAGACTTAGAGAATAAAATCTCGCATGCTGCGAGACTGTAGTTGACTCAAGGTGATTTTAAGGTTGCCTACACCTTTGATGTCTATAAATAAGAGCTTTCAGCTCATTTGTAAATAACTTTTGCACACGATAGCAATATATGTTGAGCCTACCTTGCCTGTAATATTGTTATTCTGTATCTGTTCATGAGTGATTACTATATTAATGAATAGTTGTGCCACCTTGCCTTCATGTTATTACTATGGTGTTTGTTCAAATCTTAGTTAAATGGGGTTGCTAGTTTGATTGTTTATTGTATGCGTGTCTCGTCTATGCAATTTACTGTCCTAGTTGCTTACCTTATGTTATGTTAATAATAAGCCTATTCAGATGAGCAAATTGCTGAGCCATCTTGCCCTCATGTTGTAAATTTGTACCTAAAGCTTATCGTTTGATGTGTGTGTCAATAAACCTATTCAGCCAAGCAAATAATTGAGCCACCTTGCCCTCATGTTGTGAAGTTGTACTCAGTTTATCGTATATTTGTTTGTTTCTAATAAACTTCTTCCCAGCCAAGCAAATAGTTGAGCCACCTTGCCTTCATGTTGTGAATCTGTACTTGAAGTTTATCGTATAATCACATTCCTGCTCCTTTTCCTCATGCTCTATTTTCTTGAGGAGATTGGATAGTTTAAAGCATTTAGTTTTTAGTTGTAGTTAAGACCTACAAAACCAGAGAAAATCCTTAGTTGCAACATCCTTGGTTTTCTTAACTTTGTGCCTCTTCCAGCTGAGTCAAAAAGATAAGATTTAGATATTTTACTTTTAGAACGCATATCAGCAAAAGAGGGAGTTTCCCCTCCTAATTTGAAGAGCAGTCATTACGCACTGTGCATAGCTGTCCATACCAACACGCACTCCAGAGGTGCTAATTATTACGCCAACAATATTGCACTCATAATGTAAAACATTCATGGCCTAAAATCCCTCCCTCCACTTATCCTGTCACTCAATTAAGAAAAGTGATCATAATGGCAAGGAACTTATTCCTTCTAAACACCTTTTAGACTCATTTCTTGCTCTCTTTAAACCAATGTTTGTTCACATGCTTTTGGTTTTCAAGGGTTTTCATGTTCAACACCATTTCACACTTAACTAAGCCAAATTCTTGGGCTTCCTCATACAACGGAAAACAAAAAATTCTAACAATGGAGTTGGCACCAAGTTTGCAAAGAACTAGACCATTCAATGAGCCTAGTCTCAAGATTGTAGTGGTTGACACAAGCAACAATAAATTCCTAACCTTTTGCTGGGATTGGAAAGGAGGATTCTTCAATAACACTACTATCATGAAGTCCTTTCGCTATCTTATTCCCTTTCCAAATGCATTCTCCTAACTCTAATTCTTGGACATTGACATGTCCCAAATTGCTAACCTTGATCTGAGGATATTGGACACTAGTGTAGACACTAAAATAATTCCTCTTATTATCATATTAATTAATCACATTATCATTTACCGTTATTATTCATTATTATTAATCATTTAATTTAATAATATTTTATTATTTAATTAAGATGAGCTCATTATTCATTCAAATAAATTAATAAATTTCATTATTATCCCTTCACAAGTTAACTCATTCTTCAATTTAGCAACTTCCTCATCGAAAAATCTATTAATAAATTCATAATTATCTTCTCAAAAGTTAACTCATTCTTTTGATTAGCAACTTCTTCTCATTATCCATTTAATTAATTAATTAAATTCATTATTATCCACTCACGAGTTCAAAATGGCAATTTTCCATTACCATTTGAGTTAACTCCTAATCTTTGATCAAATCCTCACCATTCACATGATTTCTCAAAAGTTCATAAAATCATCATTTTCATAATCACAAATCTTCATGCAAAATAACTCTTATCAATTTTGAATTTTATTCAATGTTACCCCAAGTTTTCGGGACGGGGACGGCGGGGGACGAGGGAACGAGTCCCCAGGTTTCCGATTTTTCAAGCCAAATTTAGGGACGGCAGGGGACGCCTATATATAATATAGAAAAATTTAAAATATATAAGGAAACATTAAATATCCATATGAAAACATGGATAAAGCATGCATATATACATTATAGAAACTTAGCATATAACATTTTTGTTAAGAATTCATTGCCAATATAGTTTTTTTTCAATTACAATATGAAAATCAAAATAAAAAGAACATGGTACATTATTGTTGTCCCCCTGGCCCTTTCCGAGACAGGGACGTTTCGGGGACGGGGACGGGGACAGGGACGGGGGGGTTTAGACCAGGGGACATGTCCCCAGGTAACACTGATTTTATTTAATTCAAAAATCATTAATGTTATACTGCAAAGTTGAGCATCCACATTATTCAAGTCTTGAGCAAATCACCTCACTATGCTCAATCTGAGGTTTGTGGTTGAATTTAAAAATAGGATTATAATTTATATCTTTAAATTCTTATTTTATGTTTTCAAATTTTTATTGCAGACGACTAGTTTGGAAGGAGATTCCATTATTTGGAAATGGTACTGCAATTTTATTTGTGGTGAGAAAGGAGTTTCTCATTGCTGATTTTACTCTAAACCATAGAAGCATAAATCTGCAAAAAATCGTAAAAATCGCGATTTTAAAAAATCTGCAAGGTTCCCGATTTTTTCCTCCAAAAAATCGGGATTTTTTGGGTTCCGTTGACCCTGCAAAAAATTCGTTAAAAATCGCATTTAAATCGTGATTTAAATGTCGAAAAAATCGTTAAAAGAAGGCGGAAAATCCGGAACCCTAAAACGTGCGAAAAAACCCAGAAAGCACGTGTTTTTTTGTTATTAATATGTTTGCGCTAGTCGTTATTTTCAAAAATTTCATGAAAATGTTCAAAAAAAAAGTAGGTTTTATCTATTTTTCTACATTTTTTTTACGTTTTTTTTTTCAAATCCGATTTTTTCCCAATTTTTTCCCCAAACGATTTTTGCTGCTATGCAGTCTAAACATTTGCTTTTCTTGAAATCTGATAGAAATTTGTTCCTTTAGAACCAAACTAGTATCCTTTTACGACTAAAAACTGATGTCTTTCCACTAAAAGCACAATTGTTGTTGCTGAAAACTGTTAACTTGTGCATACTAAAATCAGTTGATTGCCATATACCTTGACAAACATAACAATAAAGGAGTTCAAAATCTACAAAAGTGAACTTGAATACACAATGTTCTATAACTGAAATCTATGCATTTTGACAGAAAACTATGGTTATATGTTGTAAACCTGCAATCATGGGACCGCACAAACTGTTGTGTGTATGATTGAATGTAGAGCTATCACACACCTTGAATGGAGCTTGAAACCTTAGGCTTTTCTTGTAACTAATTCAACATTACAAACCCTACTATGTTGCCACCTGAAATGACTGAAAACTGCCTTGAAAACAAATAAAATCTGCCCCTTGAAGCCCTAAGATGTGACTCATACAACATAAAGAAGCTTGAAAACCTGTTGTTTCACCCATAGTTGCAAGACTCGCCAAAAACTCGGCGAGTTTCAAAAAACTCGCGAGTTTTTTTGGCTGGCAGGTTTTCCAGGCAATTGTACGCCGAGAAAACTCACCGTACTTTTGGCGAGTTTTTCCAGAATGTACGGCGAGTTTTCTGGAAAAACCCGCGCGACTTTTGGAACGCCCAGGCAGCCGCTTAAAAACAATTTTAACTTCTTTTTTTCATTCATTCTCTTCTCACACTCAGTAAAAAACCTCTTCAAGGCATTGTGCACTCATTTGCGGTGATTTTGCATCCAAAAGACAAGATTTGAAGGGCATTCACATCAAATTTAGAAGGCAAATTGGATTTCCAGGTAGGGTTTCTCATTTTTCTTATTCTTTCATTTTTTTTTAAAATTCTTCATTCTTGTTGGTTCTATGTTAACAAATCATCTGAATGTAGTCTGAAAATGATTTAAATGCATTTATATTCATCAAAACAAGATTTAGATTCATCAAAACAAGATTTTTTTATGAATTTTAGTGATTTTTTCACATATTTTGCTGATTTTTTCATTTTTTTAAAACCCTAGTTATTTTTTTTGTTTTGAATCCTCTTTTTTGTTGAATAACATGTTTACAATCTTAGATTAGCTTAATTTTTTACTAGTTTGAAGCAATTTTCAGATTTTTTACATTTTTTCACATTTTTTTGAAACCCTAGTTATTATTATTTTTTTTAAATCCAATTTTTTTGTTATGAAAAATGTTTAGAATCTAGTGATAGATTTTTAGTAATTTAAACTTAAAGTAATCTCTTTTGATTTAATCTAATTTAGCTTGTTTTTAAATTTTCTATCAAAAACTAACAAGTTGTGCTTTGACTTTCACTTTGTGTAGGTTAATAATTAATTGATAATGGCTTCTAAACCTGCTTTTGCCTTAGGCTCTGCCCCATCTGTGCCTGCGGGATTTGGAGGCACTCATCCTCCAGGAGCTAGAGATCCTGCCTAAAAATATGCTTATCTAGGACCCCTACCTGGCACAGTATATTGCATTCAATGTAAAAAAATATATCATGGAGGCATCAATCGCCTCAAGTACCACCTTGCAGGCATCCCTCAATGTGATGCTAAGGAATGTCTTGAAACCACAGAAGAAATAAAAAGACATATGAATGCCATACTTTCAGCTGCAAAAGAAAAAAAAGTGCAAAGAGAGAAGGCAAGAGTAGCAATGCAAGCAACCATTGCCTCTTCTCAAGGTGCTCCAATTGAGTCGGATGATGATTATGATGTTACTCAAGAGATAGTGGGCTCTCTTCGTGGCCCACATGTGCGAAGTTCAAGGCAACGCACCTCCATCTCGGCTTCACCTACCTCTAGTAGAGCACCAAGGGCAAGGGCAGCTGCTGGAACTACACGGCTGGATAATTATTTCGTGCCTAGAAACACACCTGGTGCACAACCTTCCTTAGAGGCGACCGGATGGAATAGGGAGGTGCATGAGCAAGCAAACATTGCTTGTGCAGATTTTTGGTATTTTAATAATATCCCTTTCAATGTGGCGAGTTCTCCTTACTGGCACAATTTGGTCACCGCATTGACAGTTGCAGGAAAAAGGCTACAAGGCGCCTTCTCGCACGGACTTGAGTGGGAGGTTAGTTTATGTTTTTTAAGTTTAATTTATGATGAATTTAAGCTATTTTTTTGTTTACAAATTAAAATTGTGTACTTAATTTCACTTTGTATTTGTAGGTTGCTTACTAATGCAACTAAAAGGGCAAGGGCAACAGTAGAGGAGCAAAAAGAAAAATGGAAAAAATATGGCTGCTCTATTCTTTCTAATGGGTGGACGGATGGAAAAAACCATACCATCATTAATTTCTTAGTTGCATGTAAAGAAGAGGTCGTGTTCTTAAAATCAGTTGATGCCTACCACATTGTAAAAACTGCAGAAAATTTGGCTAAGATATTCGAGGAAGTTTGCATGGAGGTGGGGATTGCAAATATTGTGCAAATCATAACTGATAATGCAGCAGCATGTGTGGCAGCAAGAAGACTCCTCCAAGATAGACACCCCTCAATTTTTTGGACACCGTGTGCAGCCCATGTCCTTGACCTTCTTTTGGAGGACATAGGAAAACTAGATTGGGTCACACCAATTGTAGAGGACGCGAGGAGGATCACTAAATATATCTACAATCACCCTTGGGAACTTCACTTGATGAGGGAGCACACCCATGGGAAAGAATTGGTGAGGTCAGGTGTCACAAGGTTTGCATCGATTTTCTTAACGTTGCAAAGCATTCTTGGTTCTTTGACGGCTTTAAAAAAAATGTTTGTGAGTCAACCATGGATGGACTCAACCTATTTGAATAAGCCGGAAGGAGATAAGGTGTCAAAAATTGTGTTTAATGCCGAATTTGCACAAAGGGTGGCAGAGATTGTGAAGGTAACTTCAATTTCAAAACATTGAATTTGAATTCAAATTGAATAAAAATTTTAATGTCTTTCATTGTAAATTTGAAACTCTAATCTTTTTGCATTTTTATATTGTAATTTGTAGGTGTCGGAGCCCTTGGTTAGAGTGCTCCGCTTGGTGGATGAGGATAAAATCCAAAGGGGATATCTTTATGAGCCCATGGATAGGGCCAAGGAGGCTATAAGAAATTATTATAAAGGGGACAGCCTCAAATTTGATCCCATTTGGGAGATTATTGACAGGAGCTGGAACCATCAACTCCACCAACCCCTCCATGCAGCAGGGTACTTCTTGAACCCTCATTTCTTCCATTCAAGCACCTACTTAGATCCTATTGGAGAGGTTATGGAGGGCCTCATGAAGTGCATTCAGAGGATGTCACCTAACCTTGAGGCGGGAGACCTCATTGTTAATGAAATCCAAAGTTATACAGAAAAAAGGGGTGCACTCTTCTCTTTAGAGATAGCAAAGAGAGCAATACACAATCAGCCACCAGGTATAAAATTTGAAATTTACAAATTACAAATATTGATAATTTGATAAAATATGTTTTCAACTTTTGAGTTTTGACTTTTCTTTCTAAGTTTCTAAGTTCTTTTCTAACTCTTAATTTGTTTTTTGTAGATGTTTGGTGGTCAAATTGGGGTGGAAATACCCCACATCTCCAACAATTTTCCCTCTGTGTCTTATCGCAGCCTTGTAGTTCGTCCAATTGAGCACAATTGGAGCTTGTTTGAGGCCATCCACACAAAGAAAAGGAACAAACTAGCTCAAAAATGCCTGAATGACCTTGTATACATGCAATATAATCTTCAGCTGCGCAAAAAACAAGTTAAGGAAATATCAAATGATCCAATTGATTTGAATGAGATAGATCCATACAATGATTGGATAGGGCGAGATGAGCAACCTCCATTGTTTTCTGAGGATGAGATCTATGACTTTGAGCGACAAGCAATGGAGGAAGGGGGTGGATTTGCATTCTCATTGGATGACATTGAGGATGATCCTGAGGAGGAGTCATTGGCAATGCAAGAGCCACCAACAGTAGGATCTACATCCAGGATGGAGGTTGAGCAGCCACAGCAGATGCCTACGAATCAGGCCACGACTACACCCTCTCCTGTAGTGAGAAGTACTGGACATGGGAAGAGGAAGATGTGAATTTGTAAAAGCTGAAATATATTAATGTTGTATTTACTTTCAGTTTTACAAAAACAATTTGCTATTTTCATTTTGTTTCAGACTATCAGTATCAGCGTATTGAGCATTCCACATGGGGATGCGATTTTGTATCTAATTTTCTTTCAAATCAATCAAATATAACTAGACTCGGCTTTTTTCTTCTATGTACTCATTTTATTGACTCATTGGATGCATCTTATCATTGAATTTTGCAAAAAAAAGTGTTTTTAATGAAGCTTAAGCAATTTTTTAAGTTGTCGAGTTTTTTCCGTACTGTATTTTTCGGGCTTGGCAATTTTTTGCAATTGGCGAGTTTTTCAACTATGGTTTCACCAAATGAAACCTCTTATTAATCCTCGAAACCCTAGCTGTTTTATAGTGGCTCTTATTGGCATATAGAAGATTGATGGTTGATGGTCATCAACAGTGAAAAATGACCACGACAAATAGTGAAAACTGCCATAAATCTGCCACTAAAAACCCTTGTGAGATCAAGATAAGTGAGAAATACCTGTCATGGAGGTTGGAGAATGAAGAAGAGATGATACCCTTCAGTACTCTTCAAGAAAACTCAAAATATCCACCACCAATAATCACTCAAACATTGAAATCCTTCTCCAATGGTGTTCTCTGTTGACGGTGTTTTATGACCGCACCAACACAGAATAAAGTTTCCAACGGTCACCCTATCCTCTCTTGATCAAAGTATTCTGCATGCTAAGATTGCGTGAAAGATCATGCGTTCAACTCCAAGGTTCCTTATGTAGCGAATAGGCTCAGTTTGTTTGATGTGAATATGCTGGGTATTCCAAGGGAACCTACGTAATTGTTCAACTTCTTGAAGCAGATGAAAGATTTGACGATGACGCTCTGATTTCTAGACTAACCAGGAAAATGCTGAATTTAAAAGGAGTAAGGATAGGGATTCTAATTTCTACTCCTAAAGGTGGAATACGAGGATCAACTTTAACAAGCTTTGAACCAGACTTTGCTTCGCCTCCCTTCAGACAACTTCTACAAAGTTGGTGCAATCTTCAAAGGATGAGAAAGGTGTTCAAATTATGACACGACATGCACATACCATCACAACGATGCATATGAACATATGAACCACAATCGAAATTAAGTGTCAATACTCCAGTTGACCATGCAGGGCGAACTCATCGTCAATGAGCCCGCTAGTGGTATGGATGAAAGAAAATTGCTTAAATCAAACCACGCATTCCACGGCTAACAACTACTTGCATGAAATTAAAGTCTACTTTACTCTATCTACTTGAATCGGAAAGACGTAAAAGCTTTGCCAACTACTCACAATAAAAGATAGAACCACCAAGCAATGATAAACCTTTGTATTATGAGAGTTTTCCACAACAATTTCTCACAAAACTTTCAAAGGGAAAGCTTTCTTTCCTTTTCAAACTAAGCTAACTTCTATGCTCTACTCTCTGATTTCTTAGTCTAATTCTAATAGATTACAAATGAGGGGGGATGCCCCTTTTATAGTTGGCCCAGTCCAGCGAACGGCTTAGATTGAATTACAATAAAGGGCTCAGATTGAGCCACATATGCCCTAATTAGGGTTTTTGCCCTAAAAACCACCATCGAGAAGAGTGGGGCAATAAATGCACAGAAGATTCTCCACTCCTCTACAGGAAGCACTACGAGCAATTAATGCCCACTATCATTAGAATATTCTAGTCCAGAACGAATTTCCATTGTTCTACCTACCAATTCTGTTGCGCTAGGAGGGTAAAAGAGTCTCTAAGAACGTCTCCACAGATATTTAAAATTGATAGGATCCGGAGTTTGACTAGTCAATTGTTCACGTTCAGCCCTCCTATTGTTTTAATTCTTGGACGCACTTCTTCCTCGTAACTTTCATATTTCTCTAGCCCACTGCCTTGGGCGCATTTAGCCTCTTTTGCATCACGTTCTTAATGCTTTACACAAATCTTCACTGCCATTTCCATTTTCCAAAGTTGTAACATTGTCCAGCTTCATCCAGTCCTCATGCCTTGGCCTCGGCGTTCATCCTACAAAACAAAAAGAAAAGCATCAGAATACTTATAACATAAATTCACCTCACTTACCCAATTTCCATGTTCTGACTGATTGATCTCCGGATCTTGATAGAGTTCATCATTCCCAGCAAACTTTCATAACTTTTCAACATTTGGGTGCATGGTGTTCATTTCATGAAGTCTTCTTCAAGGGCGCATCCACCACCTTGTGCCTGGAGTTTGTGCCTTAGAAAATATTTCACTTTGAGGACGCATTTGAACGCTTGATGTTCGAGCTTTGTTTCATTTTCACATTCCTCCATGCCTTAGAAAAATTTCATCTCTTCCCTATGAGAGTATTTGACCCCTTAGACAATTTTATTTGCTTTATAAATTTCATCCACTGAAATCTAGGCGCTCATTTTGACATCACTAGCTGAGGCATTTTTTGTACAAACATTTCTCTGCCTTAAAAAATTTATTTTCGCCTAGGAAATTCATCAAACAAGCGCCAAGCTAACATTTTCGTCGAAACAACACGAGCAAGGTGTGGAAAATATTAAAATCATCTCCCAGTGGGAAATGTCCAATACCGAGAAGAAATTTCTCCCCAGAAATCATAATATTCATGTGTATCCAGACGAAGGGGTAGGTTTAATTTTTTATTATTTTTGAAAAATAATAAAAATTGCTAAGGTTTATTCCATTTTAATTCTGGGCGCACTTCACACCTATAGCCTTCACTTTTCATGCCATGGCGTTTTTCCTTGATTTCCTAAAGATATTCCCTTCATGCTCATGGGCGCATTTCATCTTGTACTTGGAAATTTTGATATTACCTCCTCTGGGCGTATTTCTCATCTTCACCTTAAGAAATGCCTTACAAACTTTTTAATTTAATTGACTTACCTTGGGCACACTTCATAACACATACCTTTACCTTCATTTCCCAAGCATTTTCACGCCTTAGCATCTTATCGTATTTCCTCCACCAACAAGGACGCATTTCCATGTATCAACTTCCACATTAATTCCTTAGGCATTTCCATGCCTTAGAATTTTGCCTTACTTCATCCACAAACAAGGGCGCATTTAGGGGTGTGAGAAGGAACTTTTCTTGCCTTAGAAAAAATTTAAAACTATGCATTCTCCTTCTTGGACGCATTTAGACCCATGTTCTTCAGATTTCCAGCCTTAGAAAATATTCTTCAACCACCTTCTTCCTTGGGCGCATTTGAGGTCTTCCACTTCCATTTTCTAACTTAGAAATTCCTTCAAAACTTCACCTTGTTAGGCACATTTAACATAATGGCAGCTCCATGTTTCAACGCCTTAGAATATCTCTAGCCTAACCTCCTTATGATGGGCGCATTTCACCCCATGAGCCTCCATTTTCCTCATACTTAGAAAATATTCTAAGTCTTGCCTTCATACTTCCTTAGAGGGCGCATTTAGAGGTTTATGCTTCTATTTTGTGACTTAGAAAACTTTCTTACCTCCACTCATAGCTTGGGCGCATTTCACCTGCCAAGCTTCCATTTCCATGCCTTAGCATTTTTTGGCTTGATCTCCTCTAGGCTTGGGCGCTTTTGGAAGGTCTAGCTTCCATTTTACCACACTTAGAAAACTCTTCAGCGTATAACCCTTGTTAGGCGCATTTTAGAGGTGACACTTTCATTTTTTTTGACTTAGAAATTTCTTATCCAACCCCAGTTGCTTGGGCACCTTTTGCATGTGCTATTCACCTTGTTGGGCGCATTTCCACCCTTGACCTTCCATTTTTTTTGTGACTTAGAATACTTTCAACCCTCATTTCCTTCATGGGCGCATATAGAAGGGTGTGCTGCAATTTTCATAACCTAGAATATTTTCATAACACCACTCTCCTCATCCTTGGCGCATTTCCCTAGTGGTACCTTAGCTTTGCATGACTTCGAAAATTTCTAAGTCCCTTCCTCCTTGAGGGCGCATTCTAGAGGGTGAGCTTCCATTTCTCTTCACTTAGAATTATTTCAACATTTTACTTGCCTACACCTTGAGGGCGCATTTCCTTAGTGGTGGAGGAACTTTCAACACCTTGAGATTTTTCTTTCACTCCCCTTGCAGCCTTGGGCGCATTTGAGGTAGGGTGGAGGAATTCTTTTCATACTTAGATTTTTTAAAGCCTTCACATGCTTGCTTGGGCGCATTTGAGAGGGTCAACTTCCAGTTTTCAATCCCTTAGAATTTTTATCATCATCTCTTCAAGACAGGGCACACTTAGGGGGGGGGTCTCAAGGAATTTGCCACGCCTTAGACAAATTTACCATGCCAGCCTTCATTCTTTGGCGCATTTCATACTTCCTCCTGCCAGTTTCCATTTGTGGACTTAGAAATTTCTTCAACGCCTCAGCTACCTTTGCCATCTATTTTTAGCAATTTTTGGAGAAGTATGACTCCTCGTGGCTTCCACCTTCTGACTCTGGAGCTGGCGTGATATGCCTCCTATGGCCCTACTACCTTATTTATACCTGATGCCCAAGCTCATTTGCTATTTTTAGCCCGCTTGCTATTTTTAGCAAACCCTAAAATTACTTGACTTTTGCAGCTCCGTTTGACTTGAATTTTTTTACCACATTGTCCTCATCACTTGGTGAACTTGTTCACACCTGCCCCTCATGCTGACCTGCTATTTATAGCCCTGTTCCGGAGGTGACTTACTATAAATAGTAAGTGCTTGGATTGCGCCCAAATTTTACCAATAGATTGCCTGAAGCATACTGATCGCAGTGGGATACCTTCGTTTTCCGAAATTATGGCTTTTTACCCCTCTTTTTAGGCACCAAAGTAGGAAACCCTAATAGGACTTGCATGTGCCTCAAATGACCTCCGTTTGACTTGATTTTTGTTGCATGTCGTTCAGTTCGTGATGCTGAAGTGTCAGGTGGCTGTCGGAGTGTACCTGCCAAAAATAGTAAGTGTCGAAAAGTGACCAACCGACTGTTGGATGAGTTTGCATGTTACAATGCCTAAGGGATCTCAAAAAACCCAGAAAATTGGTCAACATGCGGGCACTGGCTAAAAATAGTAAGTTCCTGAAACATGATCAACTCTACTTGCATGTCACATCACTGCGAAGCTCTCGAAAAACCCATGAGGAAAAACCTGACATGCATTGAAAAACTCTGCATGCAAACCCTAAAAATAGCCTCTGAAAGCTGAACAGTTAAAAGTCATCATCTCGGTTTGCATGTTACATCACTGCGAAGGTCTTTAAAAACCCAGAAACATTCCCCAGACATGCATTTGAAAATCATACATGCGCATCCTGAAAATGGCTCTTGAAGCCTGAACTGCTAAAAATAGCAAGTTGTCTAATTCTGCCCAAATTTTGCGTGCAAGTATCTTGGAGTACCATGAATGTGATGAAGCCGTCAGAATCCCAGAATTTTGAGGAAAAGGCCCCAGATTGGGTACTTACTAAAAATAGTAAGTTGTCAGATTCCAGTGAAAATTTGATGGGACCTTGCCTGAAACGTTGTGATTGTAGTACTAGGCTCAGATTCCAATTTGATAACTCAGTTTGACCTTTAAAAAGCCTCAAAAGTGAAAACCCTAATTTCACAGACAGCCAAAATTCTAAATTAGGTCAAATACAGAGACATCCCCGAAAGGACAAAAGATCAAAGAGAGAGAGAGAGAGACACAAAAGCAAAGCCAAAAGACCAGAATGGAGCAAAAATTGGGGGTCCCCATTTGAATGGGGCGATGTGTGAAAAGGTCACAACACTCTCCTTCAAACCTTGCTCTCCTCATGACAAAATAAGACAAGGCAAATACTTTTATGGGAGAGGAAGAGTGTTATTCTAGTTCTCAAGTTGCTTTCCTTCTCTCTCTTAGGGAACACTTTTTGGCTTCACTACATAACTTAACTCATGTTCTCACTTTGACATTTGACCCCCAACCCTTTTGGGACATGCCGGGGGCTTGGAAGCACTTTTTCTTACATTTGATCATTGAGAACTTGACATCCAACTCCTTGGGCATGCACTTGGGAGACATGAATCACTTTTTCTTATATTTTTCAGTTGGCAACTTGATGGTCAAGTGATTAGGGGCCCGCTTGGACATTATCATGCACTTATGCTTCTAATTCTTCATTGATGTTTTGACTGTTAGTTTTAGGATCAGAAATGAAATAAGCAGAAACACAGAATAATAAACAATAGAACACAGCATATACCCTGTGAAAACCCTCCTTGAGAGAGAAAAACCTAGCAACAATATATCACTTATATATTGAATAAAAGAGCAACAGATTTGCTTTACAATTAGGCCACACACTAGGCCAAACTGATGCAAAGGTTATAGCACCTCTCTAGATGCAAATACACAAGCAATAAATAATATCGATCTCCTTGATACAAGTATCAATCTGCTGTATGAAGTCGAACTCCTCTGTGAAGTATGCGAACTTGTCTTGATAATTATTGGATTCGAAATGAAGTGAATTGCCCTTGAATATATAGACATCGAGATGCCTTTTCATGAGAAGTCGGCCTCTTCCATAAAACAATGCGTCTCTTGGAATGGTCGGCCTGAATTTTTGTAACGACCCCAAAACCGGGCAAAACAAAAATTTTCTACTTTCACTAATAAGATACAAGGAAATACATTTATAATGACAAAGTAAACAACTTTTCTTTTCATTCTAATTGAACATTTCATCATAAAGAAATAAATGACACAATACATCATGTTCTATTTTCCAAGTAAATAACAGAGTACGCTTTCATGATTACTTTTCTTCAAAATAAAAAGCAAGGTAAGAATCTTACAAGTTCATACATAGCTCAGAAGCTTTTGAGCAAATAGGAATAAGACTGTCCAGGATCTTCCCTTTCAAACCTTGGTTCATCAGAAGTCTAATGGTGGAGGAGAAACATCACTCAGGTGCTTTTCCACCAACCACGGACTTATTTTGTGGTCCCCCGCACGTTTACTGTTAAGTAGACGGCCCTCCCTTCTACGAGGAGATTGGTTGGGTAACCGGTTTTGTATGACCAACTGAGCATAGTGTGTAATCCTACATAACTAAATCCTTGTGTCCTCACAATCTCAATCTAGCATGTAACTTGGATTACTGTGAACTGACAGTGTAATTCGTCTCACAGTCTAAGTGGACGTTAGGTATACTACACTACTTTGGCCAAAGCATTTCGGCAGTACTTATACTGACGGTCATCTATCACTTGCACTAAGTCAGGTTTGGTTTGACTTAAGGCTGCCTTATCCTACGCGTAGGTTGAGTCCTTTCCGTGGGTAGTCAATCACCCTAGACTTCCTACTTCAACTACTTAAACAGGAAATGGAGTACAGTCAACAAGGGGTCCCTCTGGTACTTCCTAACATGGAAATCTTTATCCATGGAGTACATAGCTTTCTCTAGTTAACCTATTTAACTCTAAAGCTTTAGACTACCTTGGTACTGAATCCACCCTCGTCCTAGTATTAATAACTAGTCCCTTTCCTTTATTTTAAGGAATTCAAGCAGTATTCAAGCAATACAAAACATAAGGTACTTTTACTAAAAAGTAATCAAACATTTCCCTTTTTATGTTATTCCTTTTCAAATTCTCCTATGAATTCAAACTAATTCATTTCAACAAGCTTTTAAGCTATTTCCAATTCAACAAGCTCTTTAAGCTATTTCTTAATTCAATAAGCCTTTTCTAAGGAAATTAAGCTAATCCCAATTCAACAAGCTCTTAAGCTATTTCTTAATTCAATAAGCCTTTTCTTAAGGAAATTTAAGCTATTCCCAATTCAGCAATTCCATAGAAACATAGAGGCTTCCTAATTCTTTTCCTTTCATGCTACAACATAATGCAAGCATAATCAAGCAAACTATTAACTCATTTTTAAATCAATGACATATATTCTGCAAAGATATTTCTCATGCCTGATTTCCTTTTGCGAAATGAGCTTGATCGGTAGCTTCAGTTCTTGCTCCACCATCCTTTTCAGCCTTTGCCAGCTACTTCTCTCAGCTTGAACAAATTCTACTCTTAGGTAAATGCAATTTGGTATGAGGAAATGTTGCTCTCAGCAATACAGTCTCAAATTGTAAATGGTTTTCACAAAATGGTAAATGGCTCTCACAAAATGGTAAATGGCTCTCACAATCTAATTGGTAATGTTGGATTGCAGCTTACTGTAAATGCAACAGCAGTGATGGTGGATAAACTCTTACAGAATTCAACAGCAAAGTGGAAATTTAACACACAGAAAATACCACAGTATGAAATTTGAAATTTCCAATGCAAAGGAGAGTGAGTGAATGAGTGAATGAGTGAATGAGTGATTTCTAACAATGAGAGTGAACCTATATATAGGTTTCGAATTCTCATGTTTACTACTTTGTAGGCATGAGAATTCGACACCTCTTCCTTTGATAATGTCAAAATGTGCAGTGGCAACCGAATAACCAGACACACAGCAAAAATGAGTGATGATTCAACATATTTTCAAAGAATGTTTCAACTTATCACTTGTGAATTTCGTGAAGCAACCACGTACAGGTTTAATCATTAACCATGCCCTCAGAAATGGCGGACTGAAAGAACAAATGGCGTTTTAAGTTGCTGTTGAAAACGTCAAGGGTTACACACAGTCGTTTTTAGCTTCCTTTCGCCCACGCGTCCACAATGGTGGCGTTTTAAACATCTGCGACCAAGTCCTTAATGTGCGAACTGGGCGCGGGACTTCAAATGCTGCCATTTTCCATTATTCTCAGCTCAAACAGTCGCGCGATTTCTTCACGGGAAGAAATCCGCGATTTTCAAACATTTGTTTTAAGTCTTTTAAAAGTCTATAGTTCAAACATTACCTTTCCTTAATATTTTTCATGAATTTTTCAATGGTCTTAGTAAATTTCGAAATTCCTTTCCTTTCAATACTTTCAACGTATTTTCCAAAGTTTGAATATTTCGAAATTCCTTTGTATGGTAATGCAAAATAATTACCAAAGACTATATAAGTCTTAATGCCATTATTTCCAAAGGTAAATAAATTTCAAAATACCTTTATATGGTAAATGCAAAATAATTACCAAAGATTATAAGTCTATTTCAAATCTTTCCAAAGGTTTAGTCATTTTAATATTTACATTAAAATGTTATTAATATATTTTGTATTATATTCAATATAACATTATTATAGTTTTTAATTTACCTTTATTTAAATATATAAATATTATAAATATATCTATATAATATTTGAATATTACATTAGATATATTAATATATTATATTATCGGTAAAACTATAATAATATCGATATTAAATATATTAATAAACTTATCCAGTTTACACTTAAATATATCTATACATGTTTATTTTCAAATCTCCAATTACGTGTATTATAGGCCAGTCAGAGCACCTTTAATAGACGTAATTGCACAAACACGTATATATACATTTAACTGTAAATTCCAGGCATCAGTAACTTATTAGTTCACATTTCACATTCAAGGTTCACAGAACAGTAAGTCAGTCAATCAAGGAGCACCACTCATAGAGCATAAAGAAGTAATCAGAAACTCCTAAGCCTAAGGATGACTTATCATGACAACTTAATCTGACTCAGTTCCTAAAACCCTCAGTGAAGTGTGTGTATGCTCATACGATCAACTTTACCGGTTAGCCGACCAAGTTCCTCTTCCCAAGTGATGTTTCCCCTCCACTTGGAGGAATAGTTCCTGTTCTTGCATCCATGGCACAAAACCACGGCAGTCAATTGCTCACAATATTTGCAATATATATAAATCAAATATATAAAACAAGACTAATTACTTTCCTCTATTCATTGTTTATCCAAGAATAACATCAATCAAGAATACAAAATGAGCCAATCATAACATGTAAACAGATTTTCATATTGATAACAAGGTTCAATCACATTTTATTCATTCAAAACCTTCCTTACAATCAGAATGCTCTAAGCATTACTAGAATAGTAACTATACAAATTCCGGGGTGTAGCAATTTTGAATAAAATAAAATATAAAATTATTGTTTTGAAGAGAGGCGCCACTTCACCAAAGTCAGCCTTAATGAATTATTTAATATATTTCGAATTTATATATAGGAGAAAGAAATTTCCCGCCGCTACTTACATAACACTCCCTCTTAGCTAGGGAGATATTTTTTCAGATATCCATGTCATGGAGTTTCTCAACATGACACCCAGAATGGCTACACCCATTTGTGGACAAGAGTTCATTACGGAGACTCTCAACGTGATATCATCATGGAGTCACTCAACATGACGTCCACCATGGCTACTCCCATGTGTGGAAAGAAACATGTGCACAAGTGCCCATCATGGAGTCTCTCGACATGATGTCATCATGGAGTCTCTCAACATGACGTCCACCATGGCTACCCCCATGTGTGGAAAAACACAAGTACAAAGGGTTCATCTCGGAGTCTCTTAACGTGATGTCTCATCTCAGTCTCAGAGATGAACAAGGGCTTTCACCTCATATTTCTCCGTCTCAGAGAAATATACACTATAAGGGCTTTCACCTCATATTTCTCCGTCTCAAAGAAATATACACTACAAGGGCTTTCACCTCATACTTCTCCGTCACAGAGAAATATACACTGCAAGGGCTTTCACCTCATACTTCTCCGTCACAGAGAAATATACACTACAAGGGCTTTCACCTCATACTTCTCCGTCATAGAGAAATATACATTACAACAAGTCTTCATGATGATGTGACTCCCTCTGAAGCCCTAAGTACTGGCATCAACCTCCTGACCTCCTCGTCCAAGGTTGCCTCTATTGGTTTGTCAGACTCCCTCTGAATGTAATTTCCTCCTCTTCGAAGAAACTGATCGACTTTAGAATAAGAAACCTTATGAATTGACTTTAAAACTTGGCTCCTTCTGAGATGTCCCTATGTCAATTTCCCCAAAAGAAACATGTTGTGTAGACCTTAATTTGCAATCTCGAGCAAAGTGACCATACTTGTCACACCTAAAACATTGAATGTGAGAGAAATCCTTCTTCTTCGGTTCTGGGGCAGAATCTGATTCTCTGTCTCTATTCCTCTTTCTTCCTTTGCCTCTATCTCTAGAAGTATGTGTAGCAAGAACTTGATTTTCTACATCATGATAGTTTCGCCCAATTCCTCTTGCTGCCAACCTGAACTCTTCTTGAATACAGTCAGCTCGAAGATGATCAAACTTGGGCAACTTAGATCTCCCACTGATGCTTTGAATAAAGGGTTCTTAAGATTGAGGAAGGCCATTTAGTGCCAACATAACAAGATCTTTGTCTGCAATTATATCCCCAATAGTGCTCAACTAATCTCTCAAATCAGCAATCTTCATAAAGAATGAGATGACTGAATCATCTTTAGCCATTTTTACATGGTGAAGTTGTTGTCTCAAAGCTAGGGCTCTGCTAGTATTGTTGATCTCATACAATCCTTTTAGAGTATCAAACATTTCTTTAGTTGTCCTCAACTTGGAGATGATCGGTACTAGGTGATCCATCACAGAGTCTATCATGATCTTTCTAGCCTTCGTGCCATTTTTCTTCCACTAGATTTTCTCAGTATCATCGGAAGGCTCGGGCATATCACTTTCCACAAAATCAAGAAGATTATTCTCCTCTAATGCAATGAGTACCCTGGGTTTCCAAGAGTTGAAGTTTGTGGCTCCATCAACTCTATCTTCTACCTTGACACCAATCACCATCTTCTTTTTCTGCACGAATTCACTTTCAAGGATCTGCCCTTAGGTCCAAAATAATTTGCAACCTTTTGCCTTCAAGATCTGCCCTAGATGAAAAGTTGACTGAAGGATGGCTTCCTGCTGCAAAATTCGAACTTCTCCAACAGAATCCAAACTTCCTTTTTGAATTGAATTCCTTCAATTGCTACTACTCCAATATCGATTTCTCCCAAATAATCGATTCCTTTAGCAATTCCAAATTTGGCCAAAGGCCACAAAATTTGCTCAAATCTAATCAGGTCTTGTCTTAAACTCGCTCTAATACCATGTTAGTTTTAGGATCAGAAATGAAATAAGCAGAAACACAGAATAATAAACAATAGAACACAGCATATACCCTGGGAAAACCCTCCTTGAGAGAGAAAAACCTAGCAACAATATATCACTTATATATTGAATAAAAGAGCAGCAGATCTGCTTTACAATTAGGCCACACACTAGGCCAAAATGATGCAAAGGTTATAGCACCTCTCTAGATGCAAATACACAAGTGTGATGTCCCCGCTCTAGTCAGTTCTCGGGAACAGTGTGTTAGCCCTTTAATGGACCCTTGTGGGCTAACTGGATTGGTTAGAGGGTCAGTGGTACTTTTTGGAGAGTTGGATCGTTCTCGTGTTCAGAGCCCAGTATTGGTTCACAGCAGGCATTAGCAGACCAGGAGTCGACAGCTTCTGACGGCACGGGATTTTATGAAGAATTGTGGAAGTTATGCCTATTTGAGTGATTTAAGTTATTTATTAACTTAATATTTTATTATAAAGTCAAATTGACTTTATGCTTTTTAAATCACTTAAATATTTCCTAAAAAGTGATTTAATACTTAATCACTTAAATTAATAAAGTGCGCCCACTTTATTTAAGTCAAACTATTGAAAGTGACTTAAATTATATTTTAAAAGATTTAAATATCCAAAAGTGGCGTATCTTCTTGGAAATCGTGCCTTTTGGCATATATAGGCATTTTGGGCAATGAGAGAATCATCTTTTGAATATTTTGACTTTGCCTTTGGCTTTTTCCTGTGCTTCTCCTGTGATAGGGTTTTGAGCATTTTTTCCATTGGAGAACGGAATCTCTTCAGTGTTGAGCACCTTTGAGGCTGTGGAAGATCAGCTGAATTTGTACAGTTTGTGAGGGCTTCATACAGAAGTTCTATTGTGCCTCATCTGAGTTTAATTTCAGCATTTCAGTGTTTTGGAATAAGAAACAGGGTTTATCTTCCTTGTGGCACCTTCTTCTTCAGATCAGTGGCATCCAGCAAGGTTAATACTCATTCTTCTCCTTGGCCGTACAACTTGCATTGGGAATGGTGCATTCTAGAGAGGCGTGTGAAGGGTTTGGTTGAAACGCCTTCCTTTTGGTTGCCTTTTGACTTCCATCCTTGGCGTCTAGTATTTACAGAGACTTGTATCCAGTTTCGAGGCAGGAGAACTTAAATCTGGAGGCCAAGCGTCCTTTACTGTCAGTTTCAACATTCTTGGCTGGCGAGCTGGCTTACTGTTTTAAATAAAAAAACTGGAAACATTCTGGTATGTTTATCATTTGCAATCTATTTGTTTCAGTTAAATAATGTCTTCTACACTTTCATTCTGAAGAAAATAGTGCAAATTTACATTTTATAAGCATTTATGCTGTGCGCCCCTTCTCTTCTGTCTATCAAACTTTCTCTAAAAAACTAAATAACACTAAAAGACTTAAGAAAATACTGGGGTTTGAATTGAGAGCCAGTAGGGCTCATCACAACAAGCAATAAATAATATCGATCTCCTTGATACAAGTATCAATCTGCTGTATGAAGTCGAACTCCTCTCTGAAGTATGTGAACTTGTCTTGATAATTATTGGATTCGAAATGAAGTGAATTGCCCTTGAATATATAGACACCAAGATGCCTTTTCATGAGAAGTCGGCCTCTTCCATAAAACAATGCGTCTCTTGGAATAGTCGGCCTGAATTTTGAATAAAATAAAATATAAAATTATTGTTTTGAAGAGAGGCGCCACTTCACCAAAGTCGGCCTTAATGAATTATTTAATATATTTCGAATTTATATATAGGAGAAAGAAATCTCCCGCCGCTACTTACATCAACATTGACTTCTAGCCTTAAACTTGTGTGTCTCCTTTGGAAAATTTTATGTTTCATTTTACAAACTTATCCTTCGCATGTATAAACGTAAATAGAGTTTGATGCAGATTCTTCTCCTAAGTCATATAGTCATTAGAAGAGGAATTGAATATATTTATGCCCATTTTTTTTGCCTTTCATTCGCTTCATTAATATTTGTTCACTTCTTCATAGAGGACAATCAATTAGCTCATTTTCAATCCTTATTTTCCACAATATCTTGAAATGTCCTTGGAAATTTACAATTACAATTTTGAAATTTTAAGCCTTGTATTTAAAAGATCCTCTATTTATTTTATACCATTGCTAACCAAAATATCACACCTTCACCCTTGGTACTTGTCTCTCATCTCACAAACACATCTCATTCAAAAAGATCCACATGGGGACGTCTCAAACATGCCATGAGAATTCAGCTGATGTCTCCTAGTGTTTCCATAGTACATACATCTCCAAGAGATGCCCCTCAATAATTAGGAAACTTCCAACAGAAGTTTCTTAAGTATGTCATATAAATTACATCAAAAATTCCTCTTGCACTTATAGTTTGTTGAAGAGAATTAAAATAACTAAAGACAAGTACTAATAGGAATGTATTTTTCTAACTTTTTACAAACATTTACATGTTTTGTAGCAAATGTATTTCATTAAAACCCAAAGTAAGAAAACTAAGAAGATAAAACAATAAGAAGGTTTAAGATGTGTATGTATACAAAAGCTTTAGCACTTGATTGAAATGAGAAAAAGGGTACTCTTTGTTAATATCTTGTGCTGATTTACTATAGCATTACCTTATCTGCACTTGCATTTTTCTTGTAAGATAAAAATAGTACATGAAGGAGGAATTGTCTATAGTTATCAGGTTGTTCAGAAAAGGTCTTTAAGATCAACCAATCATTGTTGAAAGTATGGGTAAAGTAGGACTGTCAAATACAATGAAGTGTAGGTGCAATAATCTTTTTGGACCTTCGCAGGTATATGATCTCTAACACTATAGAATAGAGCTATTTCTCCACAAATTTTATGAATACTAAGGGATTCCAAATTGATATGGGTTGAGATCTCTCAAATGAGCTTAATTTTTTAAGTCTCGTGGCCTTTCATGTATTGTGCATTGTTGTTAAGTATTTATAAATTATCTCAAAATTAATAATCTTCATTTGTAAATCTTTTAATATTTTTTTCTGGAATTTATGTATATTTCAATTTTTCATAATTTGGTGTTTCCTCAAATCCCTGTTTACTATTTTTGATAAATTACAATACACATCAATCTCTCTCCTCATCCCCGTTCCCATTTCCTGGTAAATAATTTCATATCCAATGTAGCATATTTCTTGAGATTACACAAGCCCTTTCGCTTTAGTCTATACTCTATAATTATGAACTTAAGTCAATTCATTAAATGAGATTTCAAGGAGACTCTTTTTTCGAAACTTCAGGTTATAACATGTATGTGTATATCAAGTAAACTTCACTTTACATTATTGATCTATAAAGAGTAGATACAAAAGTCAATATGGAAGGATTAAATCGACAAAATTCTCAAAATACATTCATAAACTCTCTTCTATTTGTTCAAAAGTCTCACTAACCTGATACGCTCATGAATTTAACACCGTCAATTTCATGTTTTTGTTATGACCATGTCTGGACAAGATATAAAATTATTGAAGTTAAGGTGAAGGGGTTAATTAAATATTTGACATTTGTAAATGTAAACTGTAAAGGATATTATGCTTGGTGAAAACAAAGATGAAAGTCTATGAGAACATACTAAATACAAAACTTCAATCTAACCATTTCAACCAGAGACAAGCAACTTAGGTCAAATGCTCCTATGAAAACTCAAATACTGGGAGGCAATTGATGTTCAATGGTTATAAATCCCTCTATAGCTGTTACTTGAAGTTGAGCAATATGTTGGCTAATGGATTTTTACAACCATACTTTACTACCATCCAATTAGATGAACTTTAAATTAAGAAAGTTGCTTCACGAGTATGCTTCTCAAACAACCATTGCAGTATCTCATATTTGTGTAACAATAAAATCCATAATAAGGGTTTACAAATCTGGATCAATTAGACTATGGAATAATTTAGTGTGAGAAATGAAACTTAATGTAATGTACTATAATTATGAATATTTTAAATAAAATAAAAACACTTTATGATATATAATAAGAAAAAATGATATTAAACACACACACCTATAGAAATATGCTGAAAGTGCAAAGAAGCCAAGAATAGCCCGAATAATGACCAATTTCCTCGCTTTTGGGGATCCAAAAAAGGGATAATTCATACGTTGCAATCCAATTCCCGCAAGAATGGAGATAACACCACATCGAGCCATTACTATTTGAGATGAAGGAATAGATCCCCCTGACAATGGCAAAGGAAAGTTATTTAGATTAAATCTAAATTGTCTTGCTTGTTCTTACATTTAGAAGAGAAATTATCTCATAGTCATGTTTTCTATAACTGTGTAATCAACTGTTGTCAAAACAACCCCTCAATTATACATAAGAACATGAGCAATAAAAACAACTTTATGACCACAGCTCACTCTCATGATATTACCATTTGAAATAATAAAAATTACCACTAGTTAGATGCAACTAAACCAATACTTCAAAAATATAAAGTATGAAAATCCTGCACATATAATTACCTATATATGTTAACTTCCAAAATTGCTCAGTCTAGAGTCTAGACGCAAATACTACAAAAATCTGATCCCTTTACATTCTACTATGAAAAGACACAACTATTTCCAAAAGACACCAACATCATATTTGGCAATTGGAGATTAAAAATCTTCTTCACATCAAATCACTAGCATTTAACTTCTTAAAACTTATAACATTTGAGAACATTAAATACTCAGTTTTATCATGACAAGATAAAGTATAAAAAATGAGTCGCTACTTGTATTCAATATTTCCCACGCATCTCCATGGTGGGGTCCTTTAGCTTTAGGAACAAAACTTTCCAAGGGGGGAGGCATATTCTCTACATACAAACAACAGTTAAATTTACGAAATGTTCATTGAGTTAATTTTTATAAAGCTCATATTTTGTAATATAAGTAGTGGTCTTATGTCCTTGGACTTTTATAGTTTTTTATGTTAAAGGTGGCCACTTATGTGACATGAGGCCCACATGATAGGAAAGGAATGGTTAGCTCTTCATAGCTTCTTATTATCAAAAGAGGTTCTCTATTCATCTTATGTGACTCTCTATTTTTGAATCAGTACAAGTATCTATTTTGGACAAGTGTTTACCTCCAGACTTACTTTTTGGATTGTGGAAGCAATATGTATGGTGAGTGTGAATGTCCCACCATCTTATGTTTTTGTGTAATTGTGCCTCCTATGAATGCAAGTGCACTGCATAACGTAGAAACCTCAAACACAAAAAATGAGTATGAATACATTATATTTCTTAGAACATTCCCTAATCAAGTCATTTGCTTCTATTTATTAACAAAACATGTAGAGAGTAAGAAAAATCCAAAATCTCCCCCTTCTGTCTACCCCTCCTCTAAATAAGTCCATATCCTTGTTGACACCAATCAGAAAAGTGGTGTGCATTTTAAATGTAGGATTGGTTGTAGATAAGACTAGAAATAGAAAGCTGATAAACAATAAATCTATGAGATTATAACTGTCTATCTTGAAATCTGAAACCATCAATTGAACTCAGAGTGGCATGCCTACTCCCAGCAAGTGGCATGACATTATAGTGAGTGCCATTCTATTACTCCCAGCAAAGAACCAACTGCAAAAAGCCCTGAAATCAGAACCAATCAAAATTTCCCTTCAAAAGCCACTGTACATTTGATCCTAGCCATCATTAATGACACCCTTAATAGGCTGTGTCATTGAACTTCAGCACAAGCATCAAGATCTTTATCAAGGAAACTATAGGTTGCTGGTGAAAAAATTTCAAGGGATAGAAGATAATTGTTGGAGCATCATCAATTGCTTGAACAAACAAGAGAAAGGGTATGCAATCCTTGGACACAGTTATCAAAATATTCTGAAAAGGGATGATTCCACTGAATGAATTCTGAATGCTAATCATGTGAGAAAACAAAACAATTTCCTAAACCAACAACAACAGTTTAATATTGCATTGTTGTAAAACAAGCTCCTAATCAGTGAACAAGTCTAATGAATGATCTTGCTGCTTCCTCTAAGCAGTGGAATATGCTCTTTGGAGGCCAAGGATATGTACAAACAAGCTGGATTTGGAACACAAAGAGTTGAATGTCAGTTGACCCAACCACTAGGAAGAGGCACTGCACCAATCCAAGAAACAACAGTTAAAGCTTTAACACTGACTCTTTTGCTAAAATTTTCTTTGATCAAGTTATTACTCTATAGCTACTTAATCTCTATTTTGGTAAATTTGCTAGCACCCACAATTATCCAAATCTCGGTTATGTATTTTTCTCTTTGAACAGCTTTAGCTTGCTTGATACCCATACATGGGCCCTTGTAATCTGCCCCTACAGGCATGTACTGGGAAAGGGTTTTTGTGACTCTTATTACAAATAATATATACTCTTTCTCATTATTGAAAAAAATATATACAGTGAAATTAATGAGCAATTATTTTAGTTAATGATTGTAATTTGGATGTAAATGACTGTTTCCCAACTCTCGTGAATCTTGAATTCTAGGGTAACCAATAGAAAATGGTCATTCCCCAACTTTTGTTAACCTTCAATAATTGGATAACTGTCATGGTGAGATAGAAAGATTTATGCAGAAAGGCCATCTAGGAGACTTGTCCAACATGTGGCCATCAATTCAACCCAGTGATCCCTACAACAATTACTTCACTGAGTACAATGAAACCCATATCGAAATGATGTGTTAATGCTATTCATCGTCCATCCTCTCTATCAACCGTATCAGATTCAGGTGCATTATCTTGTTGAGAATTTTTCAGTTATGAAGACATTTTCATTCTCTTGGTCTTATGATTTCATGTTAGTTTGATTGTGACTAGCACTATGCTTGTATAATGCACTGATGATTTTGGCAGTTTGCTAATGTCAACATGGGTTTACCAAGAGGGAAAGGCATGATCCCATTACATATAATAGTGTCAAACAACATACTTTGTATGTTTATGTGATAATTGTGTTATGAATAAAGAGGTTTTAGGAATTCCAAATCATAGACAATTAAATTGAAGCCCTACTCAATAAGAAATGAGCACCTTGATTTTCTAAGCATGACAAGATGCAAAGTTTTTTGCTTATTTGGAAAGTGAGCAGACTTTTCATGATTGGGGGGCTACCCCTTGATTTTCAAACCCTTCTTTGTTTTCTCTTGGTATATGGGATGTCACCATTATTGTTTCCTTTTTTTTCCTTTTCTTCCCCGACTTTCTTTTTCTCTCTTTTGTCCAATGTATAATTCTATCCCTGCTATTCTTGTTCCTTGTCTTTGTTGAAATATTTTGTCATTGATGTCAAAGGTCTTTGTTCCTGGGTCAATATTTTGTTCATGTTTCCTACATTTCAGTCAGTTCCTTTATATTTTATGAACATTACATGAAGGTAGTGGCTAATATTAATGCCTATGTGGAAGTATATTGATGCCACCATGGAAGTATATTGATGCCACCGTGGAAGGACTGCATAATCAGCATAAAGTGTCAGACTTGAATGGTCAATGGGTCAAGTGCCAAGTCAGAGATGATTTGTCCAAGCACGATGGTATAAGTAACGCCTTGCTAATTATTGTGATGGTGATTAATATATTCTTATATTTCTGCGAATATGAATGTGACGGCTCCTTTCATCAGTATGTTAACTTGTAACGCCTTTTCATTTTGTGTGGCGGCTCATTTAGTTTGGGTGACGGCTTGTTTTAGTCCTAGCGGCTATAGGAAGTCTAATGTCACTGCAAGAAGTTGTGGAAGATATGCTTTTATCGCAAAAATTTAAATCCTCTGCGATGTTTTCAATTGTATGACTGTTCCTTTATTGGCCAACTTGAAAATGGGAGTAATGGCGGAAGCGTAGGTGGGAGGCCTTCATGGCAATTTGACCGTGTTGAATTCATTCTACAAGGAGTCACGATAGGAGTCTATGTTCGCATAAAATTCAGCTTGTACCAAATTTAATCTTTGTCGCATTCATGTGTAACATCTTGCATTCTTCTTCCTAGTCGACTTTTGGAAAGTCGTGCAAGTTTTTATCTCTGCCGTATTCGTGGCTTTAGTGAGAAGTTGCATAGAAGTCATGGTCGTTTAAAATAAATTTTGTTACCATTTTCGCTATGTGAGCTTACACTAACAGCATGATAAAAAAATCGTGCATTATTCCTGACTGAATTTGCATGGGAGATGTGCTTATTATATCATTCTCTGTGAATCTAAAAAAGGTTAGCATCACCACTACTCGTGCAAATGTGAGTATTCAAAATCATCGTTATCATATTATTCATGGATGGGCTATATGGAGGTGTGTGGTGAAAAACTATTTCGTGCCTTTTTGTTCTAGTTGTTCAAGTTAATCTTATGCCTCTACGTATGAAGTCAAGATGATTGAAAGGTGTTTTTTGTTTGAAAAAATTGTGGATATGTTTCATGAGTTTAGGCGGACACAGGATCAGGTCGTTGTTTTTTAAAAAAGGTTTCGTTGATATCTTTTATGGCTTGGTGTGGCTTGTATAAAATGTTAGAAAAATTCTGAATATTTTGGAGGACGTGATTAAAGGAAAGCCATCGCTACCAATTTTAGTGTGTATGGGCCATGTGATGTAGTGCTAAGTTAAGGATATACCATTCATAATTTGAATCCAATTGCAGAACTTTGTGGAGTTGAAGTTGATGAGTATGGAGGTGATTGTGTAAAATTTGTTTCTGCATTTTCTATATCTGTCTATGTCGCCATTGTTGTGGAGACTGTGAATATTCTGAGGCCTTTGCTTCCATTCTACTATGTGTCGAGCTGCATTCTCTTGCTGAGCGAGTTAATTCAGGCCTCTGTGCTGGATGTGTATGGGATTATTTCGTGTTTATTATGTGAGGTTATTTTGGAATGAGTATATTATGGAGAACGTTAAATTTGGGAAAGGATTGAGATGTTGTTTGAGTTGAAATTGATGTGCAGATCGTATGTGAATTCAGAGTTGTAGTATTGTGATGACTTTCAGTGAGTTAGTGCTTCAGCCATATGAAGTTGGTGCTTCTAGAAGTCGGCGCTTCCAATGAGTTGGTGCTCACTTTTGAAATCTAGGTTGGTGCCCATTGTTAATAAAAGCTATTGATCTGCCGTGATTTTTACCCGAAAGGGTTTTCCACGTGAAATTGGTGTTCTTCATATTGATGATTGCTCTTACTGTTTTTACATTGTTGATTCTGATGTTTTGAATTTTAAAAGTTTAAAATACTGATTCACCCCTCCCCCCCTCCTCTCAGTATTTTTTGTGTGCTCTTCAATCTTTGCATTTTGTTCTCTCTCCTTCACTCTTTCCTATTTTTTCCCCCATTTCCTCATCTCTTTTCTACATTAATTGACCTCACCTATAGGGATGATTTCCTAGATGTTCCTTTTCTTTATTTTCTCTTTCTCGTCTGCTTTTGGCAAGTTTCTTGCCCTGTGTATCAATTCTCTTCTAGATAATAAATTTTTCCATCCCAATTTGACATGTGCTTTTTTGAAGTTTTTGAAATGCTTTAATTCCCATCTCCACTCCTTCCTTGGACATTCTTTTCAACAACACCTCTTTATTCTATTTGTTCAACATTACTTGGGAGTATGTGTTAAGTGTATGGATCAAAATTGTGTGCTTCTAATCAGAAAAATCGTTTCTCTCATGTGGGCTCTACTTCACTTATTTCTAAGAGGAATGACTAACCTTGTTTCTTCCTCACTTGTGATTGTGAACCCTAATTCCTCAATCTCAAAGGATACTCAATATGAAGATTATATGTTTGAACCTGCAGAAGAGTTTGGAAATGCTTCTGCTAAAAAAGAAGAGCCTGCAAATCACATTAGTTCATTGCAGCCCCTCTTCTATCCCTATTCTCCACAACATAATTGTTTATTGTTTTGTTTGATAATTTAAATACATGAATTAATAATGGAGATGACAATGCATACCAAATACATGCATAAAATATATCTTTATTTGCTCATGATATTATTGCAGAAGAAGACCAGAGATGGTCAGCCAAGGATCAAAGTCAATCCAACTAGATCATACTACTCTCCTTGACGATACACAATGTATTTAAAGGACTCGACAGTTGCCAAGATGAACACAACCATTAACCACAGCCGACAACCAATTAATACAAAGTCAGATAACCAATATTACTAAAGCATAATAATAGACATTATACACTAACTACATCATCCCCCCAAAAAGAAAAATTCATCTTTTAGACAACAAGTAAACGTCAAGTAACATTAGGGAAGACATGCCAAATTGATGACAATATTGTGGATAAGGATTGGTAAAGCAACTTGGAAGTGTACTTTGCAAACTTGGACTTGGAGTGTACTTGGCAATTCAAATGAGTGTGATGGGGGTGCGAGGTCAAGGGGCACTGTCCCTAGTGGGGTCAAGGGGCAACGCCCCTCGCAGGGTCTAAGGGCAGTGCCCCGAGCACACTCCTTGTCGCGATACATGACGGGGTCAAGAGGCGGAGCCCCCGCCACGAAGCTCAATTTAAGACCTTCGAAACCACACAAAACCTCATGGCGCAGCTCATTTTCATGAATTTTTAAGAGGCCAAAAACAATGCTTACAAAGCCAAAAAAATAAACATTTTGAACTATTTTGCCCATGCCATTCAAGGACCACTACACTTTCAGTGGTACATTGTACGGTCTCATTCTTTTTCCTGCTGCAATATTTCCCTCATACGGTCTCCTTACCCTGTATGTTACTGCCTAGCCGTACAGTGTGTCTCTGACTTTGCCTTTGTCATACGTCCTCCTGTTTCCTTCGTCGTATGTCCCTTTGTTTTGTTTGATACAACCAACTTGAGGGTTGTCACAATCAAATTTAGGGTAATTCAATTTAGTTGTGCATTGTGGACCTCCAATATGTGGTCTACTCAAAGAGTGTTGTCTCATGTTATAACTATGTCCCATAGATGAATGTCCTCTATTGAAATTAGTGGTTCATGGTACTGTATTTAGCATTAAGTCCTAAAAATCTACTATCAAGGTCATCAATTTATCTAACTTGTTCAACTTGGACAATTGTTGGAGTATAGCAAACTACATTAACTATATTTTTTTGATTTCCTCATCCAAATTTTCCAAGGAAAGGTCCTCCAATCTATGGCCACCAAACATATTGGATAGTTTTGAATGTGGTAATTCTCTAACCCACTATTAAACTATACTAATCTACCCTTGGATGCCCAATGCATCCTTAATTTGCTCAAAGTTGTGCATGTCAACTCAAACCAACAAATCTTTGCCCAAATAAGCCCAAATTTGTTCATAGCTAGCGTCTATACAAAGAATTTATAGGCTAGGGTGTGTCTAGTCTATAGGCTCTCTACTTGTCACTTTCATAAATAGTGAACTGGCTCAATATTTCAAAGCTCTAACTATGGAAGGTTCTACTATAACCATAGCCACACTATCTCGTCTCTAAGGTATGAAGAGAGTAACTTCCTAGCACTAACCATTTACCAATGCACCACAAATTTAGATGACTAATGGCTTCCTATGGCTAAGTTTCTCCTAATCCTAGAGCGTCTTCCAATATACCCGAAGGTATGTGGAAGGTCAAGCTCGTCTAGAGATGTTGTCTTAGACTTAAGTATTAGTGAGTTCTTCCCACCTCATTTCACACATTGAAATGTGCTTAGCCAATAACAACAACCCTTTGTAATAGTTGAAAACCCACAACACAAGGTTTCTAACCTAGATAACTACTACAAGGGAAAAAATGTTACCAAAACTTAGTGCCTCAATACTTTCACAACCTTCTAATCACCAAGATCCTATTAGGGCAATGTGGGAGCATATGGTGAGTAGTTACAATAGGCCACTAATGCTATTGCATAATGCGACCCTAGAAAGAGCTATAATACTACTTGCTATAATCTTACCTACAAAAGATAATCAAACAGAGACATGTGAAAAGAATAGGATGCTCAGGGACTCTAGAAAGAGCTTTGATACTACTTGTTACAATCTTACCTACAAAAGGTAATCAAATAGAAACATGTAAAAAGAATAGAATGCTCAATGAACACAAGTAATATCTACAAACATGCTTATATCAAGTATGAAATATGAAATATTATGGGCCTCTTCAAGGGGGTAACCTCCTTAAGAGAAAAATATTTAATGTAAAAGATGATTCAAGATGACTTTTTCTTCATATGACATCAATATATAAGCATCACAATGAAGTAACCTACTCAAGGTACAACACATGCGAGATAAATACACACTTAATATGAACTCATTACACTATTACAACTTCATGTGATGCATGTGGGATAAATCCACATGATGCGATCTTGCAATGGTGAGAATTGCATGCACTATACTTTTCCTTTCGTTTTGGGCCCATTTTGATGAGGTTATCCTTAGTGCAATGACTCGTGTACAAGTGGCATATTCTAGAGAAAAAGTTGGCAAATACCCTAAATCTAACTTGATTCCATATGCAAACATCCTAAGGGATCAATCCCGATTCTCTATTTTATTCATTCCTTATTCCGAATCATCTTTGTAGGCGTGGAATTGTCATGTCCCCAAAATTGTAATGCTAAATATGAGATATTGAAATACAAATAACAAAATCGAATAAATATCAAAATATAAATATAAGTAGTTGGCATTTAAACATCATTATTATAATTATAATTATCAAGAAAATATTATAATTATAAAAATAAATAATTACCATTTATCCTAAATATTATTATAATTGTAAATACTAACAACTTAAATATCATTAATTATTGTAATATATAAATATATTACAATTTATTATTGATAATTTAAAAGAAACTAATATAAATAATAATAATAAATATATTACATACATATTTTAATAAGAAACCATTAATATATTAGTGTAAATTATAAGCAGTAACTATGTAATATATAGGGATTAGCATCCATAGAAGAAAACATCCAAAGACAAAGGGATACCCAACGCAGTGATTGCTTTATCCAAACTAAGACAGTGTTTCACAAAATGATTACCTAAATGCATCAATCCCCAGATTAAAACTAAACAAGCAAACAGCGATTACTAATGCAAATAGCGGTAAATACTAAACAAGCAAATAGCGATCAGCATTATGTTAGCGAGTGAAATAACACAACTCCTAAAGGCAGCGATAAGAGGAGGTGACTATTCAAAGGGACACCATCAATTGAAAGGGTGTAACTTCTCCTAAGATTGCTGGGTATTTAAGGAGACCCATAGCCATCCAAGAAGGCATCGAATCAGCAATAAAAGAATATCTTCTAAAAATCAGATCATCAAGTATCTTTAGAAACATATTCATATTTCAGGCATAAGAATACCACAGGTATTAACAGCAAGTGGGCAGATCTGGGTGAATTATCCACCACCCAAGGATAGACCCATAAGCATCACAGTTGCTGCTAGTGTAAATAATCATCACATGTATTGACAACTATTGTGGTATGCTCTATCGTGATTATTATATGTAATGATATATTTTTATTGTCATAGTTGTACTCATTACACTCAACAAACAACCATGAGAGGAGCAAGGAGAGGGGGATACCATGTTGGCCCCATAGTTGTCGTTGCACCAAAAGATCGACCTATTAATGCCCGATACAACCGTTAGAGTTAACGGATCCACGGGAGGCGGTTAGTCCATGTCACGAATCCCAAGGGGAGCATTGACCATCTGCCAACAATCTCCCCCTCAGCGTTACTCGAGGGGATTCGAACCTGGAACCTTTGGTTGTGATACCAATTGTTGGCCCCATGATTGTCGTTGCACCAAAAGATCGACCTGTTAATGCCCGATGCAACCGCCAGAGTTAGCGGATCCACAGGTGGCGATTAGTCCATGTCACGAATCCCGAGGGGAGCGCTGACCATCTGCCAACATACCAGTAGGTTGAGCAAATAGTAGGCATCTTCCTAGGTACGCCACTCCTTGATGGATGTCTATGTGCACCACTTGGAGCCAAGGGGGTGATATCCACTCTTGGGCTTAGGAGGGGGTGTCTATGGGCCGCCTATGGTAAGCCCTTCTCCCCAACCTCCACATGGATTGGTGGTTGAGATGAAATTAAGGAAGTTTCAGTCATAAGAGGAATGGATAAGGCAGCAAGGGTAGGAAATGCAGATACAAGTTGTCCACCAAGTAGACCACCCCATGTGGTATGTCTAAGTGCGCCTCTTGAGGACCAAGAGGGATGGTATATCCACTCTTGGGCTTGGTGTGATAGCTTCGGGCGGACCTATCATGCTTCTCATCCACGTTCTCTTATGATCCAACTCCTAATGCGAGTTATAAATATTATGACGTTTATGTTACTTAGATAATTGCATGATTTGAATAGATAAACATTTATTGTATATGTCTAATTATATGAATTATATTCCAATATTATCTAACATGATTGCAGGCCCTAAACCAAGATTTAACCGGCTTAAAGCATTTAATTGATAAGTTGTAACCCTAACTGCATTAGTTTGTGTTTCTAGGGCAAGAATTAGGCTTTTCTCAAAAGGGGACATTACAAGAACTGACCAAGGTCAAATCCACATATGTGGAAGTGACCCTAAACTTTTGAATTTTAATTTTAAAATTAGGGACATGCTCCCCCTTTCCAATTAGTTGTCATGAACCAACTTAAGTGTGAAATATTTCAAATTGCACACTAAGGTGTTGTATAAAAGGAAAATCTAATTCATTATTACACATCTAGAAATCATTAATAAGCTTTGTTAAATGTTGCATCATCATAATCATAGCATCAACAGTTAAACATGTCTAGGCATATTGTTTGATTGCCTACTAGCTTTGGTTATTGTTCCATATATTGACTCGGCAACAAGGGTTTGACCAAAGGGGAACAATCTTGCCCTAGCAAACTCTAAAATGGTGTCTATTGACACGACTTCTTTTCAAGATAGAGGTTGCTAACATCAAAGTGGACAAGTTCTAGACATGAAAATTGACAAAGTTTAGACCTGCAAGCATAGTTCATCTAGCAAAATTTTAAGAACAATTCAAATTTCATCATTTTTCTTCTAACACTTCCAAGAATAAGAAAGTTTGAGTTAGTCCAACAATCATGATCAAAACAACATACAACTATTTATCAGCTTTTAAAATCAACTAAGTACTTTAGCCAATTAAAATTTCCAATTTTCTAAGTTTTGTCATATGGTCTACCACAACTCTAAATTAGCTTTAACTAAATTATATTTCTTTTCAATTAATAAAGTCTAATTTGAGTATAAAACATTATTTTATTTCTTTAAATTTTGGTGAGCTTGACATTCCTACATCCGCTAGGGTTTTCTCCTTAGGGTTTATTGTTTTACATTAGGATTTCAGATCTTTTTTTTTTATTGTATACCTTTTATTTTAGATTTGATTAGGGTTTGGATCCACCCTCCCTTGTACCTCAGTATTCTATTTCAATTAGAATTGGGCCTTCACTGTTTAATATATATTTGATTCTAACCTTCCCAACATTGTGTGCTTTGGACATTATTGCTAGATCATTTATCATGGATTTTCATAAACCTTTACCTTTGGCCTCTATCCATGCATACCTCACTAATTTTGATGTGTTCATAGGCTTTGTTGCATATGTCCCTTCCATCCTTGATGCTCTCATGTCTTTTAATCTTATGCATGGGGATGTATTATCTATTTGAGATATTTCATCATGTATGTGTTTTCCCCTCTTTCAAAGAGTTGGTTAGTGCTTTTCCCTCTTTCATAGAGTCAATTAGTGCTTTTCCCTCTCTCTTGGACACACGCACTTCACTTGTTTATGAGCTTCATATTGATCATATCCTCCCTCTAATTAGTGATGATGATTTTTAAAGTGATACTCTTTTCATGATACATTTTGTGAGAAGACTAATAATGTAGATACACATGTTTCCCCTAAATACATGAGGTTTTCACCCCCCGTGTAGCACATGATGGTCCTTCTATATTATTTGACTTGTGGTCTATTGATGGTATGTCTAGTGAGGAGCATAGTGATAGTTATTTATCTTCTCATCATGAGATTGATACCTCTTAGTTTTATGATGATTTGATTTATGATGCACCTCCTTTTAAAGCACTAATTTTAGAGTCCTTTAATGGTAATGAAGATGCAATATTGCATGTTAGATCATTTTCATCTTCATACTATGCTCATATAGATAATGATGATAAATTGATACATGCCTTTGGTGAACACTGGTTGATAGAACTAAACAATTGTTTGACTCGTGTCATGCTTGTTATACACCATACCATGCTTTCTCATGTGCTTCTCTAGATTACTTTACCATTGACTCTCGAGTTGGGTTTCTCATGATTTTCATTCTTCACATTCTAATGCTCCTTCCTTAGCTAATCCCGTGGATTTTTCTATGCATAATGATGATACACTTTTTTGATGTCCATAGGGCTTCTTGTTTGGATCCATTTATGCTTTCACATGATATATTTCTAAGTATGTGTGGGGCACCCTCTTCTACATCTCCTATTCAGCAAACATGTGACTTAGACATACATAAGGATGACGAAAAAGTAAAAACATAGGAGTATTTTACAATTTTTACTTGGTATATGTGAGGATAATGTGCTACTAGTTGATGATACATATTTTTCATCCTCCACTATTGCACATGATATGCATACATACATGGATATGGGGCATGTTGAGCATGATCTTTCATATTCTTTGAACTCCATGAGGAAATTGGGCCAACTTGACAATCATATTGATGATTATGAGCAATGAGTTAAAAAGAGAACTCATGCTAATGAGATAATTGCATAACCCGTTTGCATATCTTGACTTCTCCTTCACCAAATGGTTTGTGGCACTTTATTTTACAGATTGTGATGGTAGAGGTGATCCATTGTTTAATTTATGGTCCTTCCAAACTCATGCTCCGTTTATTTTCATGAGGAAAAGTTGCTTGCTAGATTGTTTCCAACAAGCTTGAGTGCTCATGCATTCACATGGTTTTATTCATTGCCACATGATTCTATAATTTCTTTTGTGGATTTGACTAAAGCTTTCATTGAACACATTCAATACATTATTGAGCCTAAGACAATTATTGCTCATCTCATACATTGCCAGCAAGAAGAACATGAGCAAATTAAGGATTATATCTTGAGGTTTCAAGCTTTGACTACTAATTTGAGTTTTACACACCATTTGATGCACTTCAAAGTTTATTTATTGATAGTTTACTCCCACTCATAAAAGGCAAAGTGTTCTATAAACTTTATCATTCACTTTCAGATTTATGTGCGGGTGTATGCAAGATTTAGCTTTACTTTATTCGAAAAATCCTCGTTTACCTCATCATGTTTCTAGCATTTCTCCTCGTTCCAATCAGGTACCATCAATGGCAAATTTGTAAAATTGGGGGAATGAGGATACATCTAAGGAGCATCATGAACACATGAAACCAAATAAATTTACGAGTTCACTAGATTGATGGAGCCTCCACTTGTTACATTGGAACAACTTTTGGCACACAAACTTATCATTTTACCTCTTTCTAAAACAATGGATATCTCTAAGCTTGCACCACACAAGGTAGGTTAAATATTCTCGTGCTTATCACCAAAGATTTGGTCATTCTACATATAGTTGTATTACATTTTAACATAAAATTCAAGGTCTTATTGAATAACAAGATGAAATTCTTCTAATACTAATGATGACAAATTTATGAATTTCCATGTGCATAGCACAACATATGATGAGGTTACAAATACAGATATCCCACACAATGACCATGATAAACAAGAGTATAAAAGACATGACATTCCAATCAATAGTCCCATCAAAGGCATGGATTAGACCATGTTGGTACCTAGATCTGCTAACCCTAAAAAACTTTGTGTTTAATCATATCTATAGCCAAATGGTAAATCATTATTTTCACATCAAAGTTGAAATGGTTAAGTCCTTAGGTGTCAGTCTATCTTGGTCTACTAACCATGTATGCAAGTTTCTTGTCACAAAGATTATCAAGCTATGAATCCTGAAAGAGGCTCCATCACCAGAAAGAAAAGAAAGGGTGAAGTTCAAAGACTATGATGATGGATACCAAGCAATGGTAGGAAGAATTGAAGCTAAGGCAAATCTTCTCTAGCACGTTGAGACAAAAGCATATATAAAATTGTCACTTTGAAAGGTCCAATATTCAAGACAAAAAAATTCAATGAATCCCAAAGATTAAACTTTCTATTTTTAGAAAGTCTATCTTTAGAAAAGTTGCTTTTCATTTTTCATTGTGTCTAGGATTGATGAGATAAGCACAAAAATCACAGCTTTCTTTTTTTCAAAGTTATTTCTTTCTTTTTTTTCCTTTTTCAACAAAAAGTGATGGAGGGTAAAGGTAGAAAATCACCAAAGCATTTTCAAGCTTTGTCACATGAAAATGGAATTTTGAAAGATGAAAGGCAATGGGAAATGAATTTTTATTAAAGTCGATGTTTGTGTTGAACCCAAACCAAATTTTTGCTTCATTAAGGCATTTTGCTTAAAATGGTCTAAATCTTGTAAAAATGATGTCAAAACATAGTTTTTGGGCACATCAAGTATGGACTTTGAGTCAGTGAGATGTCAGGAAAAAACTGGAAAATTTTGAAAATTAGGGTTTTTTGACCCCTGTTTTTAGGTCAAAAAACCCTAAAAATTGAAACTTGTCAAAATTGATTGAAAATTGTTTTGATTGCCTTATTTTGCTTCACGATCACAATGGTGAAGTCAAATTTAGTTAAAACTCAGTTTAAGCCTGGTGGGTAGTTTTCGTTTTTTCAAGTGAAAAGTTAGCATCTTCGAGGTCAACAATGGCAGATGGCCAGGTACCAGGTGTCGAAATCTAAGCTTGAAACGCTTCGGTGAAGTTTCTATGGCGAGATATGTCCAAAATGATGTTTCGTTTCGGAGGAGATTTTCGTCGAGAGGTGAAGATGCTAGAAAAATGGCTAACTCTAGAGCAAAAGCGCACCTGTGAGCCAACGGCGCCCTTGATTTCAAAGGTCCAAATCAACTTTTTGAGACTTGACACTTCCAAGAGGACTTCTCTGGAATCTTGCTAGCTTCGCGCTGAGCCAGCCAGCCAGTCTGACAGATATGTCTAGCACCTGAAACTGGAGTTTGAGCACAAAACAAGGGAGATGAAAAATGACTTTTAACATTGGAGTGAAAAGCATGCCTCTTAGCTAGGGGCGCCCATCTTTTTGAAACACCAAATGAAGTTTTTTGATCAAGTGACACCTAGGATGTTTGTCTCAAACTTGATCTGGCTCCGCAACGCATCTGTCAGCGAGTGAATCTGAGTTGCTGAACTGCCGATATCAGGAGTCAAACATAGGGTTTTAGTCATGGTCAAAAATGTCCAGAAAAGGCAAAAGCACCCCTGGCCCAAGGTTTTGGAGCCTCAAATGCAATCTTTTTTATCATCTCCGATACTCATCCTATTTGTGTTGCTTCCAGCTTTCCGTTGCATACCTCAATCGGGTCAGAAGACTTGTCAGCAGCCTGTAGCGAGAGTTTAAGTGGTTTTGAGCCAGTTGAAAAAATGGCTAAGTCTGGGAAGAAAAGTGCCCTTGGAGGCTAGGGGTGCCCATGTTTTTTAGCTGTCAGATGATGTTTTTAAGAGAAGTGCTCTCCAAGAGCTCTTGTTCAAAATCTAGCCAACTCCGTAGTGAGTCTGTCAGCTAGTTCTGAAGTTTCGCCAAACACCGAGAAACGTAAGATGAAGTAAGGTCAGAATCACCTTGAAAATGATGAAAATGCATTGAAAATTTTTTTGAGGTCAAAAGCGCCCCTAAAGGCCAGGCGCGCCCTGAATTTTGAGGCCTCAGATGGATGAATTAGGGTTTGCAACCTCAAGGAGATTCTTGTCAGATTTGATCTTGCTCTTCAATGAAATTGTCAGCCAATCAATCCGACGTGTCAGTCAATCAGAATCAGTGATCGAACGTGGGCTCTGGTGAGGTTTTCAAATCCAAATTTTCAGGAAATTGGCTAAGTCTGGAAAGAGATGCCTAAAGTCAAAGGTTGATTTTTTGAACTTAAGAGAAGTGGCGCCCTTTAAAGGTGGAGACAGTTAATTGAAATTAGCTCTTCAGTTCAACTCTTTTTAAGTCGCCTTCTTCTTGGCTTATTTTTGCTTATAACTAGGCGAATTCTTTTTGCATGCGCCTGTTAACTGAGGTGTTGGAGGTGGCGCCCTAGTTAGGGCGTATTTTTCAATTAGTTAACTGTTTTAAGGACCAGTTACAAGCTAGTCATTGTTATTGGAGGTCCAATCAGAAGGCTAGCACCATTTCCAAGATTATGCATGCATTTATGATGCCTTTGAGGGTTAATTTTTATTAATTAAAGCATAGGCGTCCATTATTCTTCATTGCAAGTGAGATAAAACACGCCTTTCTTGAGCAAATAATGATTTGAAAGTGCTACAGGTGTCAGAATTCAATGTTCTTCGTAGCAACGGATCCAGAATGTTCAAAGGAAGAATATTACAAACTTCATTTTCCGTTTGCATACAAGTTACATCGAATCCAATTCAAGTATAAGCGATTTTTACAAAAGCAGAAACACAAAAACTTCTATCTTTTGTCTTAAATTCTTCTATTCTCGTCTTAGGTATTCTTCGCATGTCAAAGTAAACAGTGAAATTTTCAGAAACAGATCATCTGGGTTCATATATTTCAGCAATAGCAGTAAAACCTATGTCTTAGATTTTTTCAAGAAAATTGCCCCCTACCTCCATTCTGGAGCACTGTGCTTTTTCGAGAGATTTCTTTGCATGTGGGCCTAAAACTCATTTTTTCCAAAATCGAATCATCTAGGTTGGCTTAGAATTCCATTGCCTACAAAACCCATGTTTCAGATTTTCTCGAAAAAAATTGCCCCCAGTGCCTTTACAGTCCCTACAGTTCTCGACTGAAAACCTCTTGCATGCCTTGCTAAAACTCAATTTTTCGAATTTCTATCAATTGAGGTTTGCTTAGAATTTGATTCTCTACAAAACCCATATCTCAGAATTTTTCCAGAAATTTTTACCTCAGCCGGCTATTTTTAGCCTATCCTAGAGCTTTTTCAACTTTTTCTGAAAGTTGACCAAATATACCCAACTTTACAGTCAAAAATCCAGTTTTTCAAAATGCAATTCAACCCCATTGATTACAAGGCCAAATCGGTCTTTGTGCACGACTTTTTGAAAACTACCGATACAAACTTGGGTCATGTATATCCTATGGTTAATTTGAGCACGTTGGAGGGTACTAGCAGCACTACAATCAGAAATCTCGAGCTTTCCGAGTTGTTGGCGGCAATGTCTATTCCTATCACGGTCTTCGATCTCGAGTTTGTGATTGCTTGCATTAAGCATTATGACTTGTCTACCAAACAAATCAGGTCAGCCGATGGGAGAGTTGTTTGTAGCCTTAAGCCGAGGGACGTTGAGAAATGCTTTGCTATTCCTCCTCGCTCAGACAATTTTGTCGTATCTATTCCAGATTGTGACAAGATATGGGAAGAGGACAAAGACAGATCACAAAAGAAAGTTGCTCAGTGATGGTTGAAAATTCAGAAGACCAACATGTTGAAGAAGGTTGGGCATGGTGAGTTCAAGGATGAGATTGCCATCTTAATAACTTTGCTCAACTGGGTATCAGGTCAGGAAGAAGCACATATTTTCCGACCGTGGATGTTCTATATCATCTCTCGAATTATCGACAAAAGGAGAACTTTGATTGGGCAATGTTTATCAACGAGTGTCTTCACCAGCAAATTGCAGAGTTCCTCAAAATTCACGAATTTCATATGGTGACTTTTCTGGTCTACTTGGTTGCGTTTCAAGGCAATTTTAGACCTTTGAAGACCAATGGAGCTCTTGGTGTTCAGCGCATTCACAAATCTACTCACAGTTGGAGTTTTCAAAGGCTGAACAAGATTTTAAAGCGGTGAATGATCACTTTCTTATGAAGACAGTCAGGGATCTCAATAATGAAATGCATATCAGGATTTCACTAGAGGCAAAATCAGTGATGGAGAGTTGGGCGTATTGATTCATTCAATTCCCTACTTTCATATATATCTGAGTGTATGGTTACACCAGAGAACCTCTGGTGCTACCGAGGTACCCATCAGACAGAGTCCTTTTCATGGAGTTTATGAGACAAGCATAGGAAGTTCACTCTTTTCTTCGCAATTAACACAAGCCAGCTTTCACCTTTCCGTTTGGATTGGGTATTTACAAGTGCAAGGCTGCTGCTGATTGCAAGTTAATGACGAACGAATTAGAAAAACTCCAACTCAAGTGTTTTCCTCAGAGGCGTACTTATGATCCTTTGGGTCATTATTTAGCACAGTTGGAGCGAAGCAATTCACATAGGTCAGCGCTTGAGGACTTCTGGGTCAATTGCGAGGATGAGTTTGAGGTGCGCCAACGTCAAAATTGTAGGCTTACTCTCCCATAGCTTGTTGATTTCCTGTCAGAAGATGTGGAGGGTTTGTCCGATGATGACAGAGAGGTACTACTCAATTCATTCGTTAAAGACCACGTTGCTCACCAGCCACTTCGCCAACCTGATTGGTATGTCAAGGAGAATACTTCAATTAAGGACTTGTCAAAATCGGTTATTAAGACAAGCATGTATTTCTTGGAGAGCAAGAGGAAGCGAAGGGCAGTTCCAGCTACAGAGCCGCCAGCAAGGTTTTCTTCACTACCTTCCACTTCTAGGTCGAGGCCTCGAGTTAAAGTTGTCTTGAAGCCGCCTGAAGGTGTCAAAGTTAGTGGAAACTCGAAGGGGAAAAGCATCACAAAGTGGAAGCAAGTTGAGAAAGCGTCAAAAATTCCAGTGGAACTAGTGGTACAGGTTGAGGCCGATTCATCATCTCCAAGTCCACCATTTTCGCCACAGTCATCTCCTATCGACATTGATTCAGAGCTTGAGTCTCCAATTCATGAGACTTTCATTCTAGTTGATCTGCCAGTGGTTGACACAGTAGGAGCAGCTTCTCCTCGAGAGGACAGTGTTGATCATTCATCTTGGCTCAAGAGGTCTTTGGGAAGAGAAAGGCATAGGCCTTCATATCAGCTTGATTTGTCTGAGTTTGGCGATCCTTATCAAGATAGTTCGAGCAAGAGACTCAAGAAGCAGGTGCATATTGAGAAGACTCCTAAAGAAGAGATCGTCATTAAAGTTGCTACACCACCAGAAGGCAAGAACCTGGATGAAGTTGAAGTTGGTGATTTCACCTTCGTCAAAGCAAATCTATGCAGGAGCACTCGACACGTGGATGTGAGCCTTTTCAAGGTCGTCGCGAGTAATCTGGAGGAGCGTGTCATGAAGGACGGAGAAGATAAGGCAGCCCTCAAGGCTAAAGTCAAGTAGCTCTAACAGTACATCTCGGAGATCTACTTCATGGAAACGCAAGACAGGCACCTTTGCTCCCACAGCTTTGGGAGACAGCCATAGATCAACAAAGACTTGGTCATTTGGTCAATCGAGGGACGCTCTTGGACAATTGGATTGAAGACTTCATTGTTGCAGGTCGATACCTCCTCACAGAGATATATCAGTTGAGGTACGATGCACATGAGCTTCGTCAGAAGATTTAGCAGCTCGAGATTTTCATAGCAGAACACAAGCCAAAAGACTTGATACTCATATCTCAGCTGGCAGTTGCCCATGATGCCATTGAAGCAGAAGTAGATAAGAAGGTTTTCACTTCGGGAGAACAGTATCTTTTCAAAGTGGAAACATATGATAGGATCTCTGCAAAGATGGTCGTGCTCCAGGAAAAGGTTGTTGCAGCTCTCAGACTTATCAGCGAGTTTATCACCTAGATCCCATGCCACTATCGAGGTGAGGATGGTACCTACGCTGAGTTAGAGGCAATTCAAGTTGAGTTCGAGAAACTGGTTCGTGATAACCTAGGTGGGGATCCTAAGGCGTCCAAATTGGATGACTTCTCAGTGATGACTACAAATTTCAACAAGGCGACTGTAGAAGTCAGAGACAGTCAGAGGGCGATCAAGGATGGAGAAAAAGAGGTGGACAGGCAGTTCATCATCGTGGATAGCGTCAGAGTGCCAAATGATGATACGATCGACAAGTTCCTGGACGAGGTGATAGACAGAGAGGACTTGTACAAGATAGCCAATTAGACCCTGCAATTATTTACAATGATGAGTTAGAAGCAACAGTTAACTCAACGTCATTTCTTGAGTTTTCATTGTTGATCTCATGCACGCCTATCTCATTCTTGGAGATATCTTCACAGGAGGATGGACTTTCAATTAGAACCAGTTGACTGATGTTAGTTATCAGTTAGCTCTCCTTTCAATAAGGACGTGCATGTTGCACATGTCCATTTCGTCTTGTTTGTATCAGTTAACTGATGGTAGCTTTCCAATTAACTGTATAGTTTTATTTATTTAGACTTAGACAATAAATTCTCACATGCTTGCGAGACTGTAGTTGACTCAAAGTGATTTTAGGGTTCCCTACACCTTTAATGTCTATAAATAAGAGCTCTTTGCTCATTTGTAAATAACTTTTGCACGCTATAGTAATATATGCTGCACAACCTTGCCTGAAATATTGTTGTTCTGTATCTATTCATGAGCTTTACTGTGATAATAAATAGCTGCGCCACCTTGCCTGGACGTTATTATTATGGTGTTTGTTCAAACTTAGTTAAATGGAGTTGCTAGTTTGATCGTTTATTGTATGTGTGTCTTGCCAATACAATTTGCTGTCCTAGTTTGCTATCTTATGTTATGTTTAATAGTTGTTCTTTTCATCTACGCTTCGAATAGGGGTTCCTCCTCCTTGGAAATTTGGAAAGAAGAATTATCGTTTAATTGTTGTTGCCAATAAGCTTGTTGCATATCTAGGCCTCGGATAGGGGTTCCTCCTCCTTAGAAATTTAGTAATTGAGTCTGTCGTTTGATGTCGTGCCTAATAAACTTCATAGCAGCCTACGCCTCGGATAGGGGTCTTGTTGACATGTGTTTTATGACAACACCAACACAGAATAAAATGTCAAACGGTCACTCTATTCTCTCTTGATCAAAGTATTCCGCATGCTAAGATTGCGTGAAAGTTCATGCGTTCAACTCCAAGGTTCCTTTTATCGCGAAGAGACTCAATTGGTTGATGTGAATATGCTGGGTATTCCAAGGGGACTTACGTAATTGTTCGATTTCGCCAAGCAGATGAAAGGTTTTGACTATGATGCTCTGATATTTGAACTAACCGGGAAAATACTGAATTTAAAGGGAGTAGGGGTAGGAATTCTACAATCTATTTCTAAAGGGTGGAATGCGAGGAAATACTTTGACAATCTTCGAACCAAACTTTATTTCGTCTCCCCTTCGGACAACTCTAACAAAGTTGGTGCAATCTTCAAAGGATGGATAAGATGTTCAAATTGTGATTCAACATGCGCACCCCGTCACAACGATGCAAGTGAACACACGAATCACAACCGAAGTTAGGTATGGATATTCCAGTTGACCACGCAGGGGTAGACTTACCATCAGCAAGCCCGCTAGTGGTATGGATAAAGGAAGACTTGCCCAAACCAACGCCACATTCCACAATTAACAACTACTTGCATAAAACAAAGTCTACTTTACTCTAATCTACTTGAATTGGAAAGACGAACAAGCCTCGCTAGCTACTCACAATAGAAAATAGAACCACCAAGCAATGATAAATCTTTGTATTATGAGAGTTTTCACAACAACTTCTTACAAAACTTTCAAAGGGAAAGCTTCCTTTCCTTTTCAAACTAAGCTATGCTACTTCTATGCTCTACTCTATCTCTGATTTCTGTCTAACTCTCTATCATAATGTCTTGTCTGATATTACAAATGAGGGGGGATACCCCTTTTATATCAAGCCCAGTCCAGTGGATGGCTTAGATTCAAATACAACGGAAGGCCCAGATTGAGCCACCTAAGCCCTAATTAGGGTTCTAGCCCTAAAAACCGCCACTGAGAGGAGTGGGGCAATGAATGCGCTAAAGATTCTCCACTCCTCATCATGAACCACTATTTGTCATCAATGCACATCATCCCCTTCCAGAAGATCATCATCCACAAGGGCGTTTCCTTTCTCCTTCTTGCTGGCTGCAAATCTGATGAACTTGGCCAATACTGCCTCAACTTCCTGATCCGAAATGGGAGGAATGTGATCCAGCTGAAATTCTAAAACTGTAATTGTTTGCCCATGCCGGGCGCAAGATCTCTTCCAGGCAACAAGGGCATCCTGGGTGTTCTGAATAATGCTGGAGAACGTAGAAGTGTTCTCGAAGTCATCTTGTGTGAAGGTCTTCACCTCATAAAATAATGGTATTAGTCTATTCTTCAAACCATCAGCAGTCACCTCTTCAGAAGTTAGCCTCCTGGCAAAGATTGCCTCCAACGTGTTGAGGACTCCATCCAAAATATTTGTCATGGCCTTTCTGACCCTGACAGAATCCGTTTGTGCTGCATCGTAGAATCCTCGGCCTGTAACCACTGAAGAATACCATCCAGCGAAGTCATATCTATCCCCCTCCTGAATCACACCTCCCTCAACCAACATCTGTAGAGGTATGCTCATCAAAGCCCCTAAACGGAGAACAACTCTCGTCTGATAGATACGAGCCTCACCCCAAGCATGGTTAACTGCATCCATCCTTGCCATAATATCGGAGGCTTGCCGATAGGCATGTGCAAGATCCTCCATAAACTTTCCTGTTTTTGCACGAACGCTAGCAACCCACTTGTCTGCCTGTTGTGCCATTCTTTTCCAATCCTCTAACCCACTGATTGATTCCCTGGAAAATTCAGCTGGAAGCTCAATTGCCAGATTCTCTTGCCCACAAGGACGGGACAAGTGTTGCACGTAGCCAATCAATGTCTTGTGCTCTACCTTCAATTTCTTGTACTTGCCCTCAACATAGGACAATCTATCCTTGAGTGCTCGATAGGAATTATCGCACTCCTCAACCACTTGTGCTCCAGTGGGGCGGCCAAGTTCCACAGTTGTAATCACATAGTTTTCTAGAACGGCCTCGTCCCGATCACATTCCACTCTAGGCACCGCCACATGTAGTGTCCAAGAGCCATCCTCATCTGTTAAGATCTTAGAGAACTTCCTGGCCTTCTTCTTTGTTGGAGGTGCACTGATCCTTTGTAACAACTCCTCCATCTCAGCTGCAGGATCAATCTCATCTACAGGATCACGTCTCATCCTATCCCTTAGCCACTCTAGCACCTTTTGCCGCACATCTGATATAACGAAAGGCTACTCAACCTCGGCCTCTATCTCATGAACTTCTTCCCTGCCATCAATCTGACGAGGCTCATCATAATCTATAGGCTCAATATCTCCTGAGCTCTAGGCATCCTGATCCGAAGTAGCATCATCCTCGAGAGCTACCTCAATCTCCTACTGAAACTGAGTATCAGTGGCCGTCCCCTCATCCGTCTCTTGCTGATTTTCTTCCCGGGGCATGTTGATGCTCTGGCCCACTGATTCTCTACAAGGTGGCTGGCTTGCCACTTGCACTGCTTGCTCTACATTCAATCCTTCCCTCTAATCAACAAACAATGATACTTCCTGCATACTCGGAGAATGTGCCCGAGATGGTGTATGCAAGGATTCCTCAACTCTCAAAGGCTCAGGTTGAACTGGTTCCTTTCCTCTTGGCTCTGGAGTCTGATCAACCTGCCTTCTTTGTTTAGCTGTTGGCGATCTGTGATCTCCCATCAAATTGTATGTGAGGGGAATTGCTCTTCCCTTAAGTCAGCTGACATGCCTCTCTACCCAACTCCGTGTGAATGTTAAGACGGGGATACAGAGCGTATCCAAGTCAGTAATCTCTAGTTCTGACCAATCTGAGAGTGGTAGAGGCGTATCCCTCACTGTTTCATAATCAGCCTGTACAACGTTTATGTCTTCATCAATTTGGTCTGGCACTGGGACAATCTCGCATTCCCTGATCATCACCAACGATATCCAAGAAAACATTCTCCTCCTGATCTCGATCTCATCCACTGCACTCGCCCAAAAGTCTTCAATCTATGCCTTGTGTCTGAACTCTTCTGACAATATCCATCTGATGTTCCTGTGGGGATCGTAGTGATGCCTACTGGTGTGGTAGGAAAGGTGGAAGAATTGGAGCTCATTTTCTGCCTCCCTAGCTACTTGTAGTGATGGGTAGATTTCATCTGAATTCCCCATGGTAATTGGGAATCCAAGTCCACCTTTCTTCTTCTTCTTTTGAATATTATCATAGGCAATAAGTTGCCTAGATATTTCCAGCATCACTATTCTGTTTGTGGGATACCGGGGCAATCTATAAGGATAAGAAGAAAATCCTTGCAGCCTTATGTAGGCAAACTTCGGGAATTGGATAAACCAACACCCGAACTTCTCGATCAACTCTTGTGCTTCCCGAGATATTCTGTGATGGGTCCTTTGCTGCAAGGTCCTCGTTATGTGCATAGTGAAAGCGTCATTGACCCTTTTGTAATTGGTGGTGCTTGTCAAATGCAACTGTGGACAAGCCTCATGTATCTTAAATTGATGGGAACCACACCTGATTGGTTCCTTACAGGAAATTCCCCTATACTTCGTCATGCGAGCCAGCATGTAGACAATGTAAGAGCCCATGTAAAACGTTTTTGTTCTCCTCACACCGGGGAGCTGCTCATGTATGTTGTCACTGATCATCAGTGCCCAATCCACGTAATCTTTGCCCTCTGGCACCAAGTTGACATAATAAAACATCCAAGGTTCAAAGATGAATGCTTGGGGGCATCCTCCAACTCTGCTCAGCATCATTATCAGATCACCAAACTCTTGCCTCAAATCCTCTGAGATTATCTGTTTGGGTAATTTTGTACGAGTTGGCTTGGGTTTGTTCATCCACCTGGTATTTATCAAATCAGCACACCTGTCAAATGTGGATGAGTACATCTTTTCTACCCTTCCCCTTGTTTTATAAATCATCTTCTCATGAACAGGTATTCTGAATGCTTCTCCAATTGCCTCTGGTGTCAAGTTAGCCAATACCTTGCCATCTGGTGAAATGACAGTCCTCTGCTCTGTGTTGTAGAAGTTGGCGCATTCCATGATTAGCTCTGGACACCGGATAGTTGGTGGAAAACTAGCAGCTACATATAGCCCGCTCCTTACAATATTATGGAGAGTGACTAATAGGTGATGACCTCCAGTCCCCATTATCTTTCTCTTGAATGCCTCCAGGTTAAACGAGCCCAAGTTTGTGTCAGCCAACTTGCCCAACCTTGAAGAAAATTTTGATTCTAGCAAGAAGGACTTGCTCAATTTCTTAATCACTACTTGTCTTGATGTGTTTTCCTTTGTGGATTCAGCGTGGTTCCCTCTGCCTGCAGCTCTTCTGCTTGATTCAGCCATTCTGCAAAAAAGCAAGAGAGTTATTAGAAAACAAGATTTTATAACAATAAAATACCATTTTGAGGGTGCCAGCAGATTTTTAAATAAAAAGGCTGCAACGCTTTGTCACTTTTAGCTGCAAACCTTAACTGTTTACTTCAACTGTTTTAGAAGTTTCTCTACTTGCAGCAGCACAATGTCAGATGCTTGGAAATGTTTGCAGCAATTTAGAAGTCTCAGCACTTGAAACTCCTCTCTTCAAGTTCGCATTTCAGCCACTTAACTCCTCACTTAGCAAAGTCACGCCTTCAGCAGCTTAATATCCCTTCAGTAATTCGTACTTCTTAGCAGTTATGTGAATTCGTACTTCAGCACTTAGCAATTTGATATCTTTGTCTACAATTTTGTGCCTTCAGCAACTTCAGCCTTGGCTTAAATCAAATCGCAACTTTCATCAAGCTGAGAACTCAAATCGTCCCTTTTCAGCCTTCAGCAACTGGAGACTTAGAAGTTATCACCTGCAGCAATTCACTCCTCTTCACAAGCTCGACTTCTTCAGCAACTTCAAACTCTCACTTTGCAAGCTCGACTTCAGCTTTAGCAAATATTTTGCACTTAGCAATCTGTGAGAAGAATGAAGAGGACTCAAAATCTTATAGCCAGGTCGAAATCCAGTAGAGGCTATACTTAGCACATTTTCGAATTCCATTTTCCCTCCTTTTTTCCAGTCGCAACACTTGTCATTCAGAGCATCGGAATCTTGAGCTTCTAGAATTATGAATTTTCATCATCCCTGCACAGGCCTGCTTCATCACATTTGCTTGCTTTAAATATTAAATTAATCCACTTCGAACAATTTTAAATTTATCTGGCTAAGTCACTTTTCCTTGTTCCGGCAAAAATACCTCATTCATCCAGTTCGATCCTCAAGCAAAACATATTTCGTGAAATCATATTTGCCTTAGAGAAATTTCTTGAATTTGCCTTAGGAAATTTATCAAAACAGGCATCGGGCAAAATTCTTTGTTAAAATGACATGAGCGAGATGCGGAGAAAGTTTAAATCATCTCTAAATTGCAAGCGTTCAATACCCAGAAGAAAATTCCCTTCAGAATTCGTCGTTCTCATGTGTATCCGGATGAAGGGGTACTTTTAATTTTTTATTATTTTAAAATAATAAAATGGCTAAGGTTTATTTATTTTCAATCTAGACATCTTCCACCCCTACAATCCTCAATTTTCCCTGCCTTGGCACCTTATGTGGTTTTCCTGAGAATTTCCTCCGGACTCCGGGCGCATATCACACTTGTTCTTGGAAATTTTCCAACTTCACCTCTTCCTTAGGCGTATTTCTCACCCTTAGAAAATAATTAAAATTTTAAATCACCCATGAGGGGCGCATTTGAGGGTGTGAACTTCCATTTTGTCATCTTCTTCCTTCCACGCCTTAGCAATTTTTTGCCTTAGGAAAAATTCCTAGAAAAAAATTCATATTTAAATTACCCATGAAGGACACATTTCACCTCATGCATCAACCTTTGCCTTCACCCCTTAGGTATTTTCACGCCTAGAAGTTAACACTTTACCCTTTCATCTCACAAGCAAGGGCGCATATCACATGTGGTGAAGGAATTTCATGGCGCGTTTTACATACCTCTTGCCTTAGGCGCAAATCACCCATGCTACTTCCATTCTTGGGTGCATTTAGCCTAGTCAACCTCCACATGTGGGCGCAAATAGGGGGGGGAGAGGAATTCTCCTTGCCTTAGCGCATTTTACACTTTACCTTCCAACGTTTTCGCCTCATGTGGCTACCTTGGGCGCATTTGCCATGGGTAGGAGGAATTTCCCATGTCCTTGGTGACCTTTCGTCTCCCTTGGGCGCATTTGGCCTAGTGGACTTCCATTTCCAAGAGCATTTCTTCATGTTGACTTCCATTCTGGGCGCATATGAGGTAGCATGAAGGAATTTCCATGCCTTAATAAACTTTGCTATGCCTTTACCTCTTGTGGGCACATTTGACCCCTACTCAAGGAATTTCTGGGCGCATTTCACCTAGTGTGAAGGAAATTTCACTCAGAGAATTTTGCTAAGTTTCTTCATGCCTTGGGCGTATTTTTTTAATGAAGGAAGAATTTCCAAGTAGCTAGAGATTTTCAACCCCCTTACTCCTTTTGGGCGCACTTCATGTGTCCTCATGCTAGTTATTACTTATAAATTTCCAACGCCTTAGCCATGCCCTGGCTTTCTATTTTTAGCAAATTCAGAGAAATTAGGGTTTCCTTGCATTTCATCCTGTTCTGAGCTGGAGCAGGCGTGGTTGTGCTTCCACTTGGCCTTGCTACCTTGTTTATATCCTCTGTCCGCACTGATATGCTATTTTTAGCAAACCCTAAAATTGATCAATCCTTGTATCTCCGTTTGACCCGAAATTCGCTCCAATTGTCTTGATGCTGCAAGTGACCTGTTCACACTTGCCTCTGGCACAATACGTGCTATTTATAGCCATGGGGTGACTTACTAAAAATAGTAAGTATTCAGATCATCCTCAAATTTTGCCAGTAGGCAACCTGAAAGATGCTGATCCCGGTGGCGTGCTTCATTTTGACATCTCTGCATTTTGTTCCATCTATTTCTAGACATAGCAGTGGAAACCCTAATCTGACTTGCATGCGCTCCGGACTACTTCCGCTTCCCCTGATTGCTGTTGTCTGTCATTCTGCTTGCTGGACTAAAGTGTTGGGTAACCGCTGGGGTGAAACTGCTATTTATAGTAAGTGTCCGGAAAGTGGTCAATCGGATGTCGGATGAGTTTGCATGTTACAGTGCCCGTGGGATCTCAAAAAACCCAGAAAACTAGTCGACATGCTGGCACTGGCTAAAAATAGAAGTCCCTGAAAATTGACTCATTTTGTTTGCATGTCACACCATTGCGAAGCTCTCGCAAAGCCCATATGGAATATCCGGACGTGCACTGAAAATCACCGCATGCAAACCCTAAAAATAGCCCTTGAAGGCTGTACCGCTGAAAGTCACCATCTCGATTTGCATGTTATACCATCGCGAAGGTCTTGGAAAACCCAGATCCATGCTCCAATCATGTACTAGAGAATCGTATGTTTAAACCCTGAAAATAGCCTCCGAAGGCTAAACTGCTAAAAATAGCTAGTTGTCTGAATCTGCTCAAATTTTGTGTAGGCACCCTGAAGTTGCCTAGATGTGCTGATGTAGTTAGAATCCCGAAATCTTGAGGAAAAGACCTCAAATTAGGTACTTACTAAAAATAGTAAGTTGTCAGATTTTAGTAAAATTTCAGTGGGATCCTGCCTTTATCTTTCCGACTGTACTGCTGCACTCGGGTTTTACCTTGATAACTCTATTTGACCTCAAACAAGCCTGAAGGATAGAAACCCTAATTCCACAGACTCAGCTAACATTTCAATCTAAGTCAAATGACGGGACACCCCCGGAAGGACAAAAGATCAGAGACAGAGAGAACCAAAGCCAAAAGACCAGAATGAAGCAAAATTTAGGGGGTCCCCATCTTGGATGGGGTGATGTGTGAAAAGGTCACAACAAGTCCCTCCTCGGAAATCCTGTTGTAGAGTTTATCGTATAATCACATTCCTGCTCCTAATTCCTCATGCTCTATTTTTCTTGAGGGAATAGGATAGATTAGAGCTTTTAGTTATTTGTAGTTAAGATCTGCAAAACCAGAGAAAATCCTTAGCTGCAACGTTCTTGGTTTCCTTAACCTTGTGCCTCTTCCAGCTAAGTCAAAAAGATAGGATTTAAAATCATTTACTTTTTCACGCATTTTAGCAAAAGAGGGAGCTTCCCCTCCTAATTTGAAGAGCAATCATTACGCACTATGCATAGCTATTCGTACCAACTCGCACTCCAGAGGTGCTAATTGTTACGCCAACAGTTTGAAAATGAATAAATTTAATAAATTTAAAAGAAATTCAAAGTTGTCAATTAGTCATTTGAAAATTGGTGTTAATGAACCAAAACCTCCACCAAAAAGAAAATGGGCACCTAAACTCAATCAAGCACTAAAATGGCATGTTTTTCTTGCCAAAATGAAGTGAGAAACAAAACAAAAGTAATACCCAAGTTAGTATATGGGTCCAAGTGAAAGATGGCATAAAATAAAGTGAAATAAAGGAGAAAAAGAAATAAATCTAAGCCCTTTATTAAAAGTGACGCCCAAGCCATTTTAGAACTTATTTGGAAGATATTGTGGGTGTATAGGCTTTTAGCTCCTTTTTGTATTTGCCATAGGACGTATGAGGCAATTTTGTAATGTTGGTTGGATAGGATTGTATGGGTTGATCCCAATTTTGAAAGCAGCACCTTTTTGGCTGGCTGGAAATGTGTGCTTCGGCTAAGCACATGACTATATATAGAGCATGTATTTCCTTTTGAATATTAATATAAATTACTCGCTTACATATCAAAAAAAAAGTGACGCCCAAGCCAAGATTAAGGATTGGTTAAAGCAAATTAAAGATCAAATCAGAAGATCAAATCCCTTGGTTGAGATGGACGCGAAAGATGGAAGCATAAATAGAAACAAAGTAATATTTTATATTGTTTCCAAAGGATGAGGCTGGGATTTCTTTCCAAGCAATTATTTTTTTTATTTTTGAAGCTTGAAGAAGTTGAAGCTAGAAGGTTATAAATATGGCATTTACATGTACAATGCAATAAGAGTTCATGCTAGATTTATGGTGCAAAGGTTGTCATTCATGTTCAAGGTCAATTAAATTGTTAAGTGTCTTTATGTAAAGGATGTGAAGTTGAAGTTTGCTTATGCTGCCAAGATTTCCATTCAAGTCCAATGCCAAGTGTTATAATCGTTCAAGGAAGAATCCTATTAATATGAAGATTGTGTTAACTTTGTGTGACATGGGTGTTTGAATCTATAGAGCAGCTTTAAATGCTTTGTGATGATTAATTGTCTTAATCCATTCTTCCTCTAGGACTTGTTATTTCCATGTGTTATGTTGTCTTCAAGATCAAATTAATCATTGATACAACTCCAAGGATCTCTGTTTTAATCCTTGGATACTATGTTTGTTTACATTTTAGCTATCATAAATTGAGAAAATTCATTGGTGAAAATATAAGTTCTTCAAAGTCTCGTGCTCTAACCTTTGAGATCAAAAACAGATAGGTCAAATTTGCTTATTTATTTTATCCTTATGCAAAAACTGAAAGAATAGATTGTACAATGTTCATGTTAATAGGCTTGTTTTTTGTTTTAGCTATTAAAATAGATTAAATTAGGGAGCTTTCCCTGCAAATTTGAAGAGAGGATTTTCTTATCCACTGTGTTGTTTTGTGTTGTTACAAAATTGACAAATTAAAACACCAACAAACCAATATATCATTTGGGGACAATATGATAAACCAACCTGAAGTGGATGGTTTCATTGATTAATTTCTTACTTCTATCTCTTACTAGATGATAAATTTTTTGCTTTTGATTTCGTTTCTTGGCTCTATGTTTGTGGTGTGTTGATTTCATGTTCTTAGTTAGCATGTGTATGATCCAGACACCTTTAGTTGTGCATGTTGACATAGATGACTTTGAATATATGTCTTGTGCAGTTGAAATATCCCCAATTAGGATCTGCCCTAAAATTCTAATTTTTATTTTCAGAATTCTGCCCTAATTTTCTACACTTCAGTTTTCTGCTGAAACCCTAGAATTCTGATCTGATTTTCTGCTTTCAAACAAGAACAGCGAACATATATGCATCTAATATGCTCAAATAATAAAGCCATAATAAACCCTTATAATAATATCTCTTTTTTTTAAGAAAATAGGGTAAAAATTTATTCATAACAGAAGATCAACAATACAAAGAAATCAGGGTCCAAAAAGGCACCCAGAAAGAACCAGGAACACAAAACCAAGAGACAGCCAACCAAGAGCCAGACCACCACAAGACCAACCAGCAAACAACATCATCACACCTTGTCCTCGGAGATAATCTTCTCTAAATCCTGACAATAATCTAGGGGTAATTGCTCCCAACCATCAATCTGCCAACCACCGTCATGCTCAAAAACCCACTTAGCCAAACAATCAGCGACCCTATTCCACTCCCGAGGGATGTGAGTAAATGACACCGAGTCCAGCATGGAGCACATCTGCAAAATATGCCTAACAACTGACGCAAGTTGCCAATTAACACCCTCCAAATTCCGCCCATTCAATAGATTAACAATGATTTCTTATAATAATATCTTCAAACATGAACTCATCCAACAATTTATGATATCCAAATGCAAACAAATATAGGGACAAATCTGACTTCTGAATTGATCAGTCTGCTGCTACAATCAGAACTTGTGAATAGGCTCAGACATGCCCAATCACATCCCAAAATTCTACCAATTACAAATCAGACCTCATAGTAGGTTTGTGCATACGAAAATGATGTAGAATGATGCTTCACAAACCCTCTACAAAGATGGCGCTTGGACTGCAGCTAGGGTTAGGGTTTAGAAACCCTAAACAATGATGAGATCGCCTCCAAAAAAGCCAAAACACCCTTCTCAAAGGTGGTGCTCCAGGTTAGGGCAATGCCCTAATGCAAAATGAATACAAAATACCAACCAAAGCCTGCTGCTCTAATCTGTTCCAAAAATCTGAATATGCAAATCAGCTCCAAACCTCCAAAGATCTCTAAATGAAGTGCAAGTAGGACTCTGTCACGAATCCTCCACAAGGTGAGCTAGGTTTTCATCCAACTCACCTAATATGCAATAGGGTTTTCATCCTAATGTATAATCCAAATCTGCTCCCAAGGAAAAGAAGTCTGCTGGAAAAATTGATTTATCCCCCGAACTTCAAGACTCCTTGTATATATATATGAAGTAATTTTTTTCCTCACACCTAGGCCGACCAGCATGAGATATTTATTTTTATCTTTTAAAGCCACATTAAGGCCTCAAAAGGGGGACGACCCCTTGCACTTAATTAATTTCTTTTGTATTCCCTTTTTTTCTCCTCCAAACATTGGCCAACCCAAAAAGAATTCTTATTTTATTTTATTTATTATTTATTTAATTTTTTTTTTATTTATTTATTTATTTATTGAAAATATTATTATTATATTTAATTAAAATATCAAAACTAGCGTTCAAAAACACTTTTTCCTGCCCTTGCAAAATTTGAATTTCAAATCAAATCGGGGACATGCCAGAAGTTGATTGTTGCTTCTTCCTTACTTGTTGTGTATGTGTTTCTTTTGTGTTGTTTCCTATGGGTTTGGGACGATGTAAAACACAGAGTGGTTCACAACCACTCTCATCATGTTGACCAAAAACATAGCTGATTCATTTCCACACATATTATTCGGCCCTAGCCAATTTCTACGAACAAACCAGTTCAAATTTTGTTGTCTTGCTTCCAACACATCCAAGAATAAGTGATTCTAAAGTCATGATCAAAACAATGGTCAGCTATCTATCAACCTTCAAAATCAAATAAGTACTTCCACTCATTTTAATTTCCAGTTTTCTAATGTCATGTGATCTATCACAACTCTAAATTAGGTTAATTGGATTGTATTGCTTGCTATATTCATAAACACTAATTTTAGTAAGAAAAAAATTTTATTCCTATACAAATATTAACTAAATAACTAAACTATGATTATTACAATGCTCATAATAATAATAGAAGGTTAGGGCATAAAGGTCCTAACACGTTCTGCCTTGATGCAAGAAAATCATATTTCTTATGCCAAAGGAGACAACAATAGTCTCTATGGGTGGTAAAAATGGAGGGAGGGCCATGGACAAGGATAAACCAAAGTCTCCAATGCATGGCTATACATTCATCATCAAACCAACCAACGATTCATGGGGAAAAAACATGAAGACAGAACGGATGATGTGGGGAAAAGACTCTCAAGGGAAGCCTCCCAAAGAGCATTGGAAAGATCAAATTTTGTTTCTTTAGCCAACAATAACATACCAAAATCAACATACTTTCCAGCCACTACCAACAGCAGCTAAACACTAGCATTCAGCTAAACGTGGTGCCTTGTCTCCAATGAGACATTCTTTTGTCTTTGGATTCAAGCATCAGTCAAGTGATAGCATCATTTTGTGCAGCCAGCAACTAAAACTCCTTCTAAGCTTGAAGAGGGCGATCATGGATGCAAGCACCCTCAGGACGCTGAGAATTCATTGCCACTTCCTTCAGCCATTAATGGTGCTTTCCCAAAAATGGAGGAGCCAGTTCTTCAGAACTTTATGCTTCTGAGGATCATGGTATCCTGAAGGCTATAGAAATGCAGACTAAGCAAGTAATGGAGGGCATGAAGAAGCATACCAAGTCAATTATCAATCACCTAAACTCCCACGAAGATTTCTATCAACTGTCTTCTGAGTTCATGAAAGAAACATAAAAAAGACAAAAAAAATTGCTACCAACATTTGAAAAACCATTGTCAATACTCTCAAAGATAAAACTGCTTCCATTCTTAAGCAAAGTACAGGCATAGGAGGATTTCATCAAGCTGATCACTGAATTAATGGATGACTTACTCCAAATTCTTAATGCTAATCATGACAGCTGGCAAGCATAGAGGAAGCCAGCAAAAAGAACCTCAAAGGCATGGAGAAGAAGTGATTTGAGTTTTTTTGTAGCTGTGCTTAGTATTTGTTTTCTCCATTTTATGTTGTTTCATTCACGTGGAGTTGTAACTGGTAAGACAGTTGCGTCTAGCGTTTGTTGTGGCTTTGTATGTTGTATTTAAGGGTTTAAGGCCATTTTTTATATTGTAATATTCCTTTTTCAAAATTTATCAAAAAATAAATAAAGCTAGCTGTTAATTAATATTATTTTGCATATTATGATGCCCAGATTTTGAAAATATTGTTGATGAAGAAATTGTTCAATGTTCATTCCCCACGTGCCAATTTTCACAGCCAGAAATCTGAAAGCAAACTTTTCAGAATATTCAGCCATGCAAAAGCTATGCAGGCATTCAAACTCCTTATTTTTTCAACAAGAAGAGGAAGCCATTCGACTATAAGTAATTGCTTTACGGTTGCACTTTGATCCTTTTTACTGGTAACCATTCTAATGGACCTATTTGTTTTTCTGCATTCCTTAGCCTCTATATATCCATTTTCTTACAGTAATTCTATCTCATTTAAGCTTTTACTCACAGAACTGCAACCGAAGAGCATTTCAAAACCAAGATCTTTTTAAATTTATAGATGTGTAGAGTAACAGAGTACTGAAAGAAGAAAGTTGAAACCAATCTTCCCATGGGTCTCCTTCTAACTTAGATTTTGGTGGTTGTTGTTAGTCATAATTTTGCATAATCAAATAGATGTGAATTAATAGAGGAAATTATTTATTGAGTTACCTTGTTCTGGATGTTTTGCTTTGGTTGTTCAAACTTGAGAGGATTCCTTCTTTTCATTTAGTTTTCTCTAGTTGTGTGGATGACATTTCACAATGCATATTTAGCAGGATCTATTGCCCGGCAAGTTCTCTTCTTATGTTTTCTTATTTGATTGATGTAATTAACTAAATACCCATATTGGCTGCAAAACATTTATTTCTTTCATTTGCCTCTTTTTTCTATGTTTTTGGGTAGTGAGATAAGGAGCTAGTCGTTTGTGATATTTTATGTTTTAAAAATCTCCTAAAATTATTTTCAAACCTTTTCAAATCCCTTGTAAATCTTTCGATGAGCATTATTACTCTATTTTAAGTAATGAGCTATATGATTATTCTAAGTGAGCCTGCAATTTTAATTTTGTATCGAAGCCTAAAATGTGCCCATTTAAGGCCCAGCCAATGGGCAACCATGCTTTTGAATCTGCAAATGCTCTTTCTGTGCACACAGAGACAAGACTATTACGCGTTTACTATTTGCAGGGATGTAGTAATTCCTCCTACATTGGATGCAAAACCTGGATCACCAAGATCGCTTGGCTTCAACTGACTAGTCCATCTCTCCCCAGTCTGGAATTTCCTCCGTAACCTAGATTTGGACTCGGGCATTCTAATAAATGTAGGTTAGCATTCGAGCCTAGATCTTACCGGCTCAAAAATATTTTCAAGAAAAAGCAAATTTATCAAGGTTCGTGCCCTCTTACAACCTGTGGACGGTGTCAGGGATCTAAATGTCTGTAAATTTGATGGTGGTAATGGAGAACTGATTCATGGTCCACTCCATGAGGATTTTACTGAAAAAGGGTCTAACCACCTCATCCCAATCCATTAAATCAATGCAGAACTTTTTAAAAAATGGGAGGACTACAACTCCAGAAAACACAAAACTAAACACGGATTCACAAAATCTTTCATCAAATTCTTGGAGACAGAGCAAGGAATAAAAATAATAAGATCAGCCTAAAGTTTCTTGGACACCCAAAATTAATAAACTAAATCATACACAAGAATGACTAAGGTTAGCTGAAACTTACAGTCAAGTTCAATTAGGATAAATATCACGATCGGAAATTTATAATGGAGATGCATACAATTCTAATTTGGAAAACACAGAGAATGAATTTGAATTTTACTTGTAAGCAGCTTAACTAGGAGTCCCATGACGCTGTAGGCTGTTGAAGAAATTACCATACAAAACACACCCGCGTGCTTTCCATTCCATATTTTGTGATGTAATTTATCCACCCATCTAATACGAGAAAACCTGGCTCCTTTGGAGTCTTGTTCGATGTCCTTGTGATTTGGATCTTCTATATCCATTGTTTGATTTCAGTTCACTGTACATCAAATCAATGTACGATGGAAAACAAGAAAAGCTGAGCTTGCGGAACTGTTAATGTTCAGCCAAGAAATAAAATTTTGAAAACATTTGCGCAGCGCTGTTTTAGGCATAATTTCCACGCGCACGTCGTCATGTGCGCTGAGTTGGCTAGAGCGGAAGGGAGACTGAGTAAAGCATAAATACATGAAAGTAAACGTTTATAGTTTATTATTGAATTTACATATTATCTATTTAATAATTTTATTTAAACTAAAAATGATAGTGTTAGTTTTCTCTCAATTTAGTTAATTAAATAAAATGTTAGTGTAGAGGTTGTCTTTAACATTAAAAGAAAGAAAATATGTGAATATTAAAGATTATATTTAGAAAATAATTGTTGAAGATTTGGTGGGAGAAAATAACAAATGATTGTGTTGGTGTATTAATGTAGAGAGAGTGTATTTTGTGAAACATTTATCAAAGATGAAATCATGTGCTATCGGCTCTTGTGACATGTTGATATCTAGTATGACGCTCTGGTATCATGTACTATTGCAATTACATTTTTTGCAACTGTCGATGTAAAGTTGTGTTGATTAGCCTTTCTTGTGCTTATTGCAATCCCTATCAATCCATATTCATGATCAAAGTGCCTTTGGTCATGTCTTACATTTAGGGGCTTACCTAAGTCAAACTCCTATGGTATGTTTCAACAAAACTAGATAAAAGAGTTGTACAATATGTGGCCCTATAATGTTGGTGTACAAAGCTTCCACTAATGGTGATTAGTGGGTCCAATAATGGTAGATGCCCTATGTGAGTTTAGAAAGTAGGTGTGTATAGGGGTAGAGTGTGTGAGAAGCTACATGTAGTTGCTAGTGAATATTTTCCAATTTTAGTTTGTTTGTTTAAATAAGCATGCTCAGGGATAATTTGATTGTTGTGCATGAATTAGGGTTAGGTTTTAGGGGGAAAGGCGAGTGTTTAGGTAGTAAAACAAGCTTGAATGTGTGGGACACTATCACGTGTGATTATATCTCAAAGGATAGAAATGTGTGTGTTGGTGTCTCAAATAGATTAAATTTGTGAGCAAAGGTGGAGTGGAGTGTTTGCGATGTGAGGGGTTGTATCTAGCTAGAATGAGGTGTTTTGGGGGCAATTCTTGATTCAAGAGGGTCAAAATTAGTCCAAGTCTTGCTTATTGGTTATCTTAGCGATACCTAGAACACATCTAGGAATTGATCTTTGTAGATAGTAGGCATGATTGTTCTATATTATATGAAGATGATTTGGGGTGAAATACAAAATACTTACACAGATGAATCCAAAAGAACTACAAATCATTTTTATAGATAGTTCCATCACCACTATACAATTTGAGGATTTTTATGACCTATAAGATCAATCAAACTAATTACAATTAATTTCACCTACAATATACCAAATACACAATTTCACTAGACATCATCATGTTATAAAATAACTTGCACAATAGAAGATATAATATGAAATATGTTGAACTTCGAGGGGGTAAACCTCCAAATATCTCCAATAAGAATTGTAGACCATTTTTATTAAAATCATTAATATTATTTAAATAATTTTTAATCTTATTTAAAATTCAAAAGAGTTATGAAAAGCATCATCACTCTTCATGCCAAAACCATTCAAGATGTCATGTAAAGAAAATTTAAAAGAAAGATATTCACGTGTTAGAAAAAGCAAATGAGGGGAAAATGAAGGAAATCTTTCAATACCAAGTTAGGAAGAAGTTGAGTTTCATGAAAAGTAAAGGAAGTGGCAACTCTAAGTTTGGGCACCAAGTTTTGAAGGAAAAGAAGGGAACAATTAGAGAAAGCTCGCACTAAGGAAGATTTTTAGGGTTTTGTTGTAGCTGGTTGGGTGAAAGCTGAGTAAAGGTATAGTGGCCAAGAATGGAGGAAAGAGCATGCAGTGAGTTTTCCTATTCATCATCTTCGGTCCTACATGAAGGAACGAGTTTAAAATATTTCAACATACATTCAAGGCCCAAGAAACTCCATTTTTTGAATGGTACACCCTTTATATTTATAAAATCATTTGTTCTATGAAGATCTTAAAGGTCATTGTTAACCTTTAGCAAGGAGATTTTGAGCCTTTTGAAAATATTGAGGGGTTTTAGGGTTTAGCTAGATGCATCATGAAGATAGAAAAGGAGAAATATGTGTCAAGAAGTGTTGTTAATGATTTTGATAGCCCACTCAAGGAAATACGGGAAAAAACCATAGAAAACCCTAAAACTAAGTAGCTTGGAAGTTTTACATTTTGATTGATGTGTAAATAAGGACCCAAATAGAGCCCAATAACTATGGTTGCAGACTATAAAAAGTGGTTTGGTGCAGACTTGGTAAGCAGGAATACAAAGGAAGTTATGAATTTATGTGTAACTTAGAATCTAGTAAGGGATGTGTTGCAGTTACCATAACAAATATATGGTTACACAACTTCAAGAAAGTGATACGTTGTGTACCTTCCCACAATTCTCATTTTCCAATAGTTAATGCTTTGAAAAGTTGCCTTATGGATGCAAAGCTTTTTAGAAAGTGAGGGTTGAGTCTACTTTACTTTGGCCAAAATAGTAGAGAGAATTGGGTAATTGTTCGCCATTATTAGAAAGCATGGAGATCAAGGTGCCAACATTGAAGAATATTGCATTACTGTTTCTCTTGATGAATAGGATGTCTCACGTGTGTGAGTTTGGAAATATCTACAAGCTTGCAGTTGAACCTACTGGTCGATTTCATCCCCAGGTCATGTTGCCATTCACTGGAGTTTTCTTATAGACATGATACACATTTTAGGAATATATTGAAGCTAAAAGCATGCCTATTTGACTTTTTTACAGTCCACCGTGACCAAAGGAAGGTAGCAGATTTGATGGTGGGGATGAACTTTCTTTTGCAATAGACATATATCAAAGATAGGTCAAGCAATTTATCATGAAGTCAAGGGTAGTCTTAAAGAAAAATCAAAGCATACTCTAGGCAATGACCATGTTGACACAAAGGAGAAAAAGCCTTAAGTTATTAGGGGAATCCCTAGACACATACAGATCCGAACATTCAGGAAATTTTAGAAAAAGCAATAGAATTTCTATGGTTTTTTAGAGGTAGAAAGGTAGTGCCACCATGATACAGTGAGATAATCACCAAAGAATGTAGGCAATGTTGATTACTGGACAAACCTAAAAACAGAGCTCAAGAACTTAATGAAGTCACTGTAGTTATGACAGTCATGACCTCATTGAAAAGGCCTACAATTATGATGGTGGAGTCTTAAATGACTATCAATTGAAAAGAGTGCATATATTCTTCCATGAATAAAGATAGATCCCACAATGAATTGTGTCCAAAGATCATTGACAGGCCTCATGCATTAAACCTAAGGGTTTGTGTGAAGAAGGTTTGTGAGGGTAGTGGACCAACATGATGAAGGGATTCTATATTGATATATTTATTTCTACAATAAACTTGTTACCTTGTCCTTGCTAAAACGGTTACAAAAGTTACAAAGAGATGGAGGATGTAGTGGATAAGAATGTAATTCTTAAAAAAATTGTGCTTGCACAAATAGAGTGTGTGATGGGCTTATTGAAGAGAGGATGGTTGTCATAAAGAAGGGTAACAAAGGATAAGTGATAAATATTAATGAAGAGACAATCCTTAATGTTGAAATAATGAGAAATTTCTAAATGGAAAGACATACAAAAGACACAAATCTATCACAAGGAGAGCAAGGAAAGGTTAGGAAAGAAGCAGTCTATATTGATGGCAAATCAAAGATAAGAGGACACTTTGAAAATCATAGAAAGGGATGAAGACAATCAGTTTTCAAGGACTTTCAATGACCAAGGGTTCCTAACAAAGGGAGGAAAAAATAAGGAATCAGTGATAACTCTTCATGGAAATGTGAAATTATGGTAGACCTTCAGCATGCTAGCAGTCAAGGATAAAAGAACAAATGACAGTGTTGATCCTGTAGGATAGTCAAACAAAGGAAACAACAGACAGAGTTACAAGGAGGCGATAATCATCACTGGATTTACCAAAGCAAGAATATGGGAAGATAGTGAGAAGACAACCAACAAAGGAAGTCAGGTCTTTAGGACAATTAAGCACAGTCTTCAACCCAACTGATAGGATAGTCCTAAGGTAAAAGATCATGGCAGTCCTTCAAAGTGCTAGTTGATAGAATGATCTCTGAGGATGATTAATAGCAATGAACAATACCTTAAGGAGACTGATATCATAGACCAAACATGACAATACAGTGGGAATAGCAAATGACAATGGTAATAGCAAGAAGAGAAGACGATCCAATGCCATGATATGTTGATGGAATAACAGTCCAAAGGATGGATTTAGAGCACATTTATGACTGTCATGATATGTTAGGACCATGCAAATTCACTTGAAGGCATCATTCATTAAAAAAGTTTGCATGATGACAAAGGACAATGCTAGATCATGAAAATAATCCTTGGACAGTGATAGACCATAATGTTATCATTCATAAGTGCATCATGAAAGACAAAGGATCTCAGATGCATGAATATGAGCAACTTTAAACCCTATTGAAGGTACAATACAATGACCCTGATGATGGTCATATGCAGAAGGAAATGACAGTGATTGTTCAAGAAAATTTGGGGATGATATAAATAGGGTTTCAAGCCTTAAAATGCATGTAAGGCAGTCTTGTAAGGTGCCTAGGGTTTTATAGATTGTAAAGGTAAAAAGAGGAATGATTAATATATCATTGGTAAGTTTGAAGAGAAGTCTCATAACCCTATTCAAAGTGGCAACCCATATACCACCTATGTGTGCTATGGTTCTTTGAATTTTTAGTCTCTTTCATAAGGTGTGATGGGTTTTAATGGAGATAGTCATTTTTTATGAGAACAATGATTGCTAAAGGAGATGATAAGGGTAGTAAGACTGTTGTTACATAGTCATTAGTCATTTGAGCAAGGTCAAGATGAAGGCAAAATACTTCCCTCCAAAAGAAGATGTCATTTTGCACAATAAAATCCTACGCCTAGTTGAGCTCAAGTTCAAATGTAAGCCCTTGTATCATGCAGTCATCTAAAGGATCAAACAAACAGTTAAGTTGGATCAGTGAAAAATCGGGATCGATTAGAGGCCTAAAAATAAGGAATTTTGGAGCAAATACAACAATTCTAGTTGAGTTCAAGACCCCACATGGGTGTAGTATCTGTCAAGGTAGGTTTTCAGCCTACAAACCATCAGTTAATAGTAGTTTGAAGCCCTCTTTTGTAGGGTTTTATCTTATGTACGACCCAAAGGTGATTCACCATGAAAGTTGGAGGATTTTTTAAGGAGATAAGACAATCAACTCAAGAATAGTTGAAGTTTATCATGAATTCAAGAGCTGGAGTTCAGCTTCAGTCTTTTCTTTTAGTCAAGAAAGACACTTCTCTTCTATAAAACTAATTATATTCTTCGTTTCTCAGCTAGTTCTTTCTTGGCTTTCTTTTGCCTTATGCAAAAAGAAAAGTTTGTAACTCTTTTTAGATTAGTAGAATAATGTCACTTAGTTAATTTTTATGTATTCTTCAAAGATTGTACAAGAAAAGAAGCTCCTTTTATCAATTAAAACTGGCAAATTTGCCTTCTTAATTTTTCCTATATGAATGATTTGAGGTGATTTTTATGATTTAAACATTAAATCCTTGAGTTAGGTCTCATTTGCAATGAAATTTATGCAAGAATATGAACAATTTATGCTGCTCATAGGTTGTGTTAGCTATTTTTAGAGTTTGTGGTTGATAAAACATGCCATTTTCCTACAAAAAAACCTGAAATATAATCTCTCGTTGAAACACTTTTGTATAATTGATCAAAATCTTGAGTCATGCATAGAATAGGGCTATTTTTCAAAGAATTACAAGTGAGAACAATAGGTATAAGGATTTTATCATTGGTGCATCACCTCCTAGGTTCAGTTTAGCTTAAATTTCAACAATCTCTTCCCCTTTTCCAAATCAAATTCAGTAGTTGTAGGGGGTTTCTAAAGGGAGCCAACCCATAATTTGGAGGCTCATCCTCATCTTAGGCAACCCACAAGCCTAAGGATGTCCCCACGTTGCACATGATTGCAAAGCTTTAAATCTTATCATTTGAGGCACAATCCTTCATGACAACAAGAACATAATTCATAGTCTAATGATGAAATAAGACTCAGTACCTCCTATATATACCTTATTTATGCCTATGATATCACTCAAGTTGACTTAGAAAACCCTATATAATCCTTAGGGTGACCTCATTAACTAAATAACAATATAATAATGCTAATATGACTTTATTAAGAGTTAAGATAGCCACGAGCCTACTATTCATAACCCTATGTACACTAATATTAAGGGTGTAGCATGCCCCACCTCTTTAGAGAAGCATTGCCCTCAATATTAATCAAGTTTGGATGCTTTTGAATGAACTCCTTGTCCTCCCATGTGGCATATTCAACTAGTAAATTCTTTCATTGGATGAGATACTTAGTGAATTTTCGTCCTTAGCTTCTTTGTGCATGTTTGATGAATGAACTTTGGTTCCAATATGATTCTTCATTTTTCATTGAGCTCTGGTAATATTGTCTAAGTAGGGATGTTGTGCCCAATTACCTTCTTCAAACAAGGAACATGAAAAAATGGATGTATCTTAGTTGTTGGTGGCAATTCCAACTTGTAGGTGGCACTACCTATCCTTTGCATGATTTGGTACGGGCCAAATATTTTGGAGACAACTTGTTGTTCTTTTTATGCTGCTTCAATGTCATTTTCTTGTAAGGCTACAATCTCAAGAAGACCCAATCCTTGAATTCAAAAACTTCTTTCATTAAGATGTTGGTCCACCTGTTGCTTCATTCAAAATTGTGTCATGGATAGATTCTCATTGAATCCTAAGAGCACCTGATGTTGATGAAGCAATTGGTCCTCCATTTCCTAAACTCTTGGTGACACCTTCAATGATGATGTGATGGAAGGAGGTTGATATCCATATATAAATGGAGACATTTTTTATAAACTATGAAAAAGTGTAATAACACCATTTTACTAGTGACAGTCAATCTACTCATTGAGACTATTTATTTGAAGTGAAATGGCATAGATATCCTTCCAAACACTTATTAACAACCTTTTTTTTAATTATATTGAGGGTTGTATGAAGAATTATGAGCCAATTGAGTACCTAAATATGAGTAAATCTGTCCAAAAGTAACTAGTAAAGATAGGATCATGGTCACTAACAATAACCTTAGGTGTACCATGTAGCTTTTGTATATTCTCCAAAAAATACTTTGCCATTATACGTGTTGTAAAAGGATGTGATAATGCAATTAAATATATATATTTAGTGAGCCAATCTACTATTGCCATGATGACATTATTACCTTTAGATTTTGGAAGCCCTATGATGAATTCCATAGATAACACTTCCCAACATTGGCTAGGAATAACTAAGGGTTGCAAGACACCTAGTATCTTAATTGTCTCCACTTTATTTCTTTTACAAACCAAACATTCAACCACAAATTTTTGAACATCACCTTTTAGCCCTTCCCAAATATATCCTTCTTGACTCGATGACATGTCTTCAAATATCTTGAATGAGCACCAACTAGAAAGTCGTGAAGTTTTGTGAGAATCTTGTGTTTAAGAGTGGAATTATTGAAGAGATACAATCGCTCTTTATACCACAAAGTATCTCCCTTACAACGTAACTTATCTAAACTATTGGGATCACTTTGTAACTATTGAATGAAATTACTTGCAACATCATTTTTCCATTCTAATTTGGCTTATACCATCCAATCTACTTGTAATATTGAAATATCATACAATTAAGCTTCATCTTTCTCATCCTTCCTAGAAAGTGCATCGACCACAACATTTTCCTTCCCTTTCTTATATATAATCTCAAATTCATATCCCAACATCTTAGTGACCCATTTTTGTTGCTCTTCAGGAAGATAATATTTGTTTCAAAAAATATTTTAGGCTATCGATAATCTATCTTAACCTTGAAGTGTCTACTCATTAGATAAGGCCTCCATTATTTTACTGCATGAATAATAGCTAGCACTTCCTTCTCATAAATAGGTTTGAATTGACTCTTACCCTTTAATTAAAGACTCTCAAAAGCAATTGGTTGACCCTCCTGCATGAGAATTGGTCCTATACCATTTATTGAAGCATCATATTCTATAATAAAATCCTTGGTGAAGTCTGGAGTGGCAAGCACTAGAGTTGTATGCATAGCCTCCTTCAATCTCTCAAATGTTGTATTAGCTAACTCGTTCCAATGAAAATAATCCTTCTTTAATAAATTTGTGAGGGGCGTAACTATATGGTCATAATTCTTCACAAATATTCTATAGTATCCATCCAATCCCAAGAAACCCCTCAATTTCTTAATTGTTTTAGGAATAGGCCATTTCATGGTAGCCTTAATTTTGTTAGGATCCACCTTTACTCCATGTGAAACTATGTGTCTCAAGTACTCCACCTCGTTGAGACCAAAATCACACTTGGATGGCTTAACATATATTTTATGATCTTTAAGAACTTTTAATGCTTGATCTACGTGTTGCAAGTGTTCTTCTCATATCTTGCTATAAATCAATATGTCATGAAAGAAAATTAATACAAACTTCCTCAAGAATCTCTTAAAGATGGAGTTCATCAAACTTTTAAATATAGATGGTGCATTGATAAGACCAAATGAAATCACCAAAAACTCGTAATTACCCTCATAAGTCTTAAATGTTATCTTAGAAATATCTTCTTCCTTAATTTAAATTTTGTAATAACCTGATCTAAGATCTAACTTTGTAAAATATATAGCTCCATTGAATTCATCTAATAAGTCATCAATGAATGGAATAGGAAACTTATCTTTGATGGTGTACATGTGGAGAACTCTATAGTCTAGGCACATGTGTCAAGTTTCATCCTTATGCAACGTCACCACGAGTGAGGAGTAAGCACTTTAGTTATGCCTGATAATTCTTTCCTTTAACCTCTCCTCCATAATATTTTCAATCTCACCTTTTTGTATATATGAGTCCCTGTAGGGAGTGATGTTGGGTGGTTGGCTCCCTGAAACTAGCTGTATGGCATGATCATGATCCCTCTTAGGAGGAATTCATTTAGGCATATCTTTGAAAACCATTGAGTGACGATCAATGATTGCTTGTAAGTGTATATGAGTGGGAGAATTAGATTGATAGACTTCTAATATACATAATTAGGCCACAAATCCATCAATTCTTTTCTTAAGAAACTTTTGCATTTGATGAGAGTTTACCATTTGTGGGGACATTGTCTTCAACCCCCTTAGCTCTATTATCTTTCCTTCAGATTGAAATCTCATTATTAATTCTTGGAATTTCATCTCAATTGTTCCCAAAGTAGTAAGCCAGTGTACTCCCAAAACAATATATGTTGCACCCATAGAGACAATATACATTGGGCTATCAAGGTGATAATCTCCCATGGATAATTTAATGCTATGGTATTTACCAAAACAAATAACAATACCACCATCTACAATCAAGACATAAAGCTCTGTAGATAGATATATAAAATAATTTAGATGAGTTACCAACGTTTTGTTGATGAAATTATGAGTACTACCCGAGTTGATCAACATTATTACTTTTTGCTTCTTTAAGAAACCCACTACCTCAAGAGTTTGTGGGACACTAAAACCTAAGAGTGAATGATAGGAAATGATTGGGTTGGAATCATGTGATTCCTCATCTAATTCTCTAACACCCTCTAATATTGGTTCCTCCTCTTCTTCCTCACTTAGATCTTCAATATAGAACAATTTATTTCCACTACATTTATGTCTATGACTATATTTGTTATCGCAATTGAAAAACAACCATTTTTCTCTCTTCAAATCAATTTTTTGTGGAGTCAACCAAGTAGGTTGAAGAAGAGAAGGTGTTGAATATCCTTTCTCTTATCCCATTGGCCCCTTGCTTTCTAGGAATCGAATACTTCTCCTCTACCTTGCATGTGAAGATAAAAGACTCACATATAGAGCTATGAATAAGCATGTGTACCTCATATTGAATGTGATCCTTGAGACCACCCAAAAATAAATTATTAAAGTTCTCCCTTATAATTTTATCCACTCTTAAGGATAGATTTTGGAATTGTTGAATATAATCCTTGATTGATGTTTAGCTAGTTGGTTGAAGAAGTTTTTTGTCACACTATTGCTATATTGTGATTGGAGCTCCTCTATAAAAATTAACCACGAGATAGTGAGACCCTTTTTATCACAATGAGTACAAAGCCATTGATACCAAATGAATTGATTTGGTTCTAGATATAGGGAAGCCATTGTGACCTTTTGTCCACTTGGGAGTTGACGTACATCGAAAAATATCCATTTGGTTTATCCATGTTACTGGATCCTTGCCATCAAATTTGTGCATATCCACCTTTGGTATCAAGTTCCTAGATCCCATATGACTATTAAATTTGGATCAAGAGTAGCTGACCTAGATGATTCAGCTTGATTGCATGAAACATCCTTTCTTGGTACATTTATATAAGCATTTAAAATACTTCATATATCCAATATATATCCTCTTAGGCCACTCATCTCCATCTTCATTGATTAAATGTTTCCTCATTAGGAGTAATATCCCCTATTATTACCTCGTCCTTATTAGGAGATTTTCTTAGTGTGACAACATTCACTTTTCCTTAAACCATTAAACCACTCATTATGGTTTTTGTCTCCTAAGAAAACTACCAATTTTTTTTTCTTAAATAGCCTTTATTACAAATAGAATACACGATTAGTATAGGTTAAATGGAGAATTAATATAATTATAAAGTTATTATATTTGCTCTTAAGCTATCATTTTGATTGATGGGGACATAATGGTGATTATTAATGCCATAAAATAAAGGAACAACAAGTTGGGAACTCGGGAAGAAGCCTAGAATTTGATGAGATGAAATTCTAATATTACATTTATAATACTAAAAAAAACTTTATTAAAAATATTAAAAAATTTGATGTTATTTTGTTTAACATGTATACAGGTAATACTACTTTTTTTAAATAACAATTATCACTTAAAAATATATAAATATGTGAAAAATCATTACACAAGTAGTTAACTTGTTAGTTTGATGAAGGAATAAATTTTGTGCTACCATATATATTAGAGAAAATAGGGCCATATAGTATCATGGGAAGTAAACTCTACATTAGAAGCCATCTATATGAGAAAAAAGAAAAAGAAAACCAATTGTAACATGTTCATACTTCCTCGATAATAAAGACTCCTTCAATTTCTTCATCATTGGCTTAAAGATCCTATTCTTCAACTACTGTTATTGCTTGCAATATGTATATTTTTTTACATATATATTTCCACTAATACCTTCATAATGTTTTCATTCTAAAGTGAATTCATGGAGTTGATAAATAAGGTTTCCATGACCTCATGGTGAGATAGTAGATCATTATTGTTGATCTACAATATCATAACCAAATAATTCATTCATGCTCATATAGCCACAAGATACCCTATACAAAAGGTTGAACCACTCCCAACAAATCTCCATTAAACCACTCCCAAAAATTCTGCATTGGAAGTGAATAGAATTAATTTTAAAATTGATAAATTGTAGCTCATAATATATTAGTTATAGGGTGATTAATCAGTGGTAATTTATCCATTAGAAAATTCCCCCTATCGATCTTTTACCAAGGAATTCCTTGCCATAAGGAGGATAATTACTCTTGTCTAAGGTGATAAATTGATTTTTGCTCCATTGTTGTAAAGAAGATGTCTTAAGGAGGAAAATTTGAGATAACTTGGTTATGGTTCCTATGATTGTGTGAGGAATGGAAATACCTAATACTATTGAATATACATGAATTAAATTGCACAGTTATATGGAGATCTAATTTTCATATTCAAGTTAGTAATAATCTTAATTTCACTTTTATTAAATAGTAGGATAACCAAATTTTTGAGTAATATAGAATATTCTTCCTTCTAGTCACAAATTACATTGCTTGCAAAGTGTATATTGAAGTCATAACAAGCTATGATTTCCTTGTCTAAAATAATGACAGCGTCATTTTTGTGCAGCGAGGGTGAGGTTGTGCGCGGCCTGTGAGGGCGTGTGCATGCATCTGTCTCTTTTGGCATGCGTGGGATGCACTCTCCTTTGGTGGCATTGGTTTTTCTTTTGTGGTGGGGGGCGGTTTTTTGTGTTGGGGGAGACTCTTTCTTCTTTTCTATAGATCTTGTGTTTGGGGCAGCATGTGGGGTTTGGTGTTGGGTGTGGTAGAATGGCAGGGGCTTCCAAAAGCTTGGTGCTTGCTAGTGCAAAACCGTCTCGGGGTTTTTCAGCATATTTACATGCATGGGTGACGAACTCTTCTTCTATGGGTGAGAGCTCTAAGCTTAAGAAAGTGAATGGTTGTTTTCTACGGAGTCAAGATAGTCCAGTCTTGGTTATTTCTCCTGAATCGGTACAGGAGGATATATCTTATTGGAGCCAACATGTTCTGATTTGTAAATTCCTAGGTATTTGTGTCCCTCTCTCGGCTTTGGAGTCATGGATTCGTCAGACCTGACAGGTTGAAGGGGATTTTGATATTTTGGTGGTTGTGAATGGCTATTTCATGGTTGATTTTTCTTGCATTTCAGATCGTAATGGATTTTTTGAGGGGGGAATATTTTACAATCATGTTGGCTTGTTCATTAAGCCCTGACATGGAGGATTTAATGTGGCAGAGGATCTACCTTCACGGGTTCATGTTTGGGTTCGTCTACCATGGCTGCCGTTGGAGTTTTTGAGGGAGGATATCCTGCATCGAATTGTTGCTTTGTTGGGGAAGCCAGCTACCATAGCTTAGATTACTTTGGATAAAAAGGTATTTTCTTTTTCTCAAATTTGTGTTGAAATTGACTTAAATAATCCATTGCCAGATTCGTTAGAAATTTGTCTTGGCTCTGCCTCATGGGTTCAACTGTTAGATTATGAGTCCCTACCTTTTTGATGTCGGTTTTGTCATGAGTATGGACACCTTCAACACTAATATCCTCGGGCACCCAAAGCTACTCGGGTTTCCTCTCTTCCTTCATCAAGGCCTTTCGTGGAGAAGGGGGATAAAGGAAAGGCTCCTATGGCTGAGGATGGGCTCGATAAGGATGGCTTTATTCTTGTTAAGTCACAGGCTAAAGGGAGGGGTTAGAAGTGGGCCTATAAGGATAGGCAGAGTGATTAGGGGTTCAACCGTTTTGAGGTCTTGGATAATCAAGCCTTGGAGGAGGGGATTCCTGTTGAGATTCCTTCTAGGGCCACTAGCATGGACACAGGGCTGGAGCAGGCAATTGTTGTTAAAGATACTTCTCAGGCCTTGGAGAAGGGGAATTTTGGGCTTCCTACTGCCTTTGCAGATATGTAGGATGATATTTTTTTAGCGGATTTAGCTAAGGAGGTTTTGACTTTAGGTAAAGGACGGGGGTCGTCTCCAGTTCTGGGAGTGCAACAACGCCCTCTCAAGAAGGATCATTTTGAAATTTCCTCCAATGTTGGTTGTAAGAAGGATGCAGACAAAATTAAATCTACTAGGGATTTGCTGGTGGAATCTGGGTCTATTAAGACCATTGATGCCCACTTCTCTCAACCTTCCTCATGATTATTATTTCATGGAATGCAGGGGGTTGAATAGAACCTCCCGTCAAAAGGCTATTCAAGATTTGATTGTGGTTCATTCTCTAGATATATTTTGCGTTTAGGAGACTAAGCTTCAAGTGGATTCCATGCTTGAATATGCTCCTCGTATTTGGTTTTTTGGTGAGTGTTAGTGTATTGGCTCTAGGGGAAACTATGGAGGTTTGTCTCTTTTCTGGGATCCACGTAAGGTCGTTCCTCGCTGGTGGATTTCTAGCCATTCCTCTATTTCTATTTTGGATTATGGTGAGACTATTTTTCTCACTAATGTTTATGCATCGATTGACATCTGTGGTAAAAGCCAGTTTTGGTCCTATATCAAGTATGTTAGGTCTTGTGCACCTTATCATCCTTGGATCTTAGCTGGTGATTTCAACTTTGTGTTGTGTTTGGAGGAGAAAAGAGGGGGATTGCATAGGCTTGGTCTAGCTTCTGATCTTTTTCGGGTAAATGTGGATTCTCCTGCTCTTGTTGATGTTAAACCCTCTAATGGAATATTCACTTGGAATAATAGACAGAGTGGGTAGGAAGTGAAATCTGAGTGGTTGGATAGATTTCTAGTTTCTAGTTTTTGGGTGGGCGGAAGCATAGACACTTGCTCTGAGATTCTTGACTGTTGAGGCTTTGATCATTGGCCAATTAAGTTTTTTGCTTCTTTTTTTCCTACTCCAAGAATCCTCCTTTTAAATTTCAACTTATGTGGCTTTGAGATTCCCCCTTGCATGATCTTGTTGCTTAGTGGTGGCGGGATGGAGCCCCTACGTATGGTACAACTATGTATTCTTTTGTTAATAATTTTCAATATGCCAAGTATCATCTTAAGCGATGGAATAGGTCATGTTTTGGCAATCTTCGGGCCAAGAAAAGGGAAGCGCAAGATCGTCTTGTTGTTATTACTTTCCAAATTTGGGATTTGGGATTTTTGGAGGCTCTTGGACATGTTTAGTCCCAGGCTCTTAAATTGGTGGAGGAGTGGAAGCTTCGTGAGGAGATTTTCTGGAAACAGAAGGCTAGGATTGATTGGCTTCAAGAGGGTGACAAGATTACTGCTTTCTTCCATCATTCTATGCAAGCTCATCAGAATAAGTGTTATATATCTTCTCTTGTTAATTATGAGGGTCTTTTGATTTCTTTGCAATAGGATTTGTCTAGAGAGACTCATCAATTCTACTCTACTTTGTTTACTGAGGATTCACTTCTTATTGAGGCTAATGAGAATATGGTCCTTGCTTGCATTCCTTTTTTGATCTCTAACGATTTGAATGCTTCTCTTACTTGTCCTATTACTCTGTCTAAAGTGGAGGAGGTTGGGTTTGGGATGAATAAGAGGAAAGCTCCTGGCCCTGATGGTTTCCTAGTTGAAATTTTCCAGGAATTTTGGGATATTGTGAATTTGGATTTGTTGGAAGATGTCTGGGAGTCTCTTCCTAGTAAGCAGATGCTTCGAGCCCTGAATGCTGCTTTTTTGGTTCTCATTCCTAAAAAGGAAGGTGTTGATAAGCTTGAATTCTTTAGACCAATTACACTTTGTAATGTGGTGTATAAGATTATTACGAAATTGATTGTTGAGAGGCTTAAACCTTGTCTGCCTGTTGTCATTTTTGAGGAGCAGGGAGGCTTTATGGTGGGTCATCAAATTCTGGATGGGGTGGTGGTAGCCTCTGAGGTCATTCATTCCATGGCGACCTCTGAGGATAGGTCTATGTTCATCAAGTTGGATATGGCCAAAGCCTATGACAAAGTTAAATAGAGTTTTCTACAGAAGATTGTGTTGGCCTTTGGCTTTCCTTCAAATTGGGTGAGTTGGACTATGAGTTGTGTGACTTCTTCCTCATTTTAAGTTATTATGAATGGTGAACCTTTAGAGCTTTTTGGGGCTACCAGGGGTCTTCATCAGGTGGATCCGCTCTCTCCTTATCTATTTATTTTAATGGCGGAGGGGTTGGGCCAATTTCTTAAATTTTGAGTTTCTCAAGGCTTGATTCATGATTGGCAGTGGGTTTGGGTTTGCCAACGCTTTCTCATCTCCAGTTTGTGAATGATACCTCTCTTATGGGATTGGCTCGTATTCGTGAAGCTAAATCCTTTAGGCGGACTTTCGACATCTACCTTGTTGCTTTAGGTCAGAAACTCAATTAGCATAAGTCTTCTATTTTCTTCTTTAATACTCCTCAGGCTATCCAACGATGAATTGCAGCTATTTTGCGATTTCAAATAGGGTCTCTTCCCTTTGTCTATTTGGGTATTCCTCTTGTTGTTGGTTGGCAGTTGAGGTCCTCCTGGCAGATGTTGCTTGATAAGTTGAGGTGGAAGGTTACTCATTGGACTCATCGGTGGATGTCTACAGTTGCTAGAGTGACTCTTCTCAAATCAATTATCCAGGCCCTTCCCATCTACAAATGCTTTGTTCAAGTGACCCTTATGTATTTCCTTAGGAAATTTTGATGAGCCTAGTTTTTGGTCCAATTTTGGGTAGAAGCTATAGTTTATTTGCTAAAGTTGACGTGAACTTTGATATTAAATGTTGATATTTTTATAGTGTTTCCCTCAAACCATAAACATTGGGTTTAATTCTATTTTTTCCAAGTTTAATGACATTAGCCTATTATGTGGACTATCTATATTAATTTTTTATGTGGTTAATGAATGTTCTTTAAGGTGGTTATAGATGTGCAATTATAATGCGTACTAACATTGCCATGCATACATACTTGAGAATACTAAATTGAGAAATGTAGCCGCTAGTTGGTCATGCAGAGGACTCGTTCAAGGGTCAATTGAAGGACGGTAGCAGAAGATTCCCCATGTTAGCTGCATGTAACCGCCTTGTATTGGTCTTTCATGATGTCGAGCAAATGCAGGTGTTAGTGAAGTGTTGATTCTGCATTTGGACAAGCATGTCTGACTAGATTCCCCGCATTTGTAACCATCCTTCTATTCTTTTCTCCGTTTTCCCCAAATGGCATCCTCTCAGTTAGTGGGAGTTGTCTTCCTTGTTTAGTTGATAGTATAGATAAGGTTCAGATCCTCCTTCTTCGAGAGTTGTTGACTTATTGATGTTGTACAATCTGATAATATACTAGCATTTCCAAACAAGCTACTCTTTTGTAGTTACATTTCCCAATGAATAAGATGGAATTTTGAGTTGAGCATTTAAGTTTATATTAGTTTTAGAGGATACTCATCCAAGGGGCCCCACTTGTGAGCAATCCATCTTTTAGTTTAGCTAGATTAGTTATTAGCTTCTATTTAGTACTTAGTTAAGAATATGGCACTGACTGTTCCTACAGCCAAAGCGAATAGAGTTGTTTCCTGTTTGTTGCTCATATTTTCATTCATGTCATGCATGTTTAGCTTAGTTTAATTGTTGAGTGATGTTCAACATTTAATTTGTTCCTTTCCATGCAATTTACTTTCAATATTGAATCTTTCTTAGTTGTATAATGAAGATGACTACTTTGAGTTCCTAGTGCACATACTGTGCTGACCCATTTCAAGTTCACGTCCCTGAGTTGACAATTTAAATGCACCTTCATGATGGTTAAGATGGCTATTTAGGTTAGATGGCCAATATCTGAATCACGATTGTAAAGGCTTAGTTATTCAATCATTGTAGGAGGCCGACATTTTTGATGCCATTGTCGAGGATGGTGTCAAACTAGGGAGTTCTTTGGATTCATTGCTAGTTTTTCCTACTGTAGTATTTCTGGAATTTGTTCTTAGTATTTAGAAGTTATGATCCGCTATTCTTTCACCAATTCTTTGTGTGAGTTAGTTGATGTTAAGTTGATACTACATGCATAAAAGAAGAAGAGATGCTTATGGGAGATTCCTTCCTAATAATCCAGAACCATTTCAGCTAGTAGAGCTTCCAAATCTGCCCAGAAATGAAGAAGAAGAAGAAGAGCCACACCCCTTTGCTAATACATTTCTTGACTTAACCAGTTCTGAATTTTCCCTTGAAGATCAAAATCCAGTTGAAGAACCCTCTACTTTGGAACTTCATCAAGTAGGCATGGGTGATGCAAATGGAAACAGGCCTAGCAGGCAGAACCAACCAGCTTTTCCTTTCCCCATTGCTCATCAAAATGAAGTAGACAACCTCAAAAATATCCCTGCTTCAGTCCTTCCTAAGTTTTATGAACTTGTCACAAAAGATCTTGATACATTCTTGTTTGAGTTTGATATACTCTGCAGAAGTTATGACTATACCACTGATGCCCACAGGCTTAAGTTATTTCCTACCACTTTGAAATAAATTGCATTGAGATGGTTTATGAGCCTTGGCAGAGATACTATGGAGACTTGGGAGGACATGAAGACAAAGTTCCTTGAGAAATACAAAGAGTATTGCAGGGGCAATGATATGAGAGGAGATGACATTTTTCAGAATGCAGCAGAAGAAAGATGAGAGCCTGGAGGATTTCATTTCAAGGTTTTTGTTTTGTTTGCAGAAATCTCCACACCATACACTCAATGAAGACTCACAAAAGCTGATTTTCTTGAGAGGAATTAATGAAAGTTGCATTGATGCCTTGGACCTGATGGTAGGAGGAGATATCACTCAAGTTTCTTAGGAATATATCAAGAAGATATGTCATAACTATTCTAGGGCAGCTTCAAAGAAAGGGAGAGTTTACCAATCCTCTATGGGTAAGTCATCCACCAATGGAGTTTCAACGATGGAGATTACTCATTTGCTAGAAGATTTCAAGTAGGATATCTTAAACAATCTAGCTACTCAATTGGGTACACTTCAGGCCAAGAGGAAACATGAGGAGGTAGAGGCAATATTGATAAAATATTGTCCTCATTGCAGACAAAAAAAGAGGGACTGCAGATGCAAGATGGTAGCTAACATTGACAACAAGCAGATTCCACCTGAGTTCAAACCAATTCAGACTGAAGAAGATCAAGTCTACTTTGTTGCACAGAGAAGGCCATGGGCTCCAAGACAAGGTATACCACCAGATCCACTATCTTTTTTTGGGACATATTTTAATTCTTATTCATCTGGTAACTAGTGGCAACCCACATGTCCATCCAACTATGGAGGATATCCACCACAGTCTTGGGATAACCCTCCAAATGCTTGGCCCAATTATCAAAATTCTTCACCTTAGTGGCAACAACCTCAGGGGAATTGGCAGTAGTATCAAGGACCTTGGCAGCCACCTCCAAGAAACTGGCAACAAACATCTCAATGGAGAGGTGGAAAGCAATGGCCAAACCAAACAACCAGTTACATCCAGCCACCTTCTCAACCCCAACAACCTGCTATAATGTCTCTCCCTGCTAATCCCAGCTCAAATGTACCTAAACCCACTTAGTTACTAGCTCAACCCACACCTAACCCAAATAATAAGCCACCACAACAACCAGTATACTCTGCTGATCCAAATCAATTTTCTGCATGTGCTATGAGTGTGAGTGACATCCCTTTGCGTTCAGGAACTACTTTACCATCTCCTTCCACACCTATTATTACTAAGCTTCCTATGGAAGAGGAAGAGGAATCTCTGAATGATCCCATTAAGCCTAGTGCGCCTAAAAATCCTGAACCAGTTCCAACCAAGCAGACGACACAAGAACCACCATTCCCCGAGAGATTGAAAGTTGCCAAACAAAAGGAAGACAAGGACACCACTTTTGAAATTCTAGAACAACTGAAGCATATATGTGTCCAGATACCCCTATTTCAGGTCATAAAAGATGTTCCTATATATGGAAAAGCAATCAAAGAAGCATGACTCAAGAATCCGAGCAGGAAAAAGAAATACCCAACTACAATTCATGTAGTGGGACAGCTGGCTGACATCATGCTTGGAAAAGTAACTATCCCCAAGTACAATGATCCAGGTAGTCATGTGGTTGAAGTTATTATAAATTGGATACACATAAAGAATGCTTTGATTGAATTGGGTGCAACAATAAATATGATGATTAAAGACATCCTACAACAACAAAACATTGTAAGTATGAGATCCACTCTTACTATTTTGCAGCTTGTTGATAGTTCCATTGTTAATCCCAATGGCATAGTAGAGGACCTTGTGGTGATTCTAGACTCTTGGGAGTATCTAGCCGACTTCATGATTCTTTCTCCTAAAGATACACTAGGCGGGTATCCTATTATCCTTAGAAGGCCATGGTTAACAACGAAAAAGACTTATATTGGATGTCGATTAGGTGACATGACCATTTCTGATGGCAAGAACACCAAAAAGATTTTTCTTTATCCTCCTGCTCAACCATCCCATGATGAGGATAATCCTGTATGACCACATGTAGGTGAAGAGGTTGAGGAAATTAACTTTGTGGCGCAGGTTATGATGTTAGGTAGAAGTTCTCTCCTGCAACTTCAAGATGAAGATAAAATGTTATCTAATATAATTAAGAACCATTGTGAGGTAGAGGAGGTATCACCCTCTCATGCATCTAGTTCTGTTGATCTTGTGAAGACACTTCTACCTGCTCTGCCTGATCTTCCTGCAGCCACTATTTCTGCAAACAAATTTCCTATAGCCACTCTTCCAACAAACAAACTTCTTGCAACAATAGGTATGTTCGACACAATGCTACCATATGAACTTAAGGTACCATGTATTAATGAAACAACTATGATATAGTTAACTACACAAGTACAGGTGTCCGAAGGAAAATATTTCAATATTCACAGAAAATTGGGAGAAGAAGAACAACTGTCATTGACGAATTTACTAAAGACCCACCAGCACGCATTTGCATGGGATTATCATGATATGAAAGGAATAGACCCTAATTTTTGCACCCATAGGATATATATCAAAGATGATTTTCAACCGATAAGGCAACCACAAAGAAGAATCAACCCTGTTCTGAGAGAAATTATCAAAACAGAGCTGCAAAAGTTGCTTGATGCGGGATTTATCTATCCCATTTGAGACAACCAGTGGGTGTCTCCATTGGTGATTGTTCCCAAGAAGGGAGGAAAATGGTGAGTTTGTGTTGACTACAAGGAACTCAATGCTGCTACTAAGAAAGACTATTTTCCCTTGTCTTTTGTAGATCAAGTCCTAGACTCACTTGCATGAAAGCAATACTTCTCTTTTCTAGACAGATTTAGTGGCTAAAATCATATCAAAATTGCACCTAAGAACCAGGAGAAGACAACCTTCATATGTCCATGGGGGACATATTCCTATTCAGTACTTCCCTTTGGTTTATGCAACGCACCTGCAAATTTTTAGAGAGCAGTCATCAACATATTTTCAAACATCTCCCTTGACTGCATGGAAATCTATATGGATGACTTTACCACCTATGGTGCTGATTTTGATGAAGGATTGGAAAATCTCAGGAAAGTCCTACAGAGATGCGAAGACAAAAATCTATCTTTTAATAGTGAGAAGTGCTTCATGATGATGCAGGAAGGTGTAGTTCTTGGCCACTACATTTCCCACCAAGGAATTCAAGTAGTTCCTACAAAAATTAAGGTAATTACTAATTTGCCTACACCTGCAAAACAAAAGGATGTTAGGAGTTTCTTGGGACATGCAAGATATTATAGGCATTTCATCATGAGAAGTGCTTCATGATGATGTAGGAAGGTGTAGTTCTTGGCCACTACATTTCCCACCAAGGAATTCAAGTAGATCCTGCAAAAATTAAGGTAATTACTAATCTGCCTACACCTGCAAAACAAAAGGATGTTAGGAGTTTCTTGGGACATGCAAGATATTATAGCCATTTCATCAAAGACTTCAACAAAATAGCAGCACCATTGTATACTCTTCTAACCAAAGATGTTGAATTCCAATGGACAGAATATTGTGTCAAAAAAATTTCTAACTTGAAGGCAGCCTTGACTCATGCTCTTGTACTTAAGGGACCTAATTGGAAAATTTCTGTTCACATCCATATAGATGCATCAGACTATGCTATAGGAGAAGTCTTAGGACAGAAAGAAGGATCCATTGAAAATGCCATTTATTTTGTCAGCAAAAACTTACAAGAAGCTGAATTTAATTATATAGTAACATAAAAATAAATGTTGGCAGTAATCTATGCCCTAAACAAATTTAGGCACTACATAACAAGCTATTAGATCTTTGTGCACACCGATCATGCAACCATTAGATATCTCGTGAATAAATCCCTGATCTCGGGAAGGTTAGCCAAATGGTTTTTGTTGATGCAAGAGTTTGACATAACCATTGTGGACAAACCAGGGAAGGCCAATGTTGTTGCAAATTTTCTTTCAAGACTGACCACATCAAAAGACAATCAAGACATAAATGACTCCTTTCCTGATGAGCATCTATTTTCCATTAGTGTGCACACACCCTGGTATGTTGACATAGCTAATTACCTAGTGACAGGGAGAGTTTCTCCTCACTTCTCTCCAAAAGAGAGAAGAGTGCTCATTGAAAAATATTTTCCTTTTTCATGGATTGTTGGATGCTTGTTTTATACTGGACCAGATCATGTTATGAGAAGATGTGTGAGGGAAGATGAGACATGTGGCATTTTGCATGCATGTCATGATGAACCATGTGGAGGGAATTTTTCAGCCAAAAGGATAGCAATGAATATTTTGAACACAAGTTATTGTTGGCCTACACTCCACAAGGATGCAGGAAGATATACAAGGAAATGTGATAGGTGCCAAAGAATGGGTCAGCCAACCAAATTGGATGAGATGCCACCTGTCCCCAAGTAGTAGTCACTCCCTTTAACAAGTGGGGATTGGATTTTGTGGGACACATTGGTCCCCCATCAAATGGTAAGTCTTATATCTTGGTATACACTGATTATGTAACTACATGGGTAGAATTCAAGGCCATGAAGCATGCAAGAGATAACAAGGTTGCAAAATTTATTTACGAAGAAATTTTCACACGATATGGAGTTCCAAGAAAAATAGTAACTGATCAAGGAGCTCAGTTTACCTCAACACTTGTTACAACACCAGTCAATGAATATAACATAAGGCACATAAAGTCTACTCCTTATCACCCTCAGGCCAATGGACAAGTTGAGGTGACCAATAGAGAAATTGAAGCCATTCTAACCAAAACAGTGGCTATTCATAGAAAGGATTGGGAAAATAGATTATCAGAAGCAATTTGGGCCTACAGAACCATCTGGAAAATAACTACAGGCTTCACTTTGTTTGAGCTACTATATGGGAAGATAGCTATGATACCCACTGAATTTTAGCACAAGATTCTTAGAACTACACTAGACTTAGGGATGGATATTTCTGAGGCACAAAAAGAAAGAATCATGTAGTTGAATGCTTTAGATGAGATGAAGAAGACAACCTTACACCACATTGAGGTCATGCAGAATCAAAGAATCAAATGGCATGACAAATTTATCAAAGAGAAGAAATTTTAGCCAGGTGACTGGGCATTGCTTTATGACTCACAATATCAAGACAGTGCAGGAAAATTGTAGACAAGGTGGCTAGGACCATATGAAGTTGTTGAGGTCTTTCTCAATGGAGTTGTTCAGCTCACCACCATTGACCCTGTCAGATTCAAGTTATTAGTCAATGGTCATCGTCTCAGATTGTATCACAAGCTAGCTTCCAAAGAAGAGTTCCTACAACAATTCATCCAACATGCAGCACCCGAGCTTCCTGCAGCTGAAGGAAGTGGACCTAGTGTCCCTCCTTCTGGCTAATTAAGGTATGTACTTTTCATAATAAAGAATTATACTTTTGTAGAAGTCCATTTCTTCAAGTCCAGCCATTCGTCACCACCTTTCTCACTCTTCCATCACTTTATTCCACCTCACATCATTCCACTTCATCATCATTAATTGCTGAATTTATTTCCTAAAAAGGTAAACGATACTTTCTCCACAATCTTTGCAACATATCCTCCACACATTCAGGTATGTGCGCATTAATTGCTCTCTTAATTATCTTTTTAGTGCATTCATTTAATAGTTGTATGTTAGTATGGATGTTCACATAATATTCATAACTCCCTATCAAATCACTACTCCCATCTTGCATGAGTGGACACATGTCCAGATTTAGGTTGGGGGGGAAAGGAAAGATGTAGGTACATTGCCCACATGTCAGTCCATGCTTTTCTACATCAGCAAATCTAGCTGAGCCAATTTAAAATTTGAAGTGAAGGATGGATCGCATATGTGATGTGACACTAAATTTTCATCGCCATTTATTTTCATCATAACTCCCTTTTATTACCCCTTTTTTACCATTATTGACCCCATCATAATCTTGAATTGCAAGTGGTAAAAGGTAAAAAAAGAGAGAGAAGGGAAATTCAGTCGACATTGGTGCAGGACAATTCAACTAGCAAGTATTGCAAAAAGGAATTTGTTTTCAGACAAGAATTACAGGAAGGGAATTTTGCAGAGTGACAGTTGATTGCAGACAATGGGATGCAGACTAATTCAAAATGAGCCCTCGGTTCATGATGCCTTATTGCAGGATGCACAGTGCTTGGCCGAATTTATAAATTGTGGATGGTTGGACTACTTCCTAAAGCTGGATGGTTTTGATGAAGGCATTGCACTAGAGTATGCCCATATATTTTTTGAAGGAAAAACCATAGTAAAAGGGCTAGAGGTTGTGGAAACTGAGGAAATAATTGTAGAAGTTATAGGGTTACCTGCTGACGACGGGCATTACCCTATTTCTAGAGATGCCAGGTCAGCTAGGGTTGTATTCACAATACATGGTGACCCTCCAATCAGTATAGACAAACAGGGTGCCAAAATAACCTCTCTACCCAAGCCATGGAAGTAGGAAGTCATCCACATTATCAGGTACATCACTTGTGAAGGTCGATTGTCAAACCTACATTCAGTACATTTCAAACTTTTGAGTCACATGAGGCACGGGAGGAGGATGTGCCCAATGTCTTATACAACTTTCTCTCCATCATGGCAGTTGAAACTCAAAAAGGTAGGGACAATTTTATTTCCCACCATTTCCTGATTAAATTGTTGGTTGAAAAATCTTTGCATGATGTAGCACCCAAAATGACCTAGGAGGAATTCATAAATGTTGATCAATTTAGACTTGAGTAGTTGCAATCTAGGGCTTTACCTCAACCACATAGGTCTAGCAGGAGATAAAGAATGATTGAGGCCACCCCTGGTGCTTCAACCTCTGGTGTTGGCTCTAGTATGAATCCTCATGCAACAAAAGGGACCATAGACATTAGTTCCTCTGAAATAGAGCACTCAAAAATAGAAATTTCTTCATCGGATTCTGATGATGATTATGTTCCACTTGAAACCCTAATGAGAACTAGGGCACAGAAGAAGGAGGTAGAGACAGGAAAAGGAAAATCCAAAACATAGCTTGTGGAAAGAGAGGTGTCAAGCCCTAAGAAGAGAAAGGCTGACACTATTCATCCTACATCCAAAGGAAAATGTGAGAGCCCTCTTAAGAAATGAAAACCATTGAGGAACATCACATAAGAGCACAAAAGCCCCAATGGGGTAGGAAAATGTCAAAGAAAAGAATATATTCAAAGAGGCAGCAAAAGTGACCCTAGCGGATCTTACTACCCTTGCAAAGGAAGTTGAAATTCGAGAGCATGAAGAAAACCAGGAGTTCCTGCAGCAAGACCAAGAATTAGATCAGGAGTTCCTACAACAACTACAAGAACAAAAACAAGAGGCCCTGCAGCAAGAGGTGGGAGAAGAAATTGTACCTCTGTAGCTTGAGCCAGTTGGATAGCCTGAATCTATGCAAATGGTACTATATGGGGAGAAACCATCGACAAAAACCCTGGTAGGAATTCATAACCCTCCTAAATTTTCAGTACATACAACAATTTTGAATTTATGGGGAGATATACAAAGAAGGGAGGAAGAATGGAAAAAGGAAAAGCAAAGATTGAAAAAGGAAATTCAAAAGAGGGATTGAATTATTGAAGAAAAGAATGAGGAGATTGCCTCTCTAAAGGAGAGGGTGGACAACATTGCAACCTTGGTACTACATATCTTAGAATGTAGAAACCCTCCAAGGGTTTATGCTCTGGACCTGAAGGAAAAATATCTCTTTTTTAAGTTGTTAAGAAATATCTCAGGTTTGAATCCCTCTATTGAGACTCCCACTAAATTTTTCGATGCTTATAGGATTGCCTCCCCTGAAATGAAGAATTTTTTATGTGAATTTTATTTACATAATTTTGTTGTAACTCAAGACCAAGACTGGAACCCGCTGTTGTATGTTGGAGATATCCAATTGAGAGCATTCATGTCTTGGGTGAAAAATGAGATTAGTTGGGGAGAGCAATATAATGCTTATAGGAAGAGGAAATCCAATATCCCTTGGCCATTAGAGCTTAATCAAGAAACCCCAAGGATATTTATAGAGAATTACATAGAATGCTTTTCAAGCCTAGTTATGGTGACAGAATTATGCCTTAGATTGAGGTAGTTGACAGTGAATATGAGGTAAAGATGGCAATAAAAGAGGACACCATGAAAGGATATCTATCACAGAGATGGAAAACTTTAACTGATGAGCTGAAACAAGTTGAACCTCATTCCATATAGAACTATGTTGCAGCAATAAAAAGGATTGAAAGGTACATTCAACTTGGGAGAACAAAGGGACAACAGTGGCTTCCCTTGACTTTTCATCCACCTATTCTCATGTGGCCTGTACCAAACTTCAGATTCTACCGCTATGACATTGATGAAGAAAATCAAAGATGGAGAAGACTTGAAAGATTGGGAGGATTCTACTAGGACCCTGACTCACACTCAACAGACACTGATATTAGACAATTATCAGTTGCAAATTTTAGAGCTTTGACCAAATAGAAAAACAACTCTTCCCCTACTGGAGGACCAACAAAACGTTAAGTTGGGGGGAGTGATGAGCCTAGTTTTTGGCCAAATTTTGGGTAGAATCTATAGTTTATTTGCTAAATTTGACATGGACTTTGATATTAAATGTTGATATTTTTATAGTGTTTCCCTCAAACCATAGACATTGGGTTTAATTCTATCTCTGCCAGTTTTAATGACATTAGCCTATTATGTGGACTATCTATATTAATTTTGCATGTGGTTAATGAATGTTCTTTAAGGTGGTTATAGATGTGCAATTATTATGTGTACTAACATTGCCATGTAGAAATACTTGAGGATACTAAATTAAGAAATACAGTCGCCAACTGGTCATGTAAAGGAATCGTTCAAGGGTCAACTGAAGGACGACAATAGGAGATTTCCCATGTTAGATGCATGTAACCACCTTGTATTGGTCTTTCATGATGTTGAGCAGATGCGGGCATTACTGTCGTGTTGAGTCTGCATTTGGACATGCATGTCTGATCGAATTCCCTGCATGTGTAACCGCCCTTCTATTCTTTTCTTTGTTTTCCCTAAATAGAATCGTCTCAATTAGTGGGAGCTGGTTGCCTTGTTTAGTTGATAGTATAAATAAGGTTCAAATCATCCTTCTTCGAGATTTTTTGAGTTATTGATGTTGTATGATCTGATAATATACTAGCATTTCCAGACAAGCTACTCTTTTGTACTTGCATTTCCCAATGAATAAGATGAAATTTTGAGTTGAGAATTTGAGTTTATATTAGTTTTAGAGGATACTCATCCAAGGGGCCCCACGTGGTGAGCAATCTATCCTTTAGTTTAGCTAGATTAGTTATTAGTTTTTGTTTAGTACTTAGTTGAAAATCTAGCACTGACTATTCCTGCAACCACTAGAATTTCATTATGTGACTGTTCTTGCAGCCAAAATGGACAGATTAGTTTCCTATTTGTTGCTTAGATTTTCATTCCTATCATGCATGTTCAACTTAGTTTAATTATTGAGTGATGTTCAACATTTAATTTGTTCCTTTCCATGCAATTTACTTTAAGTATTGAATCTTTCTTAGTTGTAGAATGAAGATGACTACTTTGAGTTCCTAGTGCACATACTGTGCTAACCCATTTCAAGTTCACATCCTTGGGTTGACAATTTAAATGCACTTTCATGATGGTTAAAATGGCTATTGAGGTTAGATGTCTAATCTATGAATCATGGTTGTAAAGGCTTAGTTATTAAATCATTGTAGGAGGCCGACAAATTTGATGCTCTCTCACGTCAATTTATTTGGAGTGGTAACTTGATGTCTACTAAGTGGAGCCTTGTTAAGTGGGAATTTGTGTGTAGACCAAAGTAGGAGGGTGGTCTTGGTTTACACTCTGCTATTTTGAATGGGAAAGTTCTTGTTGCTAAGCTTTACTGGCGTCGGTATACCAGTCAGGACCAGTTATGGGCTCGTATTCTCAACCATAAATATCTTAGGGGTGTTGATTCTTTTGAGGTTCCTCGCTATCCTATAGAAGGGAGTGGTTCTATGATTTGGAATACTTTGAAAGTGGGGGCACATTTGGTTAAGTGTGCACTTTTTTGGATTTGTCATTCGGGGTCACAGGCTCTTTTTTGGTTAGATTCTTGGGATGGTTACCCACCTATTCTCTCTACTTTTCCTCACCTCCAGTCCCTTTATGATGTTCTTTCGATGGTTGACTGGGATACCATTGAACATTATAAGGTTGCACAACATTGTGGATTGGTTGTAAGCTTTTGTTGGAAGCATCCTTCTGAGTGGCCACTTGGGGGGTCTGAGGAGGATAGGCGTGATCTTGCTCAATTTTTGGCTTCTCCTGCTTGTAATTCTTTGAGGGGACCTAATGTCTTGGCTTGGGATGGTTCGGGTTTGTCTGGGAAGTACTTTATGTCTGTTGGTTATAAGCAACTTGGTAGGCTATTGTTTGGGGATATTGAGGTCCGTTGGTGGAAGCGAGTTTGGCACAAGTTGGTGTGGCCCAAGTGCAATTTCTTCATGTGGTTGTAGTTCAAAATTAGTGTCTTACTTGGAATAATTTATGTAAAAATGGTTTCCAAGGCCCTTCAATGTGTATTTTGTGTCATAACGGTGAGGAGAGTGTCTCTCATCTCTTATTCCAATGTTACTATGCTAGGGAGATTTGACATTTTTGGTGGAGGGTGTGGAATACTCCCTATCGACATGTTTCCTCGTTGGTTGAGTTTGTGGATCGATGGGGTAGGGCCCCTATTTCTACTTCCTTTCTTCAAGTTTCTTGGGCTCTTGGCCCATCCTTTATTATTTGGAACCTTTGGTTGGAGAGGAATCGTCAGACTTTTCAGGATATGGAGTTGGTGGCCCCTCGCTTGTGGTGGAAAATTCTGAATTCTTTGGGAGAAACTATTGCAGCTAAGTGTGATCTTACTACATCAATGGATCCTTGTGATGTTGGTTGTTGTAATCACCTTCATCTTCCTCCTCAGCAATGACAACTCATGCGCAAGAGATGTAGACATCCTACCCCAAAGGTGAATATGGAGGGTAGATGGTCTCCTCCACCTCAGGGAGTCTTAAAAATCAACATGGATGACTCTTCTCAAGGAAACCCTAGTCATGTTGGAATTGGTGGTGTTGGTCAGGATAGCTCTGGAGATGTTCAATTTATCTTCTCTATTTATAAGGGTCTTCATACTAATAATTTAATGGAGGCTCAGGCCATTTTATCGGTTGTGGAGTGTGGAAGTCAATTGGGGTGGAAAAGGATCATATGTGAGTTTGATTCCCAGGTTGTGGTGAACTTGTTGAATAAGCAGCATTTAGATGATGTTAGTTGGAATTTGGCTTTGATTGTTGATCAGATTCTCAACCTTTGTGCTTCTTTGGAGTTTTTTACTTCCACTCGTATTCCTAGAGAATGGAATGGTGTTGCTGATTGTTTGGCTTAATGGGCTTCTGATCATATTCATGATTGGAATTTGGTGGATCGGGGTCAATTACCCCTGGATCTGTCACGATAGTTGGATCACTTGGTGGAGCTTGATAGGGCTATGTAGTTCCCTTGTTTTGTACTTTTTCTTGTTTTAATAAAAAAATCACTCCTCCTTTTAAAAAAAAGAAGTCATAACAAGCTATATTTGCATTTGATAACCTAAAATAATTGTAAAAATCAAATAAGATTTATTTTGGGGTGCTTTTTATTTATTTTTTGTTATCATACCAAAGTAATCATTAAAAATGTATCCCTTAGAAAATTCTTTGTTAATCTTCACTTGGGAAGTCCTTTCCATAAGGAGGGTGATTACTCTCAGCTTAGGTGAGAAAATTATCAGTATCACCCACATAAATCTCCAAATGATATCATGGTAGAGATTGAGAAGCAACATATATGAATCTACATTAAAAACCAATATCATCTTTAACAATACTACTAAAACTCTTTATTGGAAGTAAATAAAATCAATTTTAAATTTATCAACCCATAGCTCATAATATATTATAGGGTAGTTAATCATACTAAAGTAATTAGTGGAAAGGTTCCATAAAAAAATATCTTATTAATCTTTTACCTAATAATTCCTTGTCATAAGGAGGGTTATTACTCTTAGCTAAGGTGATAATTTGATCATTTCTCTACTAGTACAAAGAGGAAGGTACTTTAAGAAGGAAAATTTGAGCTAACTTGGTTGTGGTTCGAATGATTGTGTAATAAATGGAAACAACTAATACTATTGAATGTATGATAATTAACTTGCATAGTTATATGAATTTCTAATTTGCATAACTATGTTAATAATAACTGTATTTGTACCTTAGTTAAACAAGATAGCTTTACCTTGGGTTACTTGGTTTTGTTTTGATTTTATGTTTCTTTTCTTTTTTTGATGGCATTCCCATAGTCTAAACAATACAACTAATAAGATGTTGGGGCTCATTGTCAAGGATTAGGTTAGGTAGTTACGGTCATTTCTTTTAATCGGATGTTAACACCATAGCTTCAGTTGAATACTCCACATGGGAGTGTGGATATTATCATGTATAATGACACTATACTAGATAAGAAAAAATAAGGGGCAATCCACTTGTAAGCTTATAGGATTTATTATTGAGGTAAAATATTAGGAATATAAAAGGGGGAAGAACTAGCATAGACTTACGACCAAAAAAATCATAGAATGTGTGCAAGGCTAATAGATGGATAAGGAAAAGAATATATCATTGTAGGATAAGGAAAAGAAGATATCATTGTAGGATCATCACCACATTTTTCATTCACATGCAATTTATAATGTTTTTCATTAAATAATGTAGATACAAAAGAATAAGAAATTTCAAGCATAGTATACTCATGAAAAGAAAGAGAATCTTTCAAATTTTGACATAATGTGCATCAAATGTGTTAGCCAATAAATAACCAATATTATTCTCATTAAATATGCTAAATCCCCCATGGGATGAAGGTGATAAGATATAGGAAGGATGAAGCAAGATTCACTTGGTTTAGGAATCGAGGTAGGTAAATATATTGCATTATTGAGAATCTGTGAAAAGATGGTGATTCATAGGAAAGTGAATTCATAATGCATGAAGGAAGTGTGAAATCACATGGAGGAAAATGTAGTATATCATAAGGGATGATAGGATAATATAAAAAACATATGAATAAGGTATCATAGGCATGATAGAAAATGATGATTCTAAAAAGGGATTCAAAGTTGATTGTTATCAATAGAAAAAAGCTTGAGTAGAGGAGAAAAATGATTAGATTAGGAAGAGTAAAGAGACATGTAATGTTATAACTCATAAAATTGTGTGTGGTAAAGTGGTCATGTGTACTAAAGTCTTCAAGTATGATTTAACCCATGGAAATTTTAGGTATACAAGGATGGTAAGGGGAAGAAGAAAACAAAGGAGGAGCATATTCATCATATGGATCAAGGATTATATCATTACTTGAGAAAATATAACTAAAAGTATCAAAGGATATGTCATCATGGGAAGTATAGGAGCCTTTGTTTGATGGAGTAAGATGAGATACAATAATGATAGGGAATTTAGGTTTATCATTAGGTAATTTATTTATGAAGGATAAAATAGAGATGGGAGAAATGGGAGTGCTATAATGACTTATAGGTGAGATTTTTGGTATAAGAGAAGGAGTAGAACCTCTACTATCCTCCAAGTCATGAGGTGGAGCAACATTATAAAAATACATGATGATGTATAAGGTACTAGGATTGGCACCAATATATCTTGAGAGTAGGATAATATGAGAGGCATGACCATACAAATTTTATGGACAGAGGAGAAGGGTCTAACTCAAAAAAGCTAAGGAGATCCTCCAAAATATATGTATGAATAGAGATAAATTGAGAGAAGAAGTTAAAATATAGGAAAGGGACATTAAGAGAAGTATGAGGAATAGGAAAATACATATGGAGAAACCAAGAGAGAAACACAAGAAAATTAATGCAATAATAAACTACCCACACACAAATCAAAAGTGGAAATATGAGTCAAACATGTTCACCTAGTGAAAGAACCTAAAAGATGAACAAAGGAAAAGGAGTGTAAGAGGAATATTCCAAAAGAGTGGACCCAAATCCAGAGAAAGATGATCTTTTACGGAGCAGAACAAAGATGTAAAACCCTAATAGAGAGAAGAAAATGATGCTAATTCATACCACAAAGGTAGAGAAGATAGAAATTCTTGCCGTAGTGACAAAGGAGGTAATAATTTTTACCGCAATGATGGATATTAGAGAGATGAAGGAAGATTTGAGAGAAGACCATTCAGAGGAAACTGTTTCAAATGTGGAGGTGACTGATATAGAGAATTTGAGTTCCATCAAGGAAGTACTGAAAAGAAACTCAAGCATACTGGAAGAGTAGTGTATGTGGAGTAATAATATGTTGGATCCCCTAATTCAGTTGGAAAAGCTAAGAAAGATGAATTATTGGTTACGAGGAGAGCTTTGATGCAGGAAGAAGTGACTAAGGAATTGTCATAGTGGAAAAGTTTATTCAGAACCAAATGTAAGTTCGAAGGAAAGGTATGTAAAGTTATCATTGATATTGGTAGTACTGATAATCTAGTTTTAGAAGATATGGTAACCAAATTGAATTTGAAGAGGTTGAAACATCCAAACCCTTATAGGATAGCATGGATTCAAGAGAAGCATAAGATATTGGAAAATGAGCAATGTTTGCTGAAATTTCATATTAGATCATATAGGGATGAAGTATTGTGTGATATTATGCCTATGGATGCATGTCATTTAATGTTAATAAGACCATGGAAAAATGGAAAGAAATCAATTCATGATGGAATAAGAAATACTTATACCATGACATCAAATGGAAAGAGAATCAAGTTGATACCTTTGGAGGAAGAGAAGACTGAATCTCGTGGCACTGCCAAACTATGTTTGGTAGATGGAAGGAAAATTCTAGACGGACTAAGGAATGAGAACATGTGTTATGCACTGATTCTAAGGATGGTAATCCAAGGGTGGAGAATCCCACCACAGAGGGAGAACAAGTATCTAAGTTGTTGATAGAGTATGGAGATATCATATCTAAAAATGTACTAGAGGGACTCCTACTAGTCTAGAGTATTGGTCATCATGTAGACCTTATACCGGGAGCAAGTTTTCCAAACAAGGCAGTGCATAGAATGACACCAGCAGAGAATGTAGAATTGAATCAGTAGATACAAGAGTTGTTGAGGAAAGGATTGATCAAAGAAGTTTTAAGTCCATGTGCGGTACCTACTATACTTGCACCAAAGAAGGATGGAGAGTGAAGAATGTGTACATATTCAAGAGAAATCAATAGGATCACTATCAAGTATAAATTTCTATTGCCAAGGATGGATGACATTATGGAATATTTGAGTGGAGCAAAGTATTTCACAAAGGTTGATCTCAAGACTAGATATCATCATATCAGAATCAGAGAAGGAGATGAATGGAAGATTGCATTTAAGACTAATGAGGGATTGTATGAATGGTTATTAATTCCCTTTAGATTGAGCAATGTACCGAGCACCTTCATGAGATTGATGAGTGAGGTTGTAGTGTTGGAAAAATTATCCCTTTTTCCACACTTAATTTGGGAATAATTAGTAATAAAATGAGCTTAATGATACCTTAATTTAGTGTTTTAATGTGTTTTACATATCCACATTAATTTTAGGGCTCTTTTTAATAAAATTGACTTAATTGTGCCTTATTTAGGGTGTTGTAAAGTGTATCTTTAAAATTTCACACTAATACAGGGATTTATTAATTGATTGAGGTTAATTTTTCTTAATTGGCCCCTTTAATTCAAATCCAAGCCTAATTAAATGAAAATTTTGAGGGATAAAATCCAACATTCGTAATTCAATTTAACAACACTTAACTTTGGAAGATGTGTGTCCTACGTAGGTGACCTAGGACCCATTTTCCATAGGGCGAATGGGTCTTCACTTAATCCTATGACCCTGATTTTGCATAACATTTCACCTTGTCTGATGTGTGTCCTAAGTAAGTGGCCTAGGACCCACTCGCCAGATGGTGAATGAGTCCTCACTTAGACCTAGGACCCCTCATTGAAATATTTTTTTGGTAGTATTTTAATGATTTGAAATCCATAATTCAATGTTAGCTTGTGATATTTGAATTTCGGGAATGAATCTTAAGTTATGTATAAATAAGAGGTTATTTCACTATGTTTCATTGTAAGACACCTAGAAAATTCAAGTTATCTTAAGAGCACTTTCAGGAGAGCATTATAAGAGTATTCAAGAGCATTTTCAAGGCATTCAAGGGCAAATTTGAAGAAGAATATTGCAGCAATCAAGATTCCATTTTCATATTAAAGATGTATTGCATCATGCATGTTGTTTGAGCTAATATGTCGATGTAATGTTCAAGATAAATCAAGCATATTCAAAGGCATTGTTTCACATCAAGTTTCATGATCAAGATCTACATTCATTGAGGCCACTTCATGCTAAATTGCAAATTTATCTAAGGTTTCATTTAAGGTTTGGTGAGTTGTTATGTATATTGTTGTTCATTCATCATTCCTTCATGCTTTTATTCATTTCAAGGTTTAATTACCAAAATGGGGTTTGACCAAGGCAAACCCCCATTCCCTAATAATCAACATTTTTTTCTCTTCGATATGTGATTGAAGGTTCTAGGTTGAAGAGCATTTGAAGAGAAAAATTGAAGAAAATTGCAAAGTTGTCAAAGTTGCAAGAAAAGTTGTCAAATAAAAAAATTGAGCTACAGGTTTTATTTTTGGCTTTTCGATAGTGACCAACTAGAATCTGGGAGTGTAGACCCGATAAAACAAAACCCGAAAACTGATTTTTTGGAGCCCTAGCCAGGAATCATTGGCCATAGGGAAAATGATTCCTCAATGAGGTTTGAAAAACCATCTTTGGTGATAGGTACACAACATTTGACCCTTTCCAGATCTGCATTTTGACTACTATTTGGGTTAGATTTGATTACTGTTTCTCATTGGCACTTTGTAACACACATTTTGGAAAAAAATAGGGAAATAGGTGCATCATACCCCCTTTGTTATCAATTCATTTTGGTGAACCTATTTTTCTATATTTCATTTTGGTGAACCCAACCTTTTGAGCATTATAATTTTCTAATTTTAGAGTCCCTTTTCATCCTAGATTTAGATTTTGCATTCATTTGCATTCATTGCATTGAATTAGGTCTCATTTAGGGTGTCTAGTTTGTATTCAACTTTGCATCTCATTAAAGGTTTTAGGATTGCATATTTTGCATTCTTTAAATCTAAAAAATACCAAAAAAAAATCATCTCAAGGCATATCATATACATCATATTAATTTGAATTTGAAAATTGAGACAAAAATTGCATATCAAACTAGCTTTTCTAGGTTGTCATTTTGTCATAATTTGCACTTACATTTCACATTGCATTCACATAAAACTGAAACTGAAACTTATTGTAACAAACCTGAATCTGAAAACCATTGAAAAGCACTTAATAATTTGTAAAAACTTGTTTCAAAAACCTCATCTAGGACCCATTCGCCCTAGGGCGAATGAGTTTCTGATCAAGCTTATAATCTAATTTTATGGGCATTAAAATCTTCATTTTTGCATTTATGTTGGCTATTTTTAGATTTTTGTTACTGTTTCCAATTTTTTTGTTTCATCAATTCGATTATATTTAGCTTAATTTGGTACATTTAATGCATTGTGTGATTTCAAAATTGCATTTACAAGACTTTATTTTCAAATTTTTACATAGTGTAATCAAAAAATTACCTTGTTTCGAATCTAAAAATTGCATTTACACATTGCATCCTAGGTCATTGCATTACACTTTACCCTCTTTCTATTTTGGGTTGGCATTGAGTTTGTGAATCTTGTATGAGCTTTAAAACTTGGTGTCCTATTAGAAATACTATTGTGAGATGTAGTTTGAGACTCATGCCATCCCGCGATACACCATTCGCCATGGATCTTGGGTTTTCTAACTCTCTTTCTAATAGTGTTGATAATCAATCCCCTATGGATCATAGCATGCATACTTCATTTCCTATGACTTCCCTCCCTACAACCAACATGAATGATGTTAACAACACCATCCCTACCATGACTAGATGTACTCAAGCTTTGGGGTATACTCAAAGCCAAGGTTGAACTTCAATTCCTCCTACAATCCCCATCCCTATTCCTACATACACTAGTACTCAAATTAAGACAACCATTCAGACTATTAGCAATTTTTACACTTCCTTAGGTATTTCCATGGGGAATTCTTCTAGCTTTGTGCATTCAAACACCATATCTCCTCAACCATCCTCCCTCACAAATTTACAATTCACTTTCCCTCCACATTCATACACCATTCCACCTTATTCCCCTCCACCTTACAATAACAACAATGATGTCATCATTAACACACTTTTGCAAAACATGTTAGCCCTTCAATAAAAAATTGCAACCATAAATCAAAACAACGATGGTCAACCTTCACAATACATCAAAACCAACCCATTATCCTTGGAGATATTGAGAAAACAAATGCCACAAGGTATAGAAGTTCCTAGATTTGAGAAATATGGTGGGAAAGCAAATCATGTTAGCCATGTTTTCGCTTATACAAACCTATGTAGTAATTTCATATTTGAAGATAAGCTCTTGGTTAAACTATTCCCTATCTCATTGAAGGATACTACTTTAGAATAGTTTTTCTCCTTGCCGAACAATTCAATAAACTCATTCAATGAGCTTATTGATGCCAATACAACCACTTCCACTTTCACATGGGTCCCAAGATGACCCTAGCTAATTTAATGACATGCAAGCAAAAGGATGATGAGAAAGTGATTGATTGCATAGCAAGATATCAAATGCTTTATTCATAAATAAATATTAAGATTCTTGATGTTGACCTTCAACGAATGTTTACTGCCAATTTATAAAGCAAAATCCAAACCAAACTTGAGATGTTGAAATTCCCATCCTTCACACAGTTATGTACAACCCTTCATGACTATCAAAATTTGACTTATGGTCATGATGAGAAAAATCCATCTAGCCATCCTAAAAAGTTTGAATCTACACCTCAAAATAGTTACCCACCTTTCAAGAAATAGAACAGGGGAGTTTTACTAAATTACCCTCAACCAAATCAACAAGTTGATAAACAAGTGGCTACCATACCCGCAAACTATAGACCAAATTCTTATTTCCATTTCCACTAACAAAATGGACATGATATGGAATATTGTAAGCATCTTAAACATCTTGTGCAAGACGTCATTGATTCTAATCATCTTCTAATTGGAGGTGTGAATGATCAAGGTAATAAGTCTATAGCTCCTCCTAACCAAAATTTACAAATATTTACAAATCCCATGCCAAAAATACTATTTCATTTGTCAAAGCTAGTGACACAAAGAATGATGTGATGAATGTTGACATGGATGATGAAACTATAAAAGATGAAAATATGGACAACGTGGTTGACGTAGTGGAATTTATTGAAGCTAAACCTTGTAAGGGCTCAACCAAAATTCCCCTTAATATTTCTTTCTCACAAAAATACATAATCGAACATGCACTAGATGGTCCTCCTTACATAGCTGGAAGAAAGAATCAATGACAAGCCTACTAATGGGATATTAATTGATCACATTTGTGTAGAGAATGTGATTGCTGAAGAATTACTATTTGTGCATCAACTCTATCAAGATACATATGACAAACCAAAAACATGGATCAAAATGCATAATGGTTTTGCTTGTCCTACGATGGGCTCAATAAATATCCCTTTAAAAGTCAAACCGAAAATGTTAAGTGTCTCATTCACCATCATCCCATTGTACCAATTTCGTGTGAAGTTAGGCTATCCATGGCTTCACTCCATGAATTTCATCCTTTCAGCTGTGCATAAGTGTTTAAAGTTTGCCTTTGGCAATGAAATCTTTACAGTACATCAGAGTGGATTTAATCCCATGTCTTCCCGTGGAAACTTTTCATTGGATTTCTTTTGGCTCGAGCCTATTGAACCTATTAGACCTTGTGAGGACTACCATTTCAAATTATATCAAGAGTTTAAGGAAAAAAACATAGCACAATTATCCCTTAGAAGCATGTCGCAACCCATGATTGAGCCACCTATCCTTGACGAAACCATGATTGAACCAAAATCCCTTCCAAATATCCAAAAGCAATCTATGAAAAATATTCCTACTATTTCCTATAAGAGACCGTGCAAGATAACCAAAACAATCCCATTGTGCCTCCTAGAATCAAACAAGTTTACAAATCTAAAGAGAAAGTGGTTGAACAACCTCCTATGATTCCTTTTGTTCCTCCCTTAAGGGAAGAAAAGAAACCTATAGTTGACAAATCCACTCCTACACAATTACAAATTGACAACAGATTGAAAAATAGAAATGATAGTGAGCATAGGCGTAAACGTTGTGCTATTGCTCGTATGTTACAAACTAAAGAAGAAAAGAGCAACATAGAAAATCAAAATCTGAACTTACTTGAAGCAATGCATGATGAATCTAACCCTCACTGCAACATAAACAAGAACCTTCTAGAGACATTATCATTCGACCTCCTATTGTGATTAATCTAGATGATGACATGGACATTGCAAATATTGACGAACAAGTGCATAATGAGTTGAATTCATTATGTTGTCCCCTGATTTTACAAAGCCAAAATTGGACAACCTATACAAATTTTTCACTAAAAATTCCTATTCTTGGTTTCCCTAATGCATGTCTCTTGTGAGAAAATTGTGCCTTGTATTTTCTGTTTGATTTTGGGTCATTTGGGTTATTTTCATTTTCGTTACTTGTGCTTTTTCCTCTTGCTTTTGTGTCTTTCTTTCTTTTGGTCGGGTTTTAGAAGTCGAATTACAAGTGAGGGGGTTTTTTAGTTCTTAGATGCAAGTGTCACGTTATCTTGAAAATTGATCTTTAGGACCCGATTTCCCTTTTGGCCTCTTTGAGTCACTTTTTATGTTTTTAACTTGTGAAGGGGGTCTTAGGACCCGACCTACAATTTGGACACCTTGTTAAGGTTTTGTCACTTGTTACTTGCATTTCGGTTCTTGAGGCCCGACTTGCAAGTTGAGCAATTTCTTTTTATAAGTTACTTTTTACTTGTCACTTGTAATTCAGATTTCAAGGCCCGAATCACAAGTTTGAAGCTTTCTAAAAAGTTACTTTTTACTTGTAACTTGCATTTCGGGTCTTGAGGCCCGAATTACAAGTTGGGTTATTTAAAAATATATTTGTAACTTGTATTTCGGACTTTGAAGCCTGAATTACAAGTTGAAAGCAAAACACAAGTTCGTAACTTGTAATCGCGCCTAGGGGATCCGCTGGAAGCACGCGTATTAAGTGCTTTCTCAAAAGCGACTTGAGAATGGTCATTTTAAATTTGAAATTATCACTTGCAATTTGATCTTTAAGACCGGACGTGGGCTTGTGATTGACGGTTTATAGTGAAGCCATGCGTTTGTTGTTCATGCTCATTTTTTGTTGACTTTGTCTTCATTATTCTCCCTCTCTTGCGCAATTGCCTCCTTTTGCTTCTACGTTTTTTGTGGAGAGAGGTTAATAATCAATTGGTTGTGCATTGATAGGATTCCTTGTCCTTCTCTTTCTATAAAGAGCTAGTTCCTATCAAGGGCTTTTGTTTTGTATTTTTAGATGTGCATTTTTACTCTCTAAAGGGATGTTTTTTTTTTTTTCTTCTTTTCTTATTTTCTTCTTAGTTTTGAGTTCATGATGCATTTTTGAAATGCATTGGAGAAGAAGAGTTTTCATCATTTGCTTAGTTGCAATCGGGTCTTGAAGATCTGACTGCAAGTAAGGATACATTTAAAAGGTCTTCAAAATGCTCACATTTGCATCCATATGCTTCACATATTACTTTCTAATCCATCTAAATACATTTCCATTCATTATATCATGCTTCGATCACTTGCAATCGGGTCTCCAAGACCCGACTGCAAGTGCACATTGACAAAAATTCACTTCACTTGCAATCGGGTTCTCAAGACCCGATTACAAGTCAAACTTGCAAAAAAGATTCTCTAGATCCAATTTTTCTCCCATCATTGTCTAAAGCATATTTGTGAAGTATCTTCAAGTTTTGATGAATGTTATAAGTTCAAAAATCAATCAAGTCTTGGTAGGTTTGCTGGTTTACAAGGTATTTGGTATCATGGAATCACCCATTGCTGCTGAAGATGTTCTTACACTTTTGAATTTTCATCACAGCATTTCAAATTCTTGTTCAATGACAAAAGAACTAGTTTCACCTCCAAACAAGCTAAATATGACAAGTTTTTAAATGATATTGTTCCTTCCCAAGTGGTTTATCTCATTGATGAGATTAGGGACATGAAGATTGGACACGTTGATAGGTCTAAGTTCCTAAAAAGAACGAAAGAGTCGTCAACTCATGATATGCAATTGCTCCTTAGAAGTCATATTCATTTGGTTTCTTCATTTCCAGTGGTTTCTTTAGAACCAAAATTTGTGCTTGCTTGTGCTGCTCATTTTGATGAAGAAACAAGGACAATCAAGGACGATGATGGGAATGTCATTATAAGTTTGGAGACTGAAACAACTGATAAAAAATTTAGAGTACCTGCAGCTCCCTTGTATGTTGAGATCACTATGAAGAGTGCAACAAATCATTACAAGAAAAGAAAAGCAGATTGCAATAGACACATGAGTTCTAAATGGTTGAAGACTCCCCAGACTTGCTTTTCTAGGTGGCCCAAATTGCACCGCTCTGATTTCATTGAAGAGATTGGTGATATAATTTTACTTCTCAGCAGGTTAGCAGGTTTGAAATTTTCTAATGTGTTTGAAACCTGGATGTACAAGTACATCGTGGTTATGAGAAAAGGGAAGTCTCATATTTTCTGTGGAGAATTGATCAGTGATAACTTGTGTAGAAAATTAGCACAGGTTCATACTACTTACACCTTTTATATGAATTCATTCTTGGTATATATTGTTGCATCGCTTAGACAGTTTCTTGGCCTTTCTACCAAAGGCAATAGATCATTGGTGTTGGTATGGGAATATTATGATCAACTCACTCTGAGACCCAACAAGATTCATTATAGGAGGGTGCAGGATGCTTTCTTCGGTCACTTAACGTGTCTCTTTGACAGATCACTCAAAAATAGAAGAGTCTTTGAAGCAGCCTGGAAAAAAGTAAATGAATATGGTTGTTTGTTTCTGTAGTTTCCCACTTTCACTTACATGAGAGTTGGATGTTTTGAGGGACAACCATATATGTTGCCTTGATGTCCTACTGCCAGAATTCTTTTGATGGAGTTAGCAAGGAAATTGATGGTGGTTCATGCCGTACAACTTGCTAGTCATAAATTGGGTATTACTATCTCTTCACATAATCCATTGCAGATTGGTCGGTATTCTATAAACACATCTCAGAGAGCTAAAGCTATGGATGAGCTTCTAGAAATCAAGCTGAAGAAGTTCATTGTGAGAGAATATTTTGATTACCATGGAATGAAAGATAAAATTAAGAGAGCCTTTTCCCATGTTCATCACCTTGAAGATATCTAGGTAGATCTTCGTACTGAAGAGGATGTGAGAAGAATGGATTACAATAGGCTTACTTTGGAACAAATTGTGGATCTTAATTTAACCAGGATTCCTGAAGGGATGATAGATGATGGAGAAATCCTAGATCCAGAGTATATTGAACAAAGAGTTGCAAAAGCTCCTCTCCCCTCCTCGCAATGGTAAAAAAAGGAATGTGATTCTATCATTGATTGTTTTCAGCCTATCCTCGCTAATACCAATGCCTAGTTGAAGGATAACAATGTCAAAACTATTAAGATCCAAGGTGAAGCAGAGAATGATTCGGCTAGTCTGGTTGGGCAAAGGTCTAAAATCCAAGATAAATCTAAAGAAGGTGCTTCTTCCTCTGGCACAAGAATCAAGTTAAGGGTTAGTAGAGCTTTGGTAATTCCTCCATTGGAAGTGTCGACAAAAGGAAAAGAGACTTCACAAGTACAGGTACATGTCCTTAATGATGAAGATGATTCTTATGAAGAAAACACATCAAAATAACCTCCATCAACAGTCTCAGACTCTCCTCATGCGAGTATTCCTCAAATACCCATAGATATTGATATAGAGGTAGATTCTTTCTCCACCGTGTTTGTTAATCCTATGGAACCTAGTACAACTACTGCTGTTGCAAGTGTGGAGATTCCTATTGAAACTTCTCATAAAGATTTGGAGGGAATCTTTGATGATAATCCTTCTTATGTAGCAATGTCCAACATTCCTTTCTCTGAGATTGATACTTCTACTTTGAATCTTGACAAGTTTATGTCAGAGGAAAATCATGTGTTTCCAGTTGAACAAAGACCTATTGCAATTCAAACTGATACTTCTCCAAAGGTAACAACTATGGTACAAGTAGAGCCTGTTTCTTCATAAATAATAGTTACTAATGTAAGTACATTAGAATTACCTCCATGGCTGAGTTCAATTACGCCAAAAAGGAAGAAGCGGGAAATCTCTCCTGATGTGTTTTATTTTCAACAATTTGCAAAACCTAAGTCTAGGGTTGCAAAGAAGGCAAAGAAAGTCTCACGGGTCATGATTAGTGAAGATCAAATGAAGTATGTAGAAATAGCTGAGCCATTGGTTGAAAAGCCACCTGAAGAGATGCAGTTGTCAGATTAAAGACTTACCAAAGTTGAGCTTGGTAAGAAGACACATTCTAGTCTTATGCATGATGCCATAGATTCAGTAGCCTCATTGGTACAAATATATGATGAATTGTTGATAAGGAAGAATGAGCTCAAAGAGAAGAATTCATAGCTCATCTCAATAATTCAGAAAATAACAAAGACTTCAGAGTGAGTTAATCCATTAACTTCTTTTACCTCTGAAGAATCAGTCAGGTAGTTGGAAAGAATTGCACAAAAGGCCAAAGCTGTTGATTCTTGGGTAGCTCAACTGATTGATCAAGGTACACCAATAATTGAGAAGACATTACATATTTTGGGTACCCTCAAGACAACAAAAGATAAGATGAATCAGACTTTGGAAAATTTCAAGCAAAGTTTGACTTCTCTTGAAAAGGATTTGAAAATATGGCACGAGATCGATCAATTTAAATTGGAAATTATGAGCAGCAATTCCATAATTTCAAGCAGAGAAAAATATGTGGAGTTTGAAGAACTTATGACAAATAAGTCATTAGTTGTTGAAGATCTCATTAAAGATGTTCAAGCTAGACTTGAAATGAATGCTAAAGTTGAATAGGACATACTTTCTAGTTTTGAGAAGATGTCTTGCAAGATTCTAAATCATGAGGGAGAGTTACTAGTAGCAGATGTAATTACTACTGAGATTGCAACAAATCTACGCCAAGAGCTAGAATCCAAATAGTTTACTATGGATCCAATCCATAAGTTTGTTAATCATCGAATGATCCTGGATAAAATGCAAACCAGTTTTGAAGAACATGGAGAGGCAACCGTTAGATATTATGATGTGATTGTTAAGACTGTTGCGGTTTCCAGGAATACGCTAAGCCTTGATCCTATTGAGTTTCAAGCAATTATCAGCAAATTTCGGTCTTTCAAACCTAGGACTAAAATGAAATGAAAGTGTCTTATGATACTCTTTCTTTACTTTATGTATTTTGTTTTCGACAAGTTATAGGTAAAAAAAAAAATTGTAATTACAAGTGGTCATCTCACTTGTATTTTTGTAAGATGTAATTACATATGATAGCATTACAAGTCAAAATTATAATAGGACTTGTAATGCTGAATAAGTCAATTGCAGTTAGTTAGTAGTTGAGAGAATTCCTCGAGTTAGTTGGGATCCTCCCACCTTTTTCTCTAGACCTCTCTCCTATAAATACTTGAAGGGGTCTATTGTAATAATCATCTTTTTGGCAATAGAGAAAACTCTGCAGAAATTTACAGCAAAGAGACTTTGTGTTTTTTGTGTGTGTGAACTTAATTTTCAAGTGCTATAAGGAAGGCATAAAGATTTTAGACTTTGTGTTGAATCTTGTTGCATTTCATTACTGTGTTCTTATGTCATGGCAATGTAATTTTCTGAGTTCTTCTTGAGAGATTGTGGAGTTATTCTGAAAAGACTTTAGTTTGATTTCTTGCAGTCTTTGTGCTTCAAGTTTGAAGGGTTAAATTAAATTGATTTACAGTTAGGATTTGTGACTCACGAGTGCATTATATTTACAGACTTTGTGCTGTTGTATGTTGCCTCATAGTATTATTTTGAAAAGGTAGATAGGAATCCTAATCCTCTAAACTTTGTGCTTGGATATTGTTTTCCCATCCCGAAGGAGCAACGGAGGAATTTGTGCCTTCATGGAAACTTTTCTTCTTTCTTTACTTCAGTAATCATATATGATTTCAATTGTGATTCTTTTCTGAAATAAGAGAAAAGGATAAATTGTCTTTTCTAAAAAAAGAGAACAAGACAAGAGTTTCACCCAGGTTTAGAATAGATTTGTAGCTAAAATTAATTTCTAAATTGGTAATATAGAAAGTGGAGGGGGAGCCTTCCCTTTGAAAATAGGAGAGTTTATCTCACGTACTGTGGCTGAAACCACAATTTTGTACACTCTCTCCAGTATACAAAATTTTCAACCAACACATTGTTCTCCTCTTTTATGAGCTTAAATGACAATTCTTCTAAAAAGAATGTTGAACTTGATGCCTGTCCTAGTTTGGCACTTGATGTTGTCCATTTGGCTAGTTGTTTGCCTTTTGTATTTACTGATCGAGATTGGGATACATACAACCTGTTATAGGTTGACTCGCATGTGCCTTACTAGTATTTTTCTTTTTTTCTTTTTCATGTTTCTTTATGTGATTACATGCGCATAATGCGATCCCTTGTATTGTTCTATTTGATGTATCTAGATCTCTCTCTCTTTGTGCATTCCTCTATATGTATCTACATTCTTCTATATGTCATAAACTTTTTACCTTTTTCATTTGTCTTGTATTTTCCTTTTGGGGATGATGCAAGGCATCGAGCCATTTAGGTCTCTTCCATTTTGACCCGAAAGGATTTTTGTTTGTTTTTGCTCTCTATGTGTCATTCTTCCAGTTCTATGAGTATTTGGGGAATGATGACATTTTTTATCTCTATAACAACATTGTAACAAAGATATATTGACCCCAAATCCATAGATCCCTTATGTATTTTTTGGAGGAAACCCCTCCCTCCTTTTCATGACGTGGCTTTATTTCAGAAACATATGACTTGGAATAGGGCTTTCTAAGGAATCTCTCATGTCTTAAGTGTAAACATTGGCTACTTTAAAGCGATTGCTCACAAAAATGGTGTTAGCAACTGATTTAAAGTGGGGGCATACATCAATAATATCTTTCGAAATTTCTCATGTTTCATGGTGTGATTTTCTCTTTTCTTGTGAAGTGTCCTTTTCTTGGTGGTGTCATTGGGTTTGATGTCCTTCAAGAGTGTTATATTTCTTAGTGTACGACTTTCTTCTTAGTGGTGATGCGACGCACCACATTCCCTAAGTTGTGAAACTTTTACTCTTGACTTGTCCTCTCTTGGAGACATTAGGCATGATGATCCCTAGGAAAAAGACCTTACACAAGTGAAGAAATATCCCCTTGAACAAAAACCTATATATAATGTTCATAAGTGTTTAGCATAATGCAACTTACTAACCTTGTGAATCTTGGACCCTAATAAAGCCACCAAGCATAACACACCTTGCTTTCCTGTGGAACCTTCCCCATGTTCATATGTTTTTGGCATAAAACAACTTGTTAAGCCCTATGGAGCTCAAAATTCTAAATTCAAGGCCACCTAGCATAATACACCTTGCTTGCCTATGGAGCCTTGCCTAGAATTGTGGTGCCTTATTGATTTTTTTAGGAGGATAGCTTTGATATGGTATGGGAGCCTAATATGATTCTCTCATTTTCCACCCTATTGGAAGACTCACCTAGTGGACATCTTGAAGTTCTGCTACCTCAGAGTGAGTGCAAAACCGATGGATTAGATGTGTTACACATTGCATTGGACAATCTAGGCTTGATCTTCCTAGTCTTTGATGTTGTATGATTGTGTATCTTTGTCATTTTTGCATACATAAGTGTCTTGAATGTATACTTTAGTGTGAGTTTTACATGGGGTCATACTCTCACTAAAGTGGGGGCAAAACCTAGTGTCAGAAAAGTATCCCTTTTTTCCACACTTAATTTGGGAATAATTAGTAATAAAATGAGCTTAATGGTGCCTCAATTTAGTGTTGTAATGTGTTTTACACATTTACATTAAGTTTATGGCCTTTTTAATAAAATGGACTTAATTGTGGCTTATTTATGGTGTTGTAAAGTGTATCTTTACACTTTCACATTGATCGAGGGCTTTATTAATTGATTGAGGTTAATTTACCTTAATTGACCCCTTTGATTCAAATCTAAGCCTAATTAAATGCAATTTTCGAGGGATAAAACCCAACACTCATAAATTCCATTTAACAACACTTAACTTTAGAAGATGTGTGTCCTAAGAAGGTGACCCAGGACCCACTCTCCATAGGGTGAATGGGTCTTCACTTAGTCCTATGACCCTCATTTTGTATAACATTTCACCTTGTTTGATGTGTGTCCTAGGTAAGTGGCCTAGGACCCATTCACCAAATGGCGAATGGATCCTCAACTAGACATAGGACCCCTCTTTGAAATATGTTATAGGCGGTATTTTTAATGATTTGAAATCCATAATTCAATTTCGGCTTGTGATATTTGAATTTCAACAATTAATCTTAAGTTATGTATAAATAAGAGGTTATTTCAGTATGTTTCATTCGAAGACACCTAGCAAATTCAAGTTATCTTAATAACACTTTAAAGAGAGCATTATAAGAGTATTTAAGAGAATTTTCAAGACATTCAAAGGGCATATTTGAAGAATAATATTGCAACAATCAAGATTTCATTGTCATATCAAAGATGTATTGCATCATGCATGTTGTTTGAGCTAATATGTCAATGTAGTGTTCAAGATCAATCAAGCATATTCAAAGGCATTGTTTCACATTAAGTTTCATAATCAAGATCTACATTTATTGAGGCTAATTCATGCTAGATTGAAAATTTATCCAAGGTTTCAATTAAGGTTTGGTGAGTTGTTACATATTGCTCTTCATTCTTCATTCCTTCATGCTTTTATTCATTTCAAGGTTTAATTACCAAAATGGGGTTTGACCAAGGAAAATTCTCATTCCCTAACAATCAATTTTTTTCTCTCTTTAATGTGTGAATGTAGCATTTAGGTTGAAGATAATTTGAAGAGAAAAATTGAAGAAAAGTGCAAAGTTGTCAAAGTTGCGAGAAAAGTTGTCAAATGACGAAAATTGAGCTATAGGTTTTATTTTTGGCTTTCTGACAGTGACCGACTAGAATCTAATAGTGTAGACCTGGCAGAACAAAACCTAGAAACTAATTTTTCAAAGTGAATGAGTCCTCAATAAGGTTTGAAAAAGCATCTTTGGTGACAGGTACATAACATTTGACCCTTTCCAAATTCGCATTTTGACTACTATTTGGGTTAGATTTGATTATTGTTTCTCATTGGAACTTTGTAACAAATTTTTTGAATAAAATTAGGGAAATAGGTGCATCATACCCCCTTTGTTATCAATTCATTTTGGTGAACCTATTTTTATATATTTCAGAGGTATTTAAGAGATTCTTGGGTAAGTTTTCCATTGTTTACTTGGATGATATTTTGATTTTCAGTAAGACTAGAGAAGAACATTTGTGGCACATTTGACAAGTATTGTAAAGGTTGAGAGAAGAGAAGTTGTTGATTAATGTCAAGAAGTGTAGTTTCATGAAGACAAATTTGGTATACTTGGGATTTATCATTTCTACTAAAGGATTTAAGATGGATTCAAAGAAAATGAGAGCGATTGTTGAGTGGCCTACATCGATAAACATTGGAGAAGTCAGATCATTTCATGGATTAGCTAGTTTCTACTAGAAATTTATTAGAAGTTTTAGTATCATTTGTAACCCCATGATAGAGACAATGAGAGGAGATAATAAAGACTTTAAGTGGACATTCGGAGCCCAAAGAAGTTTTGAATTATTGAATCAAAAGGTGACAGAACAACCAGTGTTAGAATTACCAAATTTTGACAAAGTATTTCAAGTTGATTGTGATGCAAGTGGAAATGAAATTGGAGTAGTATTGAGTCAAGAAGGACGACCTATAACTTATTTCAGTGAGAATTTAATTGATGCCATAAGAAGATACTTAGTTTATGATCAAGAATTTTATGTCATAATCCAAGCCATGAAGAAGTGGAGACATTACTTGTTGCCTAACGAGTTTGTGTTGTATACAAACCATCAAGCCTTGCAATATTTGAATAGTCAAGAGAAGCTAAATCAGAGACATATGAGATAGGTTGAATTCTTACAAAGTTCCACATTTGTGTTGAAGCATAGGAGTGGTAAGTCAAATTTGTAGATGCACTGAGTAGAAGGAATTTACTGATAGATATGAGAGTAGAAGTATTGGCGTTTTAAGAATGGAAGCATATGTATGAGGATGATGTAGATTTTGGTGAATCTTGGAGAACATGTAAAGAACCAATAGTGACAGACCAAAGCCAATGGTTGGATTATTTCGTTCAAGAAGATATGGTATTCAAAGGGAATTAGTTGTGTATTCTGACGAGTTCAATGAGGGATAATTTGATCAAGGAAAATCATAGTGGAGGTTTAGTAGGACATTTTGGAGTGGATAAGATAGTAGCTTTGGTGATTGAACATTATTTTTGGCCATAGATATATAAGGATGTGAGGAAGTATGTTCAAAGTTGCAGGATTTGTCAAGTTGTAAAAGGGAGTAGTCAGAATATTAGATTGTATAAACCTTTGACAGTATCAGAAAGACCTTGGGAAGATATAAGCAGGATTTCATATTGGGATTGCCAAGAACATAGAGAGGTTATGATTCTATAATGATAGTAATGGAATTTTTTTCTAAAATGACACATTTCATTTCTTGTAAGAAGACTAATGATGCTATGCATATTGTTGACTTATTTTTCAAGGAAATTGTGAGATTGCATGGATTACCTAAGAGTATTGTTTCAGACAGAGACACCAAGTTCATTGGATACTTTTGGAGGACATCATGGAAGAAGACGAAAATAGATTTGAAGTTCAGTTCAACATATCACCCACAAATAGAGGTTGCCAATAGAAGTTCAAGTAACTTTTTGAGATGTTTGGTTGGAGATAAAGCAGGGAATTGGGATATAGTTCTATCGCAAGCAGAGTTTACATACAATAATTTAGTTAACCAGAGTACAGGAAAGACACCATTTCAGATTGTTATAAGAGCATATCCTAGAGGAGTTTCAAAGTTAAGAGACATCAATATGGAGAGTAAAAGAAGTGTCAAGGTGAAAGAGTTTATAGGTTTTATGGAGACATTGCATAATCAGGTCTTGAAGCATTTGGAAGACATGAACAGTAAGTATAAAGAGAAGGAAAATGAGTACCAAAGGCATAAGTAATTTGCTATTGGAGATTATGTAATGGTATATTTGAGGAAGGAGAGATTTCCAGTTGGTACATACAATAAGTTGAAGATGAGGAATTTGGGACTATGTAAAATTCTAAGGTAGTTTGATTCTGGAAATGTATATGAAGTGGAATTACCAGAGACATTGGGAATATCACCTATTTTCAATATTATAGAACTATATGATTTTCATGAAGGACAGTCAAGTGAGGAAGTAGATTTGAAGGAATAGTTACCACATCAAGAACTGGAGGAGATTGAGAAAAATTTGGATAGTAGAACCAGAAGAAGCACTAGGAACAAGTAGTACAAAGAATATCTTGTGAAGTGGAAAGGAAGACCAGTGGAGGATTCATCATGGATTTCTCAAGCTGAGGTGGACCATCTTGTTTTTTCTCTTAGCCCTAGAAAGTGAGGAACTCATTTTTTTTTCCAACCCCGAGTGTTTGATGCAAGAGCATCCTTGGTTGAAAAGCAATCATGTATCAACCAAAAATAATTATTTTCTTGCATTGCATTTAGTAGTAGTTTCAGTAGTTCATTTCGCATTTTACCGCATCATTGTTTCTCAACTCGTGAAGTAGGATATAGCATTTACACATCGACATCTATCACAAATCCAAATTTCACATCATTTGCATTTGCCTACCGAAAGTTATCACTCTCAAAACTTCACTATGATTACCAGCCAAAGCATTTCGGGCCAACCTGGTCTAGATTTCTTAGTGTGGACCTATTTTAGATCATTCAAAGCTTAATGGGATACCTTACAAGCATCTTGGGTTCATTGGGACCTATCTTGGAGATTTGCAAGTTATTTCTTTTCACGTGGATTATCTTTCCATATTTTGAGGCCAACCTTCATATGTGTTCATTCATCGAGTTTATGAACCCTTGTGGCTGACACAAACCTTTATTGGGGCTTGAGAAATATATTTAAGATTATTGTAGTTAATTTTAGAGAATCATTTATCAGTTAGCTATCCATGATTAGATAGATTCAATACATGGTTAGTTGTATTGTTGAATGCCCTTGTGGCAAGCCTGTGAGACCTAGATACTCACCCATGAGGCATATGTTGCATGTAATATTGTTAATTCAATAAAGTTCCATATCCACATATCAATTTTTTGTGTTATTTTTGTTGTGTTGACTCTAAGTTGCATGGTTTCAATTGTTCCTTCTGGAAACCTCCTATCATGACTACACCAAAACAATTTGATCTCGTAGGTGAAAAAAAAGAAAAATATTGGGTCAAAAATATTTTATTTTCAATAGTTTTATTTATTTATTTTAATTTTTTTTTTTTAATAAGGAAGGGTATGCCTATGCAAACCTGCATAGGGTACTGCATCAATAGAGTACTCGCAAGGTACTCATCCTCTCTGAGTGTGCCAAGTGGCACTGTCTGGTTCACAGATCCAAAATCATTGATGAATATTCAACACATGTCTCGACAAAAATAATGAATATTTTGTTGCATCATTGAAGATTTCGCCGCTATTGGTCGAAAGAATATTTTGGCGGTAAAGAGCATATTCTATTTTGATGGCCCCTTAGTTGTCGATTTTTTCCTATCAACTATTGACATTAGCACTGTGTCAATAGTGATGTCAACAGCCTAAAGTAATTTCTCCCCCCTCTCTAATGCAATTTTAATTTGGGCATCATTTTCAAACGCTCATAACTTTGTCATCTTGACTGCTTTTTTCAAGTTTTCTTTTTGATTTGGGGTAGAATTTTGCGCTCTACACATTGGTGCAACTAGTTTTTGTTTTTAGTGCTTGGTTTTTATAGAAATTTCATATTCTCATAGGTGTTGTTGAGTTGTCCTCATTTTCAAAACTTTTGGGGCTCCATTCTTGCTCCTATGGTAACATTTTGGGTGATTTTTCTTTTTGAAAGTGCATAATTTTTTGTGTACTTTATAGTGATGTGATCAGATTGATCTAATTCTATGTAAAAAAAATATTTTGATCTTGTGGTCAAATTTGGAAATCTGTATGTGCTAAGATCAAGTCCACTCTGTTGTTGTTGGCAAGTGGCACCTATAATCATGCTAAATATAAAGTGACACAAATCATATATTGCTAAGGGATTTTCTTGATTGAGTAATTTGGGTGGTAATCCTGCAATGGTTGATTGCTTTCTTTTGCTTGGTTTGTGTTCTTGCAATGGGGAAATCTCAAATTGATCTCCTAAATCCATATAATTATGGTACATGGAGAAAATAAGTATGGAATTATCTCATGGGGAAGGGTATAATAGGATATCTAAAGGAAACCATTCCTCAACCTAGTAATGATAAAAAATTGGCAAGATGGGAGATTGAGCATGAGAAAACACTTGGATGCATATGTTCACTAGTCTCATTTGATTTACAATTTCATGTTGAATCATGCAAAACACCTAAAGAGGCTTGGGAGGTTTTTTAAAAATTGCATGGTAAAATAGATAAGATTAGGGGATATCTAATGCTACATCTCCAAAGTTAAGCAACTAAGAACACAACTAAATGATTGCAAGATTGATAAAGAGGATTTACAATTGATTCTGAATATGTTATCCAAGCTTGGTCCTAAGTATTTAGTGTTTTTTTCTAGCTTCCACACCCATTGAATTTCTATGGGAACATCATATGTTGATCCTAAGTTTGATGACTTTGTAAATATCCTAATCCAAGAAGAAGCTAAGTTAATGAACATGTGTCTAATCAAGTCTTCCAAGTCACAAGTATTTTTTGCTAGTGAGTCTAAGGTATAGAAGGAATCGGGGAATCTTGATAAGAATAAAAAGAACAAGCTACATAAAGAATCTAAGTCCTCTCCCTCTAAAGGGGAACCATCTAAGAAGGAGAATCCTACATGTGCATATTGTAAGAAATTAGGGCATGATGAACACCAATGTTATTCAAAATAAATTGATGAGTTGAAACATCTTCTTAAGAAGCATCAAATCAACGAGTCTTCATCATCAAAGGGTTCATCATATTCTTCTTCATCAAAGTTTGATAGACATAAGAGAAAGGAACTTGTTGCAGTTGTAGTTTTTGATTTAGATAGGTGGATAATTGATTCAGGAGCCTCACATCACATGGCTTCATCAGAGAGTATGTTCTCTTCATTTGAGACTTGTTCATCACCACACATCCTGATGAAAAATAACACCAATATGCATATTTTTGGGAAGGGAGATCCATGGACATGGATGATGGAGCATTCAATGATGTTCTTTGTATGCCTTCATTATCAACCAATATCCTTTCTCTCTATCAGATCACATAGGGTGGAGTAGGCAAGATTGTTGAGTTCACACCAAATTATATCATAATCCAAGATTTGCATAGCAGAGATATAATTGTAGTTGGGGAGGTTGATCACCAATCTCGAGTCTACACATTCTCACATTTTTCTCATAATGATTAGGTAGATGTTCAAATTGAGGCATCCAATGTGGACACTTTTGAAGAAATTCAATATGGTCATTTGAATATTGTTATTGTTTCATCTACTGAGGATCTAGTGACATGTGTTAATATTCCATCTCCTTCATCTACTATTGTACACGATGATTCTTATGTTGTCATAGTTTGGCTCCTTGTGATTCAGTGTAGCAAGACATTCATCATCTTCCAAAGATGGCTACTTGGGATAAGTACTTGATAGACATTGTTGGTTTATTTTGTGAGTCCCGCATTTTAGATTTGGGAGACATCATCGATTGAATTCATCTTTTCCTTAATGTAGATGATCCTTCTTCAATTTTTGTGAGGGGACACTTTGACTCTCTTGTTCATTCTCTACATAATCATTCTTTGCAGTTTCGTGTGAGTGTGGATTATTTTGGAAAAAAATTTGGAGGCTTCTTTGTCTTTAGAGGATGTGTTTTTGTCTTTGGATTGTGTTCTACAATCATTTCTAGGAGATTTTGGATTGTCTTCTTCAGTAGTGTGGCCTACAACGTGTATTTGGAGTATGACAACTTTCCACATCGACATGGAGACACTTGAGCATTCTTTAGAGACATCATCCATCATCCATCATCCATCTTCTTGCATATGGGAAGACATCCTGCATACCATCTTAGTTTTATTTCTTCCTAAGGGGAGGAACGTTGTTCAACGCTATTGAATCATCTTCAACATTCAATATCCAACTTCTACCATCATTGTACGACACTCAACATTGGGGAGGTTGTATGGTCTCTCTTCTTATTCTCTCTTATGGGGGATCTTTTTCCTTGAATGGGTTTTTGTCCTTCTCATTCATTATTGAGAGTATTTTGTTTTTATCTCTTTTAGAGAGGAGTTTTTTCCTACTAGGTTTTCTCCTTTTCTCCATTTATGAGAGATTGCATTTGCATTTGTACATGGGTACCTAACATGGCCTCATAGTTGGAACCCATCCTTGTGTCATTTACATAATAATCTGCTACTCCCTAAGTTGCACTTAAGGGGGGTATTGGTGTAAATAAAGTGTTGTACCTAGTTAATTCATTATTATGGGACTTAGGGGACTTATTTACATGTTAATTTTACTAAGGTCTTAGGAGGGAATCTTTCTAGAAGGTGTTAGTTTTCATTAGATCTTATCTTATCTTTTGAATTTTAACACATGTGTCCTAGGTAGTTATGATAAGTTATCACATGACATAGGATTAAGACACTTGTCATAATCCTGTTTAATCCTATGTCTCACCTTGGCTATATAACCAAGTGGTCTCATGTGTAAATCAAAAAATGTCATATTGAATTCATGGATAATCAATTTCATTGCAATCTTGATCATTGCATATTTATCTCTCTTGTACTTTCATGAAGTTCCTAGATCTTGGGTGGCTATAATGTTTAGCCAAATATTGCATGGTGTAGAGTTATTCTATACCAACTCTTACACAGATGACCATAATCATCGAAAGATACATCGCCACCAAAATCCAAAATAAATCCAAGCAAAGATGAGCCAAAAGCCAACCCAAGCCAAAAGAAACCATCCAACATTAACACAAGTCTATACATTCTAATCCTCGTGAAGATATCTAGACGAAGTGTTTCTTTTGTCCTAATCAAACTGTCTCTATTCTGCCACCTTCCATGCCCCTACCCTTAAAGGCCCATTTAGTAAGGCAATCAAAAACCTTTTTCCATTCCCTAGGGATGTGAACAAAAGAGATGGTTTTAAAATTCAAATAAAGATGGAGAATTTTCTTCATAATTAAAACCAATATCCATGAAGAGTCCTGAAAATATCTCTTATTAAGCAGAGAGACCAAAAATCATGGAATCTGTCTCACAAATCACATCTGCCAATCCAATTCATAGGCTCTCTCCAGAACCTTAAGAATAGCACAAGCCTCCATATGATTGTTAGATTTCACTCCCATATGAATGGAGAATAAAAATTGTATTGACCCCCTACTATCACAGCCAACTCCTCTAATCCTAACATAACCAAGATTTCCTCGAGAAGAATCATTGGTGTTAATTTTGAGAATACCTTCAGGAGGAGGACACCACTTCCCCAATCTATTCACCTTCTTAGAAGTTTTCATATTGAATCCCCTATAGACCTAGTGTTGAAGTTAGAAAAAATCAAATCCACAGCTCCCAAAGATCACCTACAATCAAACGCTTGCCACAAAAAGAGAGAATAGAAAAGCTATGGAGGCCAAGAGCTATTGATCCAAAAAAGCATGAATCATTATGAATGTGCATATTAATGATTATATCATAAATAATCCTTATAAAAGGATAATTAACCTAGAAACCCTAAGTGATGATAAAACAAGATCATGACATGTGTCCTTATCCTATGACATGAGACATAAAAATAACATGACCTACATAATCTTAAGTAATTAGAGGAAAATGAACTTAATAATTAAATAAATAAATAATTAGGAAATACCTTTTACTCTAATATCCCCCTTAAGTGAAACTTAGGGAGAAGCTCAAACCTCTAAATATGAGTGCATGATGAGTCTCAACAAATAAGGCCTGATTAGGTACCCATGTACAAATAAAAGATATCTCAAAACCAGAGAAAAGGAGAAAAACCTTGTGGAAGAAAAATTCTCTTCAAAAGAGATAAATACAAGTGAAGTACTCAAAAGCCTCCAAAACAAGATTGTCCCAAAAGATAGGAACAAAAGATGAACATGAAGAGGCTACAAACACTATCAAAGAATGACTGCTATAGTGTTGAAATAAAAACCTCCTCTGAAATAAATGATGATCAAGATCAAGAAGACAAGAATTTGAATGAGTTCACCCAATGACACTAATCGAATCTGAGGAAAAACATCTAGAACTAGAAGATATAGATGGTACAGGTAACAATGGTCTAAAGAATTGATCAAGTGAATATGGAAGGTTGCCTCCAAAAAATAGGAATACAAGAGTGTCCATATGGTAAATGTTCCATCTCATTGAAATGCATGGGTAACCAACCACTAATGTACGTTGCATCTGCCTAGTACATAGGAACAAATATTGGATGCATAGCTCACTCCAACGAAAACCAAGGAAGAATTAGCACCAACAGTAGAAACCCCCATAATGCTAACAAGGGAGAGCCAAGACAAATCCACTGAAACTAAATGCCAAAAAAAGTGCATGAAGAAGAAACAAGAACATTTGAATGTGCAACTGAAAGTACTAGCAAATATAAAGGGTGTGCAAACAAAATTCATGCACGCATGAGGAAAGAATCACTCTGATTTGTTAATGTCATGGAAGGGACACTCACTTGAAAAAGGTGTGATGGCAAAATACAGCCAAACATCAAACCCCCATGACACTTTATATCATAGTGCAAGTACAATAAGACACAATATGAATGTGCAAGATCCCAATAATGCATATACAATATTGAGGCACTTTGTTTTAGTGTGTTTACATAAAGAGAAATTCTTACAATGGAAGACTCATAATGTCCAAAAAGGCCACAAGCTGAAAATAGGATTCTCTGGTAGAAAATGAGGAAATTGATAGCACCATGATGAAGTACATGAAAAAACATGCACTTTTTTAAAAAGACGGCACCCAAAAAGGAGTCCAGATGCAGAAGATATGCTCGTCAAAGTCTCTCAAATGAGAACTGCACAACAATAGTACTAAGAAAACTAAATTCTAGAAAAACCCAGAAGTCCAAACTAGAAACCACATATATCAATGTGAAGAGCATGAAATTCTACCCCATTTCAAAAAAATGCACTAGAAAATACCATCGTATGGTCAAGATATGGCCTTTGAAAGATGGGGTGAAAAACTAAAAAGCCTAATGAAGAGGGGTTGAGCAGGGGAAAAAAAGGATCTTTGCCAAATTTAGCAAAAAACCTCCAAATGTAGTATGCCAGCTTTAGAACTGCTTCTAAAAGAGCACTCCAGGTACAAATGAAATTTATTGCAAAAAAAGCAAAAGTTTGACTATTTTTATTTTAAAGTTAAAAAGATGATGAAAAAAAAGCGATTACATTTTTAAGAGAAAAAAATATTAAAAACTAGTATATATTTATTAATATATATATAATGTTGATTTTTTAAAAAAATATTAAAAAAATAAATAAAGGGACATAGCCCCTAGGCGGGTTCCAAGGGATTGTTGTCTTGGCAATGGCAGGGGGTGGTACCTTGTGGTACCCCCCCCCCCACGGGGAGGGGACCGAGGGGACCTGTCGTCCTTGCCATGGCGGGGGGCAGGTACCTTGCGGGTACCCCCCTCTGATCTAAATTTAAAAACAAAAAACAAAAAAAAAGCTATTATATTTTTTAAAGAAAAAGGCTATTATATATTTTTTAAAAATAAATATATTAAAAAAATAAATAGCTCCCAAGGATCACCTCCAATCAAACATCTGCCACAAAAAGAGAATAGAAAAGTTATGGAGGCCAAGAGCTATTGATCCAAAAAAGCATGAATCATTATGAATGTGCATCTTAATGATTATACAATAAAGAATCCTTATAAAAGGATATGTGACATAGAAACCCTAGGTGAGGATAAAACAAGATCATGACATGTGTCCTCATCCTATGACATAAGACATAAAAAGAACATGATCTAAGTATGCTTAAGTAATTAGAGGAAAATGAACCTAATAATTAAATAAATAATTAATTAGGAAATACCTTTTACTCTAACACCTGGGGGGATAGGGAAGAATAAATATCGAGAGAAGCTATATGCATGTTTGATGATGGCATAGACTCCCCCAAGTCAAATTTAGATGAAATAGTTTCTTTAAGAATGCTCAACACCTTGTACTAGACCTGCAAAGACACATGTCGACACTCTAAAAATGCAACGATTTATCTCCAACCAAATTTTCCAAATAATAGTGGATGGTCCCAACTCCCAAGCAGCCACCAAATAAGAAGCAGATGCTAAAGCAGGTCCCAAGTTCTCTCAAAAGTCATGTAAAGATAAAGCATACCTAAATGATCTTTTCCAAATCTTCCACGAAAGTCTCCAAGTTTCCAAAACAAAAGTACGCTGAAAGAATGAATGATTTGTACTTTCTTCATAGCACCCACATAGAAAATAGAGAGACAACCCATCGAAACCCTTTTTCCTGATATTCTCCCAAGTGAGACATTTGTTATGATTCAACAACCATAAGAACTATAGTGTTGAAAAATGTACTCCTGTACATTTTCACATTATGTTTGCATCCCCTTTATTAATTGGAATCAATTAAGCTTCTAATTTTTGGAATCAAGGAACACTGAGAGGGGGGTGAGTCAGTGTTCTACACTTTTTAACTTTATTAATCTGATCCTTAAAACACTTATAACATACAACCAAAAGAAATATGCATGAACATAAAACAAGAAACCACAACACCATAACACAATAATTTTTACGTGGAAACCCTATTAAGGGAAAAACCACGGTGGAGGTCAATCCACAATGTTATCTAAGTATACTCAAAAAGATGTTTTACAAAATGGGAATGCACTTGTATTCAGGCACACTGCCTAGAGCTCACTGCTCAAAAATAGAATGAAGACTCACTGTCTTACAAACATTCAGATTAAATCCATCTGAAGAATTGAACTTAGAGAATAGCATCTACTAATGCTTGATTACAGTTTCGATTAAGCACATTAAGACAATTTCTTAACCTTCTATTTGATTATGCTCTTCTACTATATTTTGCTTCAATTCGCATCACAAATCCTTTTATGCACAAGTGAAACAGTGCATAATCCTTCTGATATTCACAAAAACACACACCACACACTTCACATATATATCAAAATGATATGATCAATCGCTTATATATACCGCAACTAAAGATTTAATTGCTACAAGTCGGCTCGAATGAAAATATTTACAAACTATCAGCTCAATCCATAATTAATTCTTAATGCTCACCAACCAAAGTTGGCCACAACATAGTAATGACCCAAATCAACATGTTTGAACACAAAAACACTTAAACAATTACTCCTCAATTATCCACAACGACTACATCCACCAAGTCGGCCTTCATGCACTATTAAACAAAAAAATAATCAACCGGATCTCCTAACTAGCACAAAGATCGATACGAGGCTCTAGGATTCAAGAATAATAGAGATCATATACCAAAAACCCTCCCCTAAGATCCACAACTAAAAATGATAACAAAAAATTGCATGTGAATCAATGAAAACAATTATGTCAGATGCTTTGTTCTTGCTTGATGATTAATCACAGAACTTTGATCTGACTTCCAGTATGAGAAAATTCTATCATGTGGATTGAATCATTGACTAGGTTTGCCATAAATGACAACACCAAATGACATTTGCAGTGTCTCTTGCCAACAATCTCCCCCTTTGGCATTGATGGCAACACTTAGTGAAAAATGACTAAATGTCGGATTAGTACCAACATGAATACACTGCCACCCTTCAAAATTCCAAAAACACAACTCCCCCTGAGATGATTAAGGAATTTTTCACTGTCCCATTCTCCCCCTTTGACATCAATGGAAAAGTTACGAATCTGCATACCAAAACTCAAACAAAACCTATTATGAACAAATTGTATGTGTACAAACAAGCATCTACAACTTACATAAACTTGAATAGATCTGTAAAATTGTTCTTCAACAAGCTCAAACTCGTGTCCCAAACCTTCTTTAGACTCTCCAAGATAATCATGTGACCATAGAATAAGTAATATTGCATCTCTATAGATTCAAGGTTCGCCGAATCACTGACCGCCATTGTATCTTGTGCTTTCTTCAATGCACTCAACATTGTTTCCATCTTAGGACCAATTAGTCCTCTAAGCTCACAAACCTTTTCAACCATTTCACCTTCTTCATGTTTCAAACTTTTGATCTTATCAAGCAGGGATATGACTTGACCTTCTTGCTTTCCAACAAAGATGGTTAGAGGATTGAATGCTTGAGTGATATTTGCTAACTATTTCTCACATTCTTTCATTTTCTTTTCAAATTCCTTAGTGAACTTAGATAAAGACATGACTTATAAATGTTACCACCTTCAGACAAAGCACTTTGAATATTCTTTACACAAGTAGCTCACAAATATTTGTCATTAGCTATCATCCCTTTCAACCTATTGAACCTTTTATCATCAAACTCCTTTTGTACCTTATCCTCAATTGATTTCTCAAGGGACTCAGAATGAGTACTTACAAAATTAATAGGTTTCTCTAGCTCACCGAAGGGAGAACCGGGTGGATCCTTAACATATGTAGGCATGATCTTCTCTAGAATATCAGATGCAAGATTCAACAGCTCACTATCTTCAATATGTGATTTCAGAATTTCTTCCCTTGCCTTGTTATGAGTGAATGAAGCTACCTTCAACTTCTGAATAGGAGATAAAGTGTCCAAGTTGATAAGATCTTTTACTAGTTCACAATCAAATTATTCCTGTTGTTCTTCCAAAAACTCCTTCACCGCCTTCGCAGTGTCTCTTGCTTTCACAAGAACTTCCTTTATTTGAACCTTCTTGTCCTCAATCACTGTTTCCTCAGCTACAGATTCTTGCTTGCCTTTAGGAATCTCAACTTCTTTAGCCAATGCAAATTCAGGAGCTTCAATCTCCAAACTTCTTCTTCTCAAGGTGAAAAGTGACAAATGAAGAATACAAATGAACCTTTATCATTCACATACCTAACTTTTTATCGCAATATATTTTTTTGCCCTAACTCATCTGGATACCCTGTTCCCATATTCTATGAAAGATGACTCTTCTACGGACCTCCAACTCACCATAAATAATCTCTCCAATTGTTTTACCAGCATCTATGGATCATTAATGCAATCATTTCACTCATCCATGTCCCGGTACTAGCTACTGACAAGGGGTTTGAAGGATTTTGTTGAGAATTCCCCCTAGGCCAAAGGCCTTAATCTAATTCTCAGAGGAATTACCAGAATCTGGTACTGGTGAAGAATCATTTCCTGCAATAGAGGGATTCTTCTTCACCCATATCTTCTTCATTTGCTTCTTGATCTCACTTGTAGTGACTTTCCTTTGTCCCTTTTCATCCTTCTGCATATTTCTCCTTTGATTTACCAGACCCTTTTTGCTTCTACAGAATCTAGCAATGTGACCGGATTTGTTGCAATTGTAGCACACCATATTTCTTTGTCTAGACCAATTGTTCTATTGATTTTCTCTTGATCTACATTGGTTAGCAATATGCCCAAATCTATTGCATGTATAACATCTGACATCTCTTTAAAATTTGTTCATCAAATTTTTGCATTCATTTGACTTATGACCATACCTGTTGCAATTAAAACATTGAGCAGAGAATGATGGACCACTTGAATTCATTGTAATTCTACATTGAGAATCCATATGACCAAATTTATTGCAAACAAAATAGTAACCATTGAATCTTTGAGCATTAGGTTGTCTTACCAGATACCTTCCAAATTTGTTCATCTGATTTCCTTGCCTAAATCTCCTTTGTCCAGATCTGGAACTTTCTCCTTCCTCATATCCAAGACCTCACTTTTCACCTTCAGTCCTCTAACCTTTAATCATTTCATCAAGCTTGGATGAGCTAATCTTGAACTTCTCCTTGAATTCATTTGTAGTAGAAATTTTGTCTCTGAGATCCACAATCTATCTTTCAAACTCTTTTTCGTTGTTTCTGGATTGCTGCAATTCAAGTGCCAGATTAATGAATCCACCGTTAATTTTGTTGCATTCTTCAAATTTCTCTTTCAAGAACTGAGCAACTTTCTTCTTCAATCTCCTTGGTCATCCTCATCGTAATAGATTCCATCTCATGGTTTAGGACTATATTATCTCTAGTAAGCTTTTCACATTCTTCTGTCTTCTCCTCCAGGGCTTGACTCAGTTGTTCATCTTCAATGCTCTTACTATCTTTCTGCTTGATCTGATCACAAAGTTCCCTTCTCTTCTCTTTGGGCTTATTGATTTTATCTTTCAATGATTGAATGAATTTCTCAGCATTCGAGAGGCTTGCCTGCAATTCCCTAACTTCAGATTTTGACTGATCAAGATCATCTAGGGCCACCAAAATTTGTTGTTGAAGACTGCTTGAATCCATTAAATTACTTTCCCAGATCTTCTCCAATTTGTTAAACTTATTCTAAGGAACTAGGCTTTGATACCAATTGTTGGAATCAAGGAACACTAAGAGGAGGGGTGAATCAGTGTTCTGCACTTTTTAACTTTATTAATATGATCCTTAAAGCACTTATAACATACAACCAAAAGAAATATGCATGAACATAAAACAAGCAACCACAACACCATAACACAATAATTTTTATGTGGAAACCCTGTTAGGGGAAAAACTATGGTGGAGGTCAATCCACAATGTTATTCGAGTATACTCAAAAAGATGTTTTACAAAATGGGAATGCACTTGCATTCAGACACACTGCCTAGAGCTCAGTACTCAAAAATAGAATGAAGACTCAATGTCTTACAAAAATTTAGATTAAATCCATCTGAATAATTGAACTGAGAGAATAGCATCTACTAATGCCTGATCACAATTTCGATTAAGCACATTAGACAATTTCTTGACCTTCTGTCTGATTTTTCTCTTTTGCTTTGTTTTGCTTCAATTTCCATCACAAATACTTTTATGCACAAGTGAAACTGTGCATAATCCTTATGATATTCACAACACACAACACACACCACACACTTCGCATATATATCAAAATGATATGATTGATCACTTATATATATCCGCAACTAAAGGTTTAATCGCTACAAGTCGGCTCCAATGAAAATATTTATAAACTGTTGGCTCAATCCATAATTAATTCTCAATTTTGCAAAGTTGTCAAAGTTGTCATCAAAATTTTCAAGCCACAGAAACTCATATCCCAAATTTATTTTTGACTTTACGACAATGAAACCTGGGACAAACAGAAGCTCAAATCTTGCACCAAAGGACCCCCGAAGTTGAGGAAATTTTTTGTACAAAGACTCATTCACCCTTGGGTGAATGAGTCCTTACAGGACACTTAGAACCCATTTTTCTTGGTAGGTACATACCATTTTGCATTTCCCAAATCTGCCTGAAAGTTGTTTCTATTTATGCTATCTGAATACTCTGCATTCCAAGTTTCACATCATACAATTGAGTTCATTAAATATTTTATTTTCATCTCCCAAAAGTGCATTTCAGTAATTTTTTATCATAAGTAAACAATAAATCCTCCTAATAAGGTTGACTCACCTCAAGGTTGAAATTCAATCCTATCCTTGGGAGATCTCTTTTACTAATGAAAATAGAGAAGGTTTAAGTGTGTTTAAACCATCACATACTCACATCCACCCACTTACCTTTTTTATGTTTCAGATCGGTGAACACGAAATTCTTACAATGTAACCTTTTTGATTTGGTGGTCTTTCAAAACCCTAGATCTAGGATTTTTTTTAGTTTGCATTGTATCTCATTTAGGGTTTTAAAAGTGCATTTTGTATCCTTTAAAATTTCAAAATCTAAAAATTTGCATACATATTGCATTTATTTTACAAAGCAGTCTGCATATTAGTGTTTTTCAATCATTTACATCAAAATATTCAAATGGGATTGTATCTAGAAAGATGTCATTTAGCTTGTTGTTTGTCATCACATTACACTTGCATTTCAACAAAAAATCTGGATATTTGTAACTGAAAGTATCTCTCTACAACCTGAATCAATAACCTTAAACATCAACTCAGAAACTCAAAACTTAATTTTTTAAATCCCCGTGCAAGGACCCATTCATCCTAGGGTGAATTTGTCCTTATACTAGTGCTTTTCTAGATTTTTGCGCATTAATCCATCTCTATTTGCTTTATTTTTGGTTGTTGGTAGATCTCAGTTTCAGTTTTTGGAGTCACAATTTTTCAGAATTTTTTTGCATTCAAGTTAATTGGTCAAAACAAGAGTATGGTTCAAACATAAAATTTGCATTCAAAAGACATCATTTTCAGGTTCTTGCATTTTAAAATCAGTCATTATCATTTCAAATCTGAAAATTTGCATCAACCTTCATCATGGATATGTGTTTTGGTAACATATGGATGACCTTAAGGATGACCTTAAGATCCTTGGCTGATGTTTCAAGTTGTATATTTGGAGATGATCCTAATACAATTGAAAACACTCATGAACCTTCACCTTCTAATGAATGTCCCCGTGAGGTGGACATCTTAGGCCAAGATGAAGATAACATGCAAAAATTCATACAAGACTCCCCACAAAACCTTGAGAACAATGCATCCTTTTATCCATCCATGCAACAACCAACACCTCCTATCATCCCATCACTTGATATGCTCAACCTTTTACATCCCAAAATTGAAACACAAAATAAGCCTCAACCATCTATCATAAAAGAACTTGTTAACAAGAACAATAGTGATACTCTTATATCCTATACTCATCGAGTTACTGATAAACCCATCAATCTAGAAGAGAGTTATGCTCAATGCTTCAAAATCTTCATCAAACAAAGATGTGACATAACTAATGAACATGGAATCCATCAATGGCTAGAACAACAACCATTAAAACATACCAAGGGACTAGGATATCAAGGATCCCCTCCTCCCGCTACCTCTCCTAATGGGAAAGGTATTCTATTTCGCAAGATTATGTCATAGCACCAATTAAAGCCTCATTAGCATGATCAAGTAACCTTAGATCCTACACCTCCACCTCAACAAGTTTCTCAATCAAGTAAGAAACCCAAGCCCTATAAACTCAAGAAGTTACTATTACCAATATTTTGCTACAGCTCAAATAATGGAGCTGATTTAAATAGTGTTATATCTAAAAGTGAAATACAATTATTTCTGAATATGCTTAAGTTTTGTTTTGCACTTCATTTAGTTCATTAAGTGACAATCATGCTTTCAAAAGAGAAATCAGAATTTCAGAGCTTGTTATTCAATGCTTCACAGTCAATTGAGTAAACAATAAATCTTTTCAAACACTTTCATTCATTTCATAAAGTGATTCATATTTACAAAATTTCATTTGATTGTGAGAATACAAATGCTAATACAAATTTGCATAAAGATGCATTTTTTTCTTTTTCGAATGAAAAGCAGAAAGGATAAAACAAATATCCCCACAAGTCGTGGATGTGACTGTTACAATGCATCACAAGCAACACACTACACTATGGAAAATGCATAAGGGAAAAGTCACATAAGTATAAACATAATCATCATTGCTTGATTGGCTGATGACTGATGCAGAAGTGGTGCACCATTTGTCTTTCTTCGAGCTCTGTTGACCTATAGGAAGAAAGAGAGAGATGTCAGAGGCTCCGACTATGAATATACCTATATGAACCATCAATGATAATATAATGTGCTACTAATCATGCATTAAAACAATCAAAGAAAGTGCAAAGATATGAGTTGAAGGAGAAGCATCAACACAAACATGATTTATTGTTTTCTATGCTAACACTGTTTGTTTCTTTGTGCAGGTATAAGAAAATCCATGTAGCTGTTTATCTTCGAAGACCAAGCATGTGGGGAAAAATGGGCTCCCACAAGGGTAGAGCCCGACATGTTGCCCTTATATGTTACAAGAGGGCTGAGAGAGCAATCACAATCATCATAGTCATCAAGAAAAGAAGTGCAACTGAGAGAGTAAAGCAAGTTATCCATCAAGCCATTAAATCAATTGTGCATTCATAACAATCAGGTAAATGAGTTTATGAAAGCTACAGGTGAATAGTGGGTTTAATTCGCTTAATCAAATCAACATATAGAAGTAAAAATTGCAAAATAACACCAATCAGATAGCTTGTTCTAGTAAAAGTTATCATTCTATCATGCTTTCAAGCTACTGTTTCGAATACTATTTTGTTGTTTTTTTTTAAGACTGTTCGCCTTGAAGTGTTGTTTCATATTTTCTGTTTTGTAACAGCAGTGTCCTATCTTTTAACAATGATAGTGAACAGTGCAAGTTATGGAGTTTATGTCAAGAACAAGTAAATTCATGAAGAGTTTGTTGCCAGAATAAAAAGAGCCTAAAATTTCATGGAGATAGCTAAAGAGTCTCAGGTTTCCATCAGAAAACTGAAAGGTTACAATGATTTAAGTTGCCCACATGGTTATTTTGTTTTTGAAGCAGCAGGTTATGTTCTCAGAATGCTATACACCTAGGTGGCATTTTTTTAGAAGGTAAGGTTTTATACAGTGCTCTCATGTTCGAGCTCAAATACAACAAAAAATGCAAGTTAAAACATAGGTTTCTTCGAAAACAAAAATACCCATATTGGGGTTTCATTAAGAGATGCATTTTCTTCACAAGTAGCAAATACCCATATATAGATTTAATCATTTCCTTCAAAACAGTTTACCCTTGTTTGGGGTTTTGAAAAAAACAGAAATGGAGGAATTTCTTTTCAGGTTTTGCAAAAACCCATGTACAGTTTTTGCTCGAAAATGAATTTTATTCATATACAAAGATACCCACATGGGGTTTTCAATAGAAATGAGGAGAAGCCTTTTCTATCAACTATGATATGTCGCGGCCTATCAAGGAGAGAATGCACAAAAATTTCACAAGCAAGTAATCCAACACAAGAACTCATGTTGTAGCCAATCAATGGGCCTGCAATTGTTTAAAAGATAACAACCATTTTCTGCAGAAATAAAGCTCTTAAGTTTTAGTTTGAGAGAGAAAATATAGAGGATTAACCAGAATGGAGGAGTTACCTTGTGTTCGCTATTCAAAAACTCACAGGCCGCGCCCAGCTCATTGGAGCCCATAAAGCTATGGCTCGAGCCCTCCCATGGCGCCCAAGGAGGAGATAGCAAAGTACAGTAGAAGATATACAAGAAAATCAAAAAATAATGGAACACAAGTCGCGGCCTCAATCAGCTTTTTCTGGTTTTCAAAACAAAGAAGAGAGCTTATAATACAGAAAATTAAACTCACCATTCTTGCTATGAGAGAAGTCGACCAAAATGGAGGAGAGTTGAAGTTTCCAAGGCCTTCACATGCTTGGGTCGAGCATAGTCATGGCGGCGCATTTCCTCTCATCAGAGGTTTCTTTCAAAATGTCAAAAGAAAAGTGAAGTGCTTTTAGGGTTTCATCTTGTTTTGTTGTGTTGCGCTAATTCGAATTTAGGGTCTTTTGCCTTTTAGGTGGCTGAAATCTCATTCATAGCTTAGGTCGACCATTGACTAGGAGTCTTTATTTCCTAAGTCTTTGTGCTATTTGATAAAATGTTTCATGCCTTACCTTAGGATTAGGGTTAGTACCTTGATTAGTATTTATTTTAATTGTTTTTGGAGAAAACAATTTAGATATGTAAAGAAATGATTATTATTTTTATGCTTTTTGTGGAAAAAAATCAAAACTTTGTAAAGGAGATATAAGGGCTTATGTGCAAAGTTATTTTAAAATCTTTAATTGTAAAGGGAATAATAGACAAACTACATCATGTAAGGCAGAAGCAAAGAAATGCTTTATAAATTGCTTTGTTTTCTTGCTATTTTTAGCAGTTAAGGTTGACTTTTCTCCTTGGTTGGAATTGGGTTTTCAGTTGGAGAGATAAGGTGTTTTTCTTGCTTGAAAAGCAGTTTTTTGCTTTTTTTAGAGGCTTGACAGTTGATGCAAGCAAAAAGTGTGACTTTCCACTTTTATGCCAACTTGTCGCATTATTTTTGGGCCCTTTTCCTTGAGCTTTTTTCAAGAACTTGGATTAGGGTTTGAAACATATATCTTTGGGGAAATTTTAGGGTTTTCTAGTTCAGTTTTGTTTTGGCTCTTACACATTTTTGAGCTGAAATCGTTTTTGTACTCAGAGAGATTGTTTTGGCATACTCCTACAGTGAATAGAAGAACAACATTCCTACCTATCATATTTTTGGTGTCCATTTATAGTTCAGTTGATGTTACTCGTGTGATTTTAGTTTGAGATCCTTGTTATTTCCTAGGCTGTAGTTTGATGCATAAAAGTGCAAAATACAGGTTGCATGTTGTGTTTTGAAAAAACCTTCATGCAAAGTACTTATGTAAATTTTTTTTTTGAGAGGTTGTGATATCTTTGTTAGTTTTTTGAGCACTATTTGTGAGGAAAGTTCGGAATATTCAGTGTTTCATCATTCAATATTAAAGGTCATTTCAAAGTCATAAATTTTGAGTTTTGTTTTTCTCTCTATCTCTTTTCCCAAAGGATTTTAGAATAGGATCATTATACGAAGAACCAGCTCGCTCTGGAGATTCTCTTTCCTTATAATACCACCCACGTATGGAAAGAGTTTCAATGTTGCAACAGATAGTCTGATTTCTGCAAATCAGACGGGGTGCATATCTGATTGCTAACAGTTTTTGGCACACCCGGTGGGACAGTCTGAAAATCATTTTCAAAGAATTTTATTTTTTAATTTTATTTTTTTTGGTGTATGCAGTAGATTTCTCAGCCTTTTGGAGGCTTGTTTGAATATACCTGGCGACTCCGACTTCTGATTTTTTGCATGCAGATCTAGTGCATCCCACGCATGAGAAAGGTACAAACCAGATCAAGCGTTGCACCTTTCTGATACTGACAGCTGTCCCCACAACGAAGAGTTGGCAGAACAACAAGGAGGTTGTTTGAAGCGCCAATGAGATCAAAATCAATACCTCTGGTTTTCAGCTCTCTGGTTTTATCACCAGGAGTACCCGCTCCTATATCACAGATACCGCCAATGATAGCACCAAGGTAGCATCTGTTCACACCATTTAATGGAGGCAGTCCATTAGACATTGATCAACATGACGACATCCCAGTTGCAACCCTTAGAAGCCTGCCATTCTTCATCGGAGAAGATCACACAACACCGGTAGAGCACATTCGTGATGTGTCTACCCTATGCTTAGTTCATAACATCACACAGGAGAACGTTGCATTGAGGCTCTTGGTTGCATCGCTCAAAGGTAAGGCATTACAGTGGTTCAGAGGCCTCGTAGCCAACTCTATTGCAACATGGGATGCACTAGGTAATGGTCTGTACCAATTTTTTGATAAGTCTGAAAATTTGTCCTTGTTAGAACAACTGAGCACAATTCAGAGAGCACCGCATGAACATTTGGCAGATTTCAATCACCATTTTCAGAGGACTTGGGCTAGAATTCCTGTAACGGTAAGGCCTTTACTTCACGCTTTTCTATTTTATTTGAAGGCTTTGAACTGTAAAATTTCAGTTATGACCCAGTCTATGGGTGGGCATACACTTCCCGATGCTTACGATATCGCTATTAGAGCCGAAAACTGTCTTATTCAGACTGGAGATATAGCCCCTAAACCTCCTATGCATTGTTTCCTAAGATACAGCCACCTACCCCTACTGTTTTACCTCCCTTAGCTAATGTTCGCACTGTCCCAGCAATAGGTTATCATATCACAGCACAACAAATTGTTGCTCCAGCCCAAAACCAAGAAATCTAGGAGATTAAGAGTATACTCAAGACCTTCGGGAATAATTTGGTGAGCATTAAGAAGCAAGTAGGTCATGAACATAAACCCTATCAAGCCACTTATCAACAAAACCAGCCTAATAGGCCTACTTTTCAGAATGATTACCTTGGCCAGAAGAGAAATTTTAACCCAAGACCCTTCCAGCCATACAACCCAAACACAACCAGTTCGTCAAAGGAGCTCGTACCTCAGAATAATATCGCCCAAGATTACGATTGGTGTTATCCATGCAACCAACCCCATAACCAATCAGTGTGTGATAATGGCATGAGGAATCAGGCTTTGATGGTTCAAAACAGTTATGCAAGTTTAGAAAGCGTTTCAAATCAGAACTTGGAACAGCAAGAGGGTTTTAAGGTCGCTTTGCCAAACTGGCAGAGTTTTGAGTTTTGTGCATGAACAGCCAGGTCCAATAAATTTCTTCTATCGCAACTAGCACAAGATCAAAAAAGAGAGCAATGGACCTAGGATAGCAAGCTGAAAGTTCACAGCAACAACCTACGAAAGATAAACAGCCGGTTTCTACACCCGGTACTAACACTGCAACATAATCCAAAGTATAATTTTTACAAAAGGGGCAAGAGATACCTGACAAAGAGTAGTTAAAGACACATTTGCAGCCCTTACAGAAGCAAAATGATGCTGCTGTTTCAAAAAACCAGCAGAAGGTAAATACTACTTCCTTTAATATTTTTGAGCACTTCAGAAAGACTACTGTCAGCATGTCTATATTAGATGCTTTGCATATCCCAGGTCAGAAAGGTTTGCTGCAAGATGCTTTAGCTGAGTTTTCTATTTCTGATGATACTAATCAAGGTGCTACCAAAGAAGTGTTCACTAACAGTTCAGAAGGCAAAAGCGAACAAAAAGGTAAGGAGGTAAAGCCTCCCCCGTTTTATTTGACTCTGATCATTGGGGATAAATTATTGCATAATTGCATGGTTGAATTTGGAGCAAGTAGCTCGGTCATGCCTAAAAAATTAGCTGATGCTTTAGGTCTTGTCTATGAACCCAACCCACAGAAGGGTGTAGTTCAGTTAGATGGGTCTGTTGTTAGAACTGTTGGTATAGTAAAAAATTTAGCCCTTACCTTGCACGCATCTCCTAGTTTTGCGATTCATCAAGACATACATGTAATCGATTTGCCACCACACTTTGCCATTTGTTTATCAAGGGATTTTACAGCCAAGTTGTGGGGTTTCTTATCATTTGATTGGTCTCATTTGTTTTTTAGAACAAGATATGGTACAAAGGTAACCATAAAGTCTGACCCTTTAGCCAAAGACCACATCGAACCATACGTTCTGAATCCTATAAACGCTAACCTCTACATCACCCCTATATTGGAGGAGCAAATCATGATATCATACCACAACACCCATGTAGAGAGTATAAATCTAGATGAATGGGCAACTGAAGATCATGAGCTTGATCCCTTACAGCATACAAATGAGGTAGGATTAGGGGTTTACTTGATTCGTGAACCTGATTCTTATATGCCTAACCTGATCAAAAAGGAAGTACAACTTGCAGGGAAGGAAGATGAACTTTGGAGACTCTATTTTGATGGTTCGAGGAGCAGTGCAGGTGCTGGTGGCGGGGCCATGCTGATTTCACCAGAAGGAGAAAATTATTACTCTGCTTTCAGATTTGCGTTCAGCTGTACCAATAATACAGCTGAATATGAGGCACTTATACACGACCTTGAGTGGGCCCGTAAAAGAGGTATCAAATGTTTGTGTTTTTATGGTGATTCTGAGTTAATCATGAATCAGGTCAGAATTCTAAATGCTACAAAGAAAGATTTGCTTAAGAAATACAAGCATCGTGTATGGGATTTAATAGAAGATCTTGATGCTTTTAATATCTATTCAGTTCCTAGAAATGAGAATAAGCATGCAGATAGGCTTGCTGCTATAGGGGCTCAGTTTGATATTCCAAATGAAATTCATAAAGTAGAGGCACGTCAATATGTAAAGATAGTCGTCAGACCTTCTGTTCTTGATAATAATGTGAGTTGGCAGGTTTTTGATAGCGATGAGCAAATTGTGAATTTTTTAATTGTTGAAGCTGAGTTTGCAGATGGAAACAAGCAAAATGGCAGCAGCAGTATGACAATCAGATTGTGCAGTTGAGGACTAACAAGTTGCCAAGGCGATTGGTGACTTTGGAATTTGCATTCAATTCAGATAACCAGATGATGAGAGACAAGTGCAGCCTGACTGTTAAAGAGGAACACTACGAAGCAATCAAAATCTTCAAAGGTAAGCTTCTCAAGCTGGGAAAGGTATGTAATAAAGAGGAACAACAAGAGTTTATTCTGTTATGTTATAAATTTAGTGACATCTTTACTTGGGAGTATAAGGATTTGAAGGGGTTTGACCCAGAATCAGCCCAGCATACTATTGAATTACAGCCTGCTGCAAAACTAGTCAGGCAGAAACAAAGGCCTCTCAATCCCAAATTAGAACACCTTATGAAAGCCAAACTAAATAAATTAGTTGAAAGTGGTATCATTTTTCCCATCAAACATACCTCCTGGGTCTCGAACCTAGTTCCAGTTAGGAAGAAATGTGGGGAGATCATATTATGCGTTGATTTTCAAGATTTAAATAGAGTGTCACTAAAAGACCACTACCCACTCCCTTCCATGGAGCAAATTTATAGGTGGTTTCGGGTTTTGACAGATTTTCTTTGCTAGATGGTTATTCAGGTTACAACCAGATTCTAGTTAAGTAGCAGGATCAATTCAAAACAACATTCACAACTAAGTGGGGCACGATGGCCTACAAAAGGATGCCTTTCGGCTTATCCAATGCTGGAGCAACTTTTTAGCAAGCGATGGATATGGCCTTTCACGACCTCATGAACAAGATTGTTCTGGTTTATTTAGATGATATTACTATTTTTTCTAGAAATGCTAATGAAAATCTTGATCATTTAGAACAGATTTTTCAGAGATGCAGGGAGTTCGGAGTGTCTCTTAATTTGAAGAAGTGTATTCTTTCTGTACACGAAGGTAAACTCCTTGGACACATTGTTTCAAAGCAGGGAATTTCCATAGATTCTGAAAGGATTTCTGCAATTCTTGAATTGCCATTGCCAGCTCACAAGAAAGGCTTACAAAGTTTTCTTGGAAGAATAAATTTCGTGAGGAGGTTCATACCAAATATAGCAACTTTGTTGCAACCTCTCACTCTTATGCTGAAAAAGAATATACCTTTCGCCTAGACCAAGGAAGGTAAAAGGAGCTTTGATTAGATCAAAGAAGCTCTCGCAGCTACCCCTACTCTCATTAATCCAAAGTACGACAGAGATTTCATCCTTTACGCGTTTGGAGGAGTTGATACTATTTTTGCTATGCTTTGTCAACAAAACGATGAAGGTTTGGAGCAACCAGTGGCCTTTTTCAGCCATGTACTTCATGATTATGAGGTAAAGTATTCCTTTGTCGAGAAGCATGTGTTTGCTGTTGTAAGAAGTTAAAAAAATTCAGACATATGTTGTCGAACAACAAGATTCGTTTGCTGGTTGCGCATTCAACTGTTAAAGATTTCTTGCTAAATCGTGAAATTAATGATAAGCGTGTTGGTTGGATAACCAAGGTCATGGAGTTCGACATAGATATTAAGATAACCAAGCTTGTCAGAGGTAAGGGTTTGTGTGAATAGATTGCAGAAAACACGATGGGCAGTAGCCTAGAGGAGACTGAAAAGGTTGGCACAGTGCTAAAAAATGATGATGCAGCTGTTGTTCCAGTTCCTGTTGCTACCTGGGTGCAGCAAATGATGCTTTATTTGCAAACTGGCAAATGTCCCAAAGGTCTAGACAAAGCAAAAAGGAGATATTACAGATTACAGTCTATTCCTTTTGCAATTATTGATGGCATTCTGTATAGAAGAGATTTTCAAGGTGTTTTGTTACGATGCATTGGACCTGACCGAGTTGATAAGCTTTTAGCATAATTCCATGATGGGCCTTCAGGAGGCCACTTTACTGCTAGAACAACAACCCTAAAAATTATGCGAGCTGGTTATTATTGGCCAAGTTTGTTCAAGGATGCCATTACTTGGGTCCAAAAATATGAAAAATGTGCTTTGTTTTTAGGAAAATAGAAGCTTGCAGCATTACCTCTGCATCTGATTCAAGTGGAGCATCCCTTTGCTAAGTGGGGCTTAGATTTTATAGGGCCAATCAACCCACCTTCAAGCATGGGTCATAAGTGGATACTGATCGCCACAGATTATTTTACTAAATGGACCGAGGCGGTTTCTTTAAAGGAAGCAAATGAGACTTCTGTGCTTAATTTTTATCAAGATTTAGTGTCAAGATTTGGTACTCCAGATTCTATAATTTCTGACAATGGTTTGGCCTTCATCGGTTTAAGAATTTTTGATTGGTCAGTCAGAAATAACATTTATTTGAATACATCTTCTAACTATTATCCACAGGGAAATGGATAGGCAGAATCTACAAACAAGAATCTGATCTGGATAATCAAGAAGACTGTCGAGGACAACCAACGAACATGGCATGAAAAGCTTAAGTTAGCCCTTTGGGCTGACAGAGTGACACCTAAAAGGGCCACTAGTTGTTCTCCTTATGTACTTGCTTATGGTAAAGAAGCTAAGTTACCCATTTCTATTGAGCTTCCGACTTTAAGTTATGTGAAAGAGATGGAATTACTAAATGAGCAGCCTCTTGAAGTACGGTTTGCACAACTGGTAGAGCTTGAGGAAACTAGGAGAGAAGCTTTAAAATAGCTTGAAATACATCAAGCTCAGATGAAGAGCTCTTTTGATAAGAAGGCAAGACCACAAGAGTTTATCATTGGTGATCTGGTCTTCAAGTGGAATGAATACAAGAGCAAACTTGGACGACATTCCAAGTTCGACGCAATTTGGGATAGGCCTTATGTAATCATGGAGTGCAAGGAGCACAACACTTTCCAGCTTTCAAAGCTGACTAGAGAGGTGCTGTCTATCCCAGTTAATGGGATCCACCTCAAACATTGCCTCTAAGACAAGTTCTATCTTGTAAATAATAGAGTAGTTGTTACAAATAAGTGCGTTACACACATTTATTTTCAGTAGTTTTTCTTTTCCCTAAGCGTTGTTGTGCATTGTTCTGTTGGCCATCAAGGCCTGTTAGTTTGATTTCAGCTTTGTTTGTTTTGTTTTGTTGCTGTTTCAATTTTCTGAGTTCATCAAGGGGCAATTTTGACTCCGCGCACAATGGAGTTGCAAAGGCAACTGATCTATGCTTAGCTGGCAAGCATCTAGTGGAAATCACCAAAATGTTACCAATATTTTGCTACAACTCAAATAATGGAGTTGATTTAAATACTGTTATATCTAAAAGTGAAATATAGTTATTTATGAATATGCTTAAGTGTTGTTTTGCACTTCGTTTAGTTCATTAAGTGACAATCATGCTTTCAAAAGAGGAATCAGAATTTCAGAGCTTGTTATTCAATGCTTCACAGTCAATTGAGTAAACAATAAATCTTTTCAAATGCTTTCATTCATTTCATAAAGTGATTCATATTTACAAAATTTCATTTGATTGCAAGAATACAAATGCTAATACAAATTTGCATAAAGATGCATTTTTTCTTTTTTGAATGAAAAGCAGAAAGGATAAAACAAATATCCACACAAGCCATGGATGTGACTGTTACAATGCATCACAACCAGCACACTACACTATGGAAGATGCATAAGGGAAAAGTCACATAAGTATAAACATAGTCATCATTGCCTGATTGGCTGATGACCGACGCATAAGTGGTGCACCATTTGTCTTTCTTCGAGCTCCGTTGACCTCTAGGAAGAAAGAGATAGATGTCAGAGGATCCAACCATGAATATACCTATATGAATCATCAACGATAATATAATGTGCTACTGATCATGCATTAGAACAATCAAAGAAAGTGCAAAGATATGAGCTGAAGGAGAAGCATCAACACAAACATGATTTATTGTTTTTTATGCTAACACTGTTTGTTTCCTTGTGCAAGTATAGGAAAAGCCATGTAGTTGTTTATCTTCGAAGACCAAGCATGTGGGGAAAAACGGGCTCCCACAAGGGTAGAGCCCGGCATGCTGCCCTTATATGTTACAAGAGGGCTGAGAGAGTAATCACAATCATCATAGTCATCAAGAAAAGAAGTGCAACTGAGAGAGTAAAGCAAGTTATCCATCAAGCCATTAAATCAATTGTGCATTCATAACAATCAGGTAAATGGGTTTCTGAAAGCTACAGGTGAATAGTGGGTTTAATCCGCTTAATCAGATCAACATATAGAAGTACAAATTGCAAAAGAACGCCAATCAGACAGCTTGTTCTAGTAAAATTTATCATTCTATCATGCTTTCAAGCTACTGTTTAGAATATTGTTTTGCTATTTTTTTTAAGACTGTTCGCCTTGAAGTGTTGTTTCATATTTTTTGTTTTGTAACAGCAGTGTCCTATCTTTTAACAATGATAGTGAACAGTGCAAGTTATGGAGTTTATGTCAAGAATAGGTAAATTCATGAAGAGTTTGTTGCTAGAATAAAAAGAGCCTAAAAATGCGTGGAGATAGTTGAAGAGTCTCAGGTTTCCATCAAAAAATTGAAAGGTTACAATAATTTAAGTGGCCCACATGGTTATTTTGTTTTTGAAGTAGCAGGTTATGTTCTCAGAATGCTATACACCCAAGTGGGGTTTTGTCAGAAGGTAAGGTTTTATACAGTGCTCTCATGTTCGAGCTCAAATACAACAGAAAATGCAAGTTAAAACATAGATTTCTTCGAAAACAGAAATACCCACATTGGGGTTTCACTAAGAGATGCATTTTCTTCACAAGTAGCAAATACCCATATACAGATTTTAATCATTTCCTTCAAAACAGTTTACCCTTGTTTGGGGTTTTGACAAAAACAGAAATGGAGGAATTTCTTTTTAGATTTTGCAAAAACCCACGTACAGTTTTTGCTTGAAAATGAATTTTATTCATATACAGAGATACCCACATGGGGTTTTCAATAGAAATGAGAAGCCTTTTCTGTCAACTATGATATGTCGCGGCCTGTCAAGGAGAGAATGCACAAAAATTTCACAAGCAACTAAGCCAACACAAGAACTCATGGCGCGACCACTCAATGGGCTTGCAATTGTTTAAAAGATAACAACCATTTTCTGCAGAAATAAAGCTCTTAAGTTTTAATTTGAGAGAGAAAATACAGAGGATTAACCAGAATGGAGGAGTTACCTTGTGTTCGCTGTTCAAAAACTCACAGGCTGCGCCCAGCTCATTGGAGCCCATAAAGCTATGGGTCGAGCCCTCCCATGGCACCCAAGGAGGAGATAGCAAAGTACAATAGAAGATATACAAGAAAATCATAAAATAATGGAACACAAGCCGTGGCCTCAATCAGCTTTTTCTGGTTTTCAAAACAGTGAAGAGAGCTTATAATATAGAAAATTAAACTCACCATTCTTGCTATGAGAGAAGTCGACCAGAATGGAGGAGAGTTGAAGTTTCCAAGGCCTTCACATGCTTGGGTCGAGCATACTCATGGTGGCGCATTTCCTCTCATCAGAGGTTTCTTTCAAAATGTCAAAAGCAAAGTGAAGTGCTTTTAGGGTTTCACCTTGTTTTGTTGTGTTGCCCTAATTCAAATTTAGGGTCTTTTGCCTTTTAGGTGGCCAAAATCTCATTCATAGCTTAGGTCGACCATTGACTAGGAGTCTTTATTTCCTAAGTCTTTGTGCTATTTGATAAAATGTTTCATGCCTTAGACATTTTGGATTAATTTTTAGGAATTAATTAAACTGTTTTGCCTTAGGCATATAAATTAAATGAAATTCATGAAGGGTCATTAGGTCAATATGCCTTAGGATTAGGGTTAGTACCTTGATTAGTATTTATTTTAATTGTTTTTAGAGAAAACAATTTAAATGTGTCAAGAAATGATTATTATTTTTATGATTTTTGTGGAAAAAAATCAAAACTTTGTAAAGGAGATATAAGGGCTTATGTGCAAAGTTATTTTAAAATCTTTAATTGTAAAGGGAATAATAGACAAACTGCATCATGTAAGGCAGAAGCAAAGCAATGCTTTATAAATTGCTTTATTTTCTTGCTATTTTTAGCAGTTAGGGTTGACTTTTCTCCTTGGTTGGAATTGGGTTTTCAGTTGGAGAGATAAGGTGTTTTTCTTGCTTTAAAAGTAGTTCTTTGCTTTTTTTAGAGGCTTGCCAGTTGATGCATGCAAAAAGTGTGACTTTCCACTTTTATGCCAACTTGTCGCATTGTTTTTGGGCCCTTTTCCTTGAGCTTTTTTCAAGAGCTCGGATTAGGGTTTGAAACATATATCTTTGGGGAAATTTTAGGGTTTTCCAGTTCAGTTTTGTTTTGGCTCTTACACGTTTTTGAGCTGAAACCGTTTTTGTACTCAGAGAGATTGTTTTGGCATACTCCTACAATGAATAGAAGAACAACATTCCTACCTATCATATTTTTATTGTCTATTTACAGTTCAGTTGATGTTACTCTTGTGATTTTAGTTTGAGATCCTTGTTATGTCCTAGGTTGTAGTTTGATGCAGAAAAGTGCAAAATACAGGTTGCATGTTGTGTTTTGAATAAACCTTCATGCAAAGTACTTATGTAAATTTATTTTTTTGAGAGGTTGTGATATCTTTGTTAATTTTATGAGCATTGTTTGTGAGGAAATTCTGGAATAGTCAGTGTTTCATCATTCAATATTAAAGGTCATTTCAAAGTCATAAATTTTTTCTATTTTTTTCTCTATCTCTTTTCCTAGAGGATTTTAGAATAGGATCATTATACAAAGAACCAACTCACTCTAGAGATTCTTTTTCCTTATAAGACCACCCATGTCTAAAAAAGAGTTTCAATGTTGCAACAGAAAGTCTGATTTCTGCAAATCTGACTAGGTGCATATCTGATTGCTAACAGTTACCATTCTTACACACTATAAAAAACTAAACAAAAATTGGATCAACTTCTCAATACATGATTGATTACACTACAACCTATCAAAGAGGTTAAATATGGAAAAAGAACAAACATGTCTTATTGTGCATATCATAGAACTCTTGGGCATCTCATTGATGAGTGTTGTATTTTGCAAAATTTGCTACATGAATATCAAATTATTGACTAGAATGCACACACTTTGCTCCTTGCCATGTGATAGTTGTAGAATTATAGCATACTCACTATTATATGCATTATATTTAATTCAAACCATTTCTATATTGCAATGAGCACATTCTCATCAGCTATCTCGACCCATCATTGTCCTACATTTGGGGGGCAAGGGGTTAGATAGCCTTGTCCTAGTATGTCACTTGTTGTTACCCCTTTGGATAGTCATCCATCTTCCACATATGATGAATAAGATTTGGATGTAGACGACTTGCTTTAAGTTGGCTCGTATGTGTCAAACTAGCTTTATGTCTATTTGTGTTCTTTGTGTGATTGCATGTGCATAATGTGATCCCCCATAATGTGTTGTTTGGCATGTCTTTATGTTTGTGAGCCTACTTTGGATGACCCTTATCACTCCACTGGTCCAAAGATACAAGGGAAGAAAATTTGTCGTGACATTCTTCTATTTGTTTCTTCATTCTTCTATTTGTCATAACCATTGTCTTTTTCACTTATCTTGTGTTTCCTTTTAGGGACGATGCAAAGCATTGAGATATTTAGGTCTCTTCTATGTTGACCCAAAAGGCTTCTCCTTTGTCTTCTCTCTATCATTCTTTCTTTGTGCTCATTGTTCCATGAGTTATTTGGGGAATGATGATGGCTTTGAGCTCGATTATAACACTATAAAAAAGACATATGCTAACCCAAAATCCATGGATCCCTTATGTGTTATCTTAAGATTGCATATGGGGGGCAACCTCCTTTTCATGATGTAGCTTTATTTGGAAACATACATTGGCATAGGTATTTCCATATAAACTCTCATGTCTCTTTCATCTATTGGATTTTATCATATATTCTACTTTAAATAAATTTCTCACAGCATGGTGTTTAGCAATTTTTGTAAAGTGGGGGGCATTATGCCTCCCGCTTGTTTCTTGCTTGATGACATGACCTCTTGTTCAAAGTGCGGTCTTCTTATTTCACAGGATGTGTCTTCTATTGGTGACATTGGGATTGATGTCCTTCAAGAGCGTGACCTTTCTTGGCATACAAAATTCCTCTTGGTTGTTATGTTATGGTTTGTGTTCCCTAAGGTGCAAATCTTTATCTCTTGACTAGTCCTCTCTTAATGGTGATATCGAGCATGATGTTCCCTAAATTGAGACCTTTCATGAACTAAGAAAAAACCCTTTGAATAACATAAACAAAACTCTTGGCCACTAAGCATAACACAACTTACTTTGTGGTGCCTTTATTTCGTGAGTGTCTAGCATAATGTAGCTTGCTAGCCTTGTGATTGTTGCATGTGGCACCTTATCAAAGTTATCAGGGATTATGACTTTGGTATGGTTATGGGTACACACCTGGTGTATATCAGACTGCACCAGACCATTGTGTGTTTCTTATATTGCCTTGAGGCTCACCTAGTGTATATAAAATTGCACTAGCCTTTGTGAGCATATCATTGGATAAACAACCTAGGCTTGATCCATATCATTTGGACAAACAATTGAAGCCTGACCCATTTTTTTAATCTTTGCATTAATTTTGACATTGTATGATGTTATATCTTGTGTCATTGCTACATTCATGTCTCTCTTTATGCCTTTGTTATTTTCCATGGGATCTTGGATCCTAGAGGCTTGATCATCCTCCTTGATATTTGTTATCTCATCTTTCTAACAATTGTACAATTAGACCTCTATTGACTTATTTGTCTACTTAAGTGTGAGTTTGTGCATGGGCTCATACTCTCACTAAAGTGGGGTCTAAATGTAGTGTTGAAAAATGTACTTCTTTACATTTTCACACTATATTTGCATCCCCTTTATTAATTGGAATTAATTAAGCTTCTAATGACCTAAATTATGCATTCCTAAGCCTTATTATTCCCATTTTCCAAAAGGGAAACTGACATTAAACAAATGCTAACATTAATTTAAACATCCTTGAAATTGTGTCTTGGATTTAGGTCCTAGGACCCATTCACCCAAGGGAGAATGGGTCCCCTTTAAGTACCAAAACCCAATTTAAAATATGTTTGGGTGACATTTTAATGATTCAAATTCAAGTTGCAACTATCAACTTTGAGAATCAATTTTTTGTGAAATTAGATAAACACCTATAAATACTGTGAGAATTGAAATTTGTTATCTATTAATGCGCAAAAAATAACTAAGGAACGCAAGATAAAAACTAAACTAAACCACCTCAAGTTTAGGCTACGCTAACACAAACAAAGGAAAGATGAAATGATCAAAGTAGACATACCTTTCTTCGTGTTGATCCTTGGTTGGCCCTTTGATGATTGATAATGTGTGCTCCTTAGACAATAGCATGCAAATGATGGTGGTAGATGGGTGAATGAAAGTAAGTGAATGCAACAATGGATTCTAGATGCAAATACTAAGAGATGGCAATAAATGACCATGATAGCTCAAATAACTTGGAAGCATAAGTTTGGTATGCATGAAATAACTAACTCAATTAATGAGAAGAAGGGGGCATTTATAGAAGTTATTGAATTCTCTAGAGAATTCGACGGTCCAGATTAAGCCACCATGGCCAAGATGGAGGGTTGTGGTGAGTTGAGGACTCACAAGCCCTCACATCTTGACATGTGGTGGGTGAGTTGTCCAAAGGACAAGGTGAGATGGCAAAGGGTACAAATAACATGGAAGAGGCCATGTGGTCCCAAGGTATTTGCAAGTACCTTGGGATGGGAGAGGATTTCCCCAAAAAGTTATTCCTTGGCCCCATATGGGGTTGAAAGTGACAAGTGATAACTTTTAGAAAGTCATCCCTTGTCAACATGGGGAAGGGGGAAGGCCTTGGAGAAATAAAAGTGTATTTTTAATTGACTTTTTGTGAGAGACCAAAGGATAAAACAAGATTCCTCTAAAAGAGGTCCTTGTCCTTTGGGTACGATGTGACACATGAGGGGTTATAGGGAAGACAAATGCATGGGGGGAATAAGTGTGAATTTTTAATTCACATGGGCAAGAGGTCAAACCAGAAAAGGTAAGTACCAAGAAGGTTGACTTAAGGACATGTCAAAAGGGGTAAGTGATTAGGATTAGGATTGTGCAAACAAGTTATTAGGCTAATTAATGATGATTAGAAGCAAGTGGCAAGTTATGGAGGACGTGACATTAATCCTAATTAAGGATATGCACACCTTAATGGAGGATTAATTAAATTAGTCATGTTTAGTGAAAGGGTTATGGAGGATGTGACAAGGAGAGAGAAAGAATGAATTAAAAATGAAAAGGATAATTGACTAAATTAAATAAATTGATTGCATTTATTTAATTTAGAGATGAAGTGGGCTTATGTATAAAGTATTTAATTGATTAAATTAAATACCTTAGGAACGTTAGGGAGAGGGCGAATAAATAAATAATTTAATTAACATTTGATGAAGGGGATAAAGTGGATTGTTTGACCTTGTGCAAAGGGTCAAATTTATGTGTCTACAAATACATAGTTATTTTATCAATTCAAATCTAAGAATTAAGAGACAACTTTCACAAGAGAAAATGTGATAATCTTGGTCACATTCCACAATACAATAGGCCAAAAAGAGGAAGGAATTGACACCCTCTTTCTTATGAATTAAAGCAAGAAAGGTGGAATTGATAGCCTTGAGCATTTGCTTGTTTGTATAAGACTCACAAACCACTTGTAATAGATCCACTTTGATGGTATCCCAAAATTCTTGAAACAACTCAATGGGAAAACCATTAGGGTCTAGGGCCTTGCCTTTCTTCATTTGAAATACTATATCTTCAAGTTCCACCAAAGAGATGGGTGCAAGAAGAGAGTTATTCATCTCCATTGAGACCAATAGGGGATGCAAGCCAAAACCAAGTTCTCCTCCTCCAAGGTAAGATGAATATTCTTTGAGAAGAGAAAAGAATAGTATCAGACCACCTCCTCTATAATAGCTTGATGTGAATTTAATTGTTCCCCCTGAGCCAACATGAGAGAGGCAATAATATTCCCAGCTCTATGCGCCTATACCAAATTATGAAAAAAGGCAATATTCATATTGCCTTCTTGAAGCTAATCAATCTAAGATTTATGTTTCCAAAAAATCTCCTCCAGTAGCTCCCATTCATTAAGCTCCCTTGAGCATTTGGTTTCTTCCTGAAGCAAATCCATTCTCATCCCCTCTTCCTTGATTTTGAATGTGATGTTATCTAGATGAACTTGAATCTCTTTTTGTCGATGAAAGAGGTTACCAAAAACCATTTTATTCCATTTCTTAAGCTTGAATTTGAAAAATTGAAGCCTTTTGAAGAAAGAGAACATTGTAGTACCAAAGGCAGGTCTCCCTTTAAACCACCACAACTCCAAAAATTGATGCAAGCTATGGTCCCTGAGCCACATCAGTTGAAATTTAAAGGGGGGTTGCTTAGCCACAACGAATCGAGAGGAGGAGAACTTAATTGACCAATGATCACACCCTTTCCACCCCAAGGTCTTAGAGGAAGAGGTCCAATTATTTCCAACCCATTCGTTAGAGACAAGAAACCTGTCAAGCCTCTCAAAAATAAATCCCTCCTCACATCTTCAATTATGCCAGGTAAAGGTCCCATTAATGGGTTGAACATCCACTAAATTAAGAAACCTGATATTGTCTTATAAAAATGAAGAAGGCCCCAAATGGCTAACTCCCCCAAATTCCCCCTAAGTTGTGTATAGAATTAAAGTTTCTTGCCAAAATCCAAGGACAAGAAGGAGCAAGAGAGCGAATAAATCTGATGTGAGACCAGAGCAGAGTCTTACCTAGAAAATCAATACGCGCATACACATTAGTGAATAGAACCACCACGCTCGAATAAAAACAAGATGCTAGCAGAGAAAGAAAGTTCCTGCCCGCTATCCACCAAAGAAGCAAGATCTTTCAGGGGTCCCATATACATGCAATACCTCCAAAAAACCTTGAAATCCAACACATTGGCAATAACCTCTCCTCCAAAACTTGGATAAAGTCTTCATCATATCTTCAATAGGAAGCTTGGTTTCTTGACTGAAAAGAATATTCAATTTGTGATCATGAACTAATTCACGAGTAACCTATTGTCTAGGAATGCTACTCAAACCCCTCGAATTCCAAGATATCACAATCATTTATGAGAGGAAGCAAAGTGGGAGTCCAATATCTTAACAACACCATATTCCACTAAATACTCTCCCATAATATTCATCTTCTCCAAATCCTTTCTCTTTTCTACTTTAGCCATCTTATCACCAGTCACTTTCTTTAAGCTCTTCTAGGGGATTATAAGGAGTGGCCCATTATTCTTCTTACCATCATCCTTGAGCCCAAAATCAATCTCCAACTTATTTATTCTTTCAATACCTATGTGCTTGTGAGGAGTCTCTTCCAAGGGGTTAGGGATCAAATCATCCACTAGAACCCCCATATTTTCCTGCCTAATAGTTGTTAGAGTTATCATACATTACCTAATAATTAATTAATCTTTAATTGATTATTAGTCTAATTTATTCTTTGCACTTAAGCTAAACTTAGGATTGCTTTATTAATTGAATATTAGATCATTATGTCTCATCTCATGTGATGTTGACACTTTTCATGATCTAATCCCTTTCTTATTCAGGGCTTTTCTCTTATAAGCATTCAACCCTTTTTGTAAATATCTCTCGGATATTATCTGGAGCTTTCATATTCTTGAAAGTCTCTTGTTGTAGCTTTTCCTTGTTGATGAATATTGCACATATTGTTTTGTAGATCTCTTGTGTGGAAGGTGTATTTGTTTGTGTTTGATCCTATGGCTCATGGTTTTGTGCTTTTTTCATGATTCTAACATGGTATCAAAGTGTGGATTCAACAAACCCCTTCTCGATTTATGATATTTTTCTTCTTCAACAAGGGTTGTAGGCTTCAGATCTGAATCCCCTTTGCTCTTTTTTGCAAATTTTGGAGGTGGGAATTTTTTGAAGATTTTTTGTGTGAAAAAGACCTCGCCATTGGATCCAGAGTTGTCGAGAAAGTCAAATTTGGCTTTTGTTGCACCTGATTTCGATTTCCTTTGTTAGATCTATGGAGTTTTGAAGAAAAGACTTTTTTGTCAGATCTAGGGGGTGCCTGATTTTTTGGGGCATTTTGAGCCCAAACGAACCTCACTATTACATCTGCAACGGCCAAAACCCTAAGATCGACTGTAAAATTGTTGAAATCCGAGCAGTTGGCATTTGAGGCAAAAAAAAATTACCAAGAAAGCCATACGGCCTTCCCAACACGCATATCGAGGTGCATTTTTTTAAATAAAAAAACAATTTAGTTTTTTACTGCAATTTTTTTTTTAAAAAAAAGAAAATCAAATTGAAAAAAAATATATTAAAAAATCCCCTTTTAAATGGTACGTAGGTTTTTTCAAGCTTTTAAATAAATAAAAATTATTTTTTATGAGAGTGGCGGTACCCTTGCCATTCTGGCAGGCGGCGACCCATTGGGCCGCGCCCCCCTGCAGTGGTGGTACCGCCCCTGCCACTTGGCAGGTGGCAGCCCCTACGGACCTTGCCAAGGGCAGAGCGGGTGGGCCCCCCCCACTGCCCCCTTTAAAATAATTTCTTTTAAATGGTTTTTTATATATTTTTTCAATCAAAAAATATATTAGTTATTTTTTGTTTTTTTTATCTCAAAAATAAAAACAAACATGCTTTTTTATATATTTTTTAAAAACATATATGTATATCATTTTTTTTGGTTTTTTTTCTTTAAAATAAAAAACCAGGTTCCTGCAATTTTTTTTTGCAAAATAAAAGCACTGTAGTTGGAGAATTTTTTCCAACATCACTGTATTTGGCGGGCCTCTATTTCTAGAGGTGTTTTTGATAAATTTGGAGGATTTTTCTTTTTTGCCCTCTCAGCCCCTCTCTGTTGGGCTTTTCAATTTTGCACCTCAACTTCCAGAGGCCATATCTTGGCCATACGGTGGTCTTTTCGTGTGCAATTTTTTTTTGAAATTGGGTGAAATTTCACACTCTTCACAGTGGTGCAAGTATTTTCCAGTTTTGACTTCTAGTTTTTTCTAGAATTCTATTTTCTTAGTGTTGTAGTTATTCAATTCTCGTTTTGGAGACTTTGACGAGCCATATCTTCTGCATCTAGACACATTTTTGGGTGCCGTTTTTTTGAAAGAGCATGTTTTTTGTGTGTATTTTATCATGATGCTATCAATTTCCTTTCTTTCAATGAGAGAATTGTATTTTCAACAAGTAGTCCTTTTTGGACATTATGGGCTCCCATTGTATGAATTTTTCATTATGTAAACACACTGAAATAAAGTGCCACAATAGGTGTATCTTTTATGGGATCTTGCACATCACTTTGTGCCTTATTTTACTCACATTATGTTATAAAGTGTCATGGGGGTTGATGTTTTCCTTTGTTTTCCTTCATACCTTTCTCATGCGTGTGTGACTTTTGTTTTCACACCCTTTATATCTACTTGTACTTTCATGTCTACACATTCAGATGTTCTTGATTCTTCTACATGCATTTCTTTTTGGCATTCAGTTTCAATGTACCTATCACGCCTCTCCCTTTTCAGCACTATGGGGGGGTTTCTACTATTGGTGCTAATGCTTCTTTGGTTTCGCATTGCAGTGAGCTATGTATACAGTATTCATTCCTATGTACTAGTTGGATGTAGCAGTTGGTTACCCATGCATTTCAGTAAGATGGAGCACTTACCATATGGACACTAATGCATTCCTATTTCTGGAGGTGACCTTCATTTTCACATGATCAATTCTACAGACTTTTGGTACTTTTTCCTTTTGTATCTTCGATTCTCAGGTGTTTGCCTTTGTTTTCCATTTGATTTGAGTAGTGTCATTGAGGGCCCTCATGTAGATTCATGTCTTCTTGATCCCGATCATCATCTATTTCAGCGAAGGTTCTTCTTTCAGCATTTCAGCAATCATTCTTTGATAGTGTTTGCAGCTTCTTCATGCTTTAGTGGTGTTATTTGTGTTCATCCTTTGTTCCAATTTTTTGGGACAACCTTGCCTTGTTTGGAGGCTTCTTCGATCCTTCACTTGGCTTTCATCTCTTTTTGGAGTAGAGTTTTTTCCATGAGGTTTTCTCTATTTCTCCACATTACAAAGATCTTTTGTTTGTACATGGGTACCTCTTTTGGCCTTGTTTGTCGGGACCCATCATGCATTCTTTTTAGGATTTTTAGCTACTCCCTAAGTTCATCTTAAGGGGGGGTGTTAGAGTTATCATACATTAGCTAATAATTAATTAATCTTTAATTGATTATTAGTATAATTTATTCTTTGCACTTAAGCTAAACTTAGGATTGCTTTATTATTAAGTTAATATTACATCATTATGTCTCATCTCATGTGATGTTGACACTTGTCATGGTCTGATCCCTTTCTCATTTAGGGCTTTTCTCTTATAAGCATTCAACCCTTTTTGTAAATATCTCTCAGATATTATCTGGAGCTTTCATATTTCTTGAAAGTCTCTTGTTGTAGCTTTTCCTTGTTGATGAATATTGCACATATTATTTTGCAGATCTCTTGCGTGGAAGGTGTATTTGTTTATGTTTGATCTTGTGGCTTGTGGTTTTGTGCTTATTTCACGATTCTAACAATAGCCCCCAACCCAATAGGGGATGAAGAAGGAGCAAATATTTCCTTTGAGGCTTCATGCATGTCAGCTTTTTGAGTAGGGCTCTTAGGGTATTGACCAACAAGATCCAATCCTTGAAAAACCTAAGTCCCAAAGCTATGATTATGTTCCATTGAATCCAACTCTTCAAAAATTTCAAGAACATCAAATATGTTACCAAAAGTCTCTCTAAGCATGGCTTTGTTTTGGTAGTTTGGCACCTTTTCTTTCGACTGAGATTTCACTAGTACAAATCCATTTGAATCAAGCTCCTCATTCTAAATCAGAGCTTTTCCTTTTGCTTTGGGATTATTTGCATGTACACCAGATGGAGGGAGTTGGTATTTAGCTCTCAACTGGGGACAATTCCTTTTAAAATGCCCATATCCATGACAAGTACGACAATCAAAAGGAAGGGCTTCATAATCCACCTGTTGAATCCAGCACATGCTTCCTAACCTAATTTCAAAAGACTATAGTAAAGGGTTATTTAAATCAATTTCCACACTCAAATGAGCAAAAGAGGTTACCCTTCAGTCAAGTGTCTGGCAAGAGGGGCCCAAGGGCTTCCCTAGAACAACTGCTATAGAGTGTAAGATGTCCTTGCATCAAAATTCCATTGGAAGTCGAGGTAGGAAAATCCATACGAGGAACCTTAACATAAGCTCTTTCGTCAGGTCAAAAGCCAAGTGCCATAGTTTGATGAAAAGTCTCACCTAATTGTGAAAATACGAGCCCCCTTCAAAAAATATGTTACGATCTGTAATCTGAGAGAAAACCACAAAGAAAAAACCATTAGCACCCAAAATGATTTCCAAGTCTCCTTTAGGACTCCAAATGTTATGAACCCAAGTCTCTAAAAAGGGAAAGGAAATGTGAACCCCCATAATTTTTCAAATTATTGCATGCTCAAATAAATGCAACACATCCTCAACCACAACATTTGGGTTGATCACCACCATTGAACGGTCTTTACTTCTCTCCAAACACCCATTGGGTTTTTGTCGTAATCCCTAAAATTGATTGTACTTCGACTCCTCTGCCGCATGCAAGAGGAAATTTATAACATCCTCATGTCGAGATGATGAAGAGTCACCACTGGTAATAACTTCTTTAAATGATAACAAATAGTGGTCCCTCAGACCCCCTACACGGGCAATGCAACCAACACAACCAAGATCCACAAAAAACACACAAAAGAAGAATAAAAAACATAACACCAAGGAAGAAATAAAACGAAGCACCAACATACAATGAATTGCATAGAAACACACATCGTCGAAGCACCCCAACCAACTCACACTCCAATAACTAGGTTAATATTATATATTATATAATTGTATTTTTAATTAAATATTATATTAAAAATATTATAATTAATATATGAATATATTATTATAATAATATTAATTATTATAAATATAATTATTTAATTATGTTACATGTGTGAACCCTAAATCTACATACTTCAAACAATGACCACCATTACTTTAGTTAAGAAATTTAAAATAAGCAAATCCGGCATCCCTATGAAATATTCAATCATGTTAAAATATGCAAACTAGATAAATAGAAAAAAGACAACAAAATGAAAGCACATGAAAACATGATTAAACCATATCTCGTAGTGGGAGTGGTGCTCCTTATGATCTGGAAAGGATGCCCTTTCCCACCCCCTGATAAGCTCAAAATGATATTGATGCCAAGATGCAAGATGATGATAGTGTAAATACTCAGATTGTGGATCAAGTTGTGTCCTTAAATCAATAGAAGAATCCCCTATTTATAGAATAGAAGGATAAAAGAATGAAAGATATGGGGAATGTGGGATAAAGCATGAGCCAATGACAAGATGCCACTTGTCAACATGTCAATGGAGGAAGGTTGTGCACATTTTGGTGAATGAGCCAATAAATGATATTAGGTGGATTTTGAAATTTGAAAGTTGGAGGGAGAAGAAAGAGTCTTAAATGCCAAGTTGGAGACATGTAAGAGACAATGTAAGAGGAGTTAATGCCATGCTGGAGGACAAGTCCTTTTGGAGGGACTTTCAAACTTGGAGGAATATTCCTTTTTGATGCCATGTTGAAAGAAAATAAAGATTTAATAAATCAATTAAATGTATTTTCATGTGCAAGTGCAAAATCTAGAGGATTGGGGGATTAGATTAGCATTAATCATGATTTGATTAATTTTAATGAAGGTTATTTGATTGTGACATTGAACTTAAATATTTGGATTTATTTAAATTAAATGAGAAGATAAAGAACATTAGAGATTTAATTAAATATTTGATTATTTAATTAAATGAGGAACATTAGAGATATGATGTCGATTTTGCATGTCTACAACATGAAGATTAATTTGATTAAACTAAATTATTTAAAAATAATCATCTTCATAAAGATATATAAACATTATTTATGTCAATTAATTAATTAACATAAATAAACTATTTATCAAACAATTGCATAATTTTATTTAATAAAAGTACAAAAAAATAAAAGTTATGAAGCACATACCTGGGGTCCTGTGTCTGGAGGTCGTTGGTACTCTCAAACTCTCTCTACAAGGTGTGTAGGAAGCATGCGATTCACCATTGTGTCTGTGGGCCAGAGCAAAATTGCAACAATTTGCTACCAGACAAGTGTGCAAATGAATTGGAAATGAGCCTTTAACCTCTATTAAGCCAAAAAAATTAGGGTTTTTACCCTAATTTGAGGGGGAACTAGGGTTTTGATCCTGTTTTGTCTTTTTTTGTGCTATGGGGCACATTTTGAGACTTTTTTTTTGCATTTTCGAGCTCGTTTTTGCATCCTGAAACTTCTTTTGGCACCTGAATCATTGTGAAACCTTTATCGCGACATTGATCCGAAATTTCAAATTTTCGCCCAATCTCTTGAGGGGGCAAGTTACCAGCTTAAATTCCTTCTGTTGGGGCAACAATGGGGCATCCAAAAAATAGGAATTTTCAAATTTTTGATCTGAGCAACAACATTAATCTTAAAAAGTGTCAGTCTTTGAACCAATGTAACAGGTACCTCGCTTCAAAGAGGGACAAAATGTAGACACTTAATTTTTTTCTAAATGATATTACACAATTGAATCTGGTTACTAACATTGTTTCATCCTAAAATTCATCTCCTTTTTTACTATTTAATTAAATGATCCTAGTTGTTTAATTAAATGCATCAACTTCTCCTATTAATCAAATGATTATTTGACTAATTCATCCCCTTTCACTTTAATTCCCATCTTATTTAATTGAGTAATGCACATTATTTGATTAGATTGCTTATGTCCTCTCATTTCATTAAATAATCTTTATTATTTAATTAAATATCATTTGAATAAATTAATTATTTAACGATAATCCTAAATTCACTCAACTTGCACAATTAAAACTTTGTTTTAATTAATTAATTACTAATTTTCCTTTACCCATTCACTTGCATGGGAATATTCCTTTAGAATATTCTCCCACTTGAGCTCCAAAAATAGAATATTCTTTCCTAACAAACTTTCTAACAACTTTGAAAGCATGTTTCTTTGAATCATTGTGAGTCATTGATTGACTCTTTGATCCATGTGATATTGCATTCTCCTTGATCCATGCCTTCATGTCTCCTTGTATCTCAACCCTTGATTGACCAAATCAATCTTGATCCTTGATTCACCATTTTCTCTTATAAATACCTCACATTTTGGAGAGAAATGGATCCACTTCCATCAAAACAAAGTTATGCTACACGTTTGAATACTATCTTTTTTCATCCTTGCATCCATTATTAGCTTTTTCATCCATTCTTAGCATAGTTTCTTTAATATTAGCTTGGTTTTCATCAATGGAGTTCAATTAGACGCTCATTTTATCAAAGGGATTGGAAAAGGGCTGCCATTCCATATCAATGCAACACCAATCCCCTAATGGTATAGGGTTTGAAGCATTTAGCTAGGTTTCATTTATGCATTTATTTGTTGTTTTGTTCAAATGACTTCTTCGTAAATGGTTTTCAAATATTTCATTGGGATTGTAGCTTAGTAAAAAATAATGAAATCTATTGGATCTGGTGTATTTAGCTTTTACTATGATTACAATCACAACTCTCATCGCTCGAAATAGGTGAGCACTTGCTGCCCACAAAAGTTACTAAAGGAGATATGACACTTGAATCCAAGGCCAAAATACTTTTGGAGGATATAATATAATATAATATTAATAAAACACTAATATAAAAAATAATATAATATAAATATAAATAATATAATATAATATAATTGTTATCGACTAGACTTGCACCCCGTTGAATCTAAAATTCAACAATCCAGTGAAAACTTGAGAATGATCCCAAGGTGTGGGTACCTTATATGAGACCAAACCTTCAGAGAAGGTTGGCTTCCTAACTAGTATCACCTAAACTATATATTGATTTGTCAAGGAAAAGGGGAAGATAAAATGCATAAACTAAAACTAATAATGAAACTAAACAGGTGATACACCAAACTAAATTAGGACATAACATTCAAATTACAAACACTTGGCTTCAATAACTGAAATCAAAGAACTTTGCACAACTTGTTACTATATGCCTTTGCATAAGTGTTTTATAAAAAGGTCCTAATGCTTAAAATCCAAGGAGGAAAGTAACTTCACAGCTAAGAGTTATTTGCAACTTGACATAGATTATAACCTACATTAACATAGTTTTGCATAAAGGTGCTACAGCTGAGACAAAGCTATAAGGAAATGATGAATACCTCACAAATAACTTGATCGAATCAAATAAGTGCACACAATATAGCAAAGAATGAGAGGGCAAGACTTCAAATCACTGATATCCAAGGTCTTTACTATTATTCATGTCCAACTATGAGTTACAAAAGCATCCAAAATCTGTCAAAGGACTAAGAAAAAGTCACTAAGTGCAAAAAATGAATAATAAGAACTAAGTACAATGGGTCAAAAAGATGATTATATCCATTAACTAAATGGTTGCATCAAAGAAGGAACTAGAAGCTTCCTTGGGTCGGATGCCTCCAAAAAGCCTAAAAAGTAGCAACTGAAACCTCTCCAAAAGAGCTCCAATGTGTGGAAAAAGTCAAGTTTGACCATGTCAAACATGAAGGCACATAAAATTGATGCCTAAATACTCTCATACTCTCCAAAAAGCAAATAAAGGCTCCCTATATTCTCTCCCTATGTTTGCAAACCTCCCTCAACTCCCCTATATGCTTGCAAAAAAATCAAAGCTTAACTAAGTTGTTCAAAACATTTACATACCACTTTTGCATTAAAATAGCACTTAACTAAGTGATTTATAATACATCACTTAGTCAAATGCTTTACATTTGAAAGTGAGTGCAAGATGAAAATACATACATTCAACCATGAACGATTAAATGCAAAAAGAAGACCAAATCCAAAGGACTCCTAAGTATCATACAAGGGCTTATGAAAACTTGCAAAGGCATAAGGTAGACCATGAGCATACATTAGTTTCATTGCAATTTTTTAAAAGATAGACAAAAATTTCCTTCTCTCTTGTTAGCATAAGATTAGGGCAAGAAACCCTAAAACAAAACCAATGCAAAACATTGCAAAGGCATTTCATTTCACCCTCGAGCTTCTGGAGGTCTTCATGTGCTGACAATAGGGTTTATTTGAGATATTTTAGGTGAATTACATGTGGAATTTGGAACAACAAAGGCTTCTCCAACACATTTTATGCAAAATCAACACAAAAAAAAAACTCGTGTGAGCCAACTGTGAGCACATATTTTTTAATTTCCTTTCATTTTTTGTAAGAAAGCTCATGTTCGAGCTCTCATTGTCTTGCTCCTCTTCATTCTCTGTGTAGCCTCATATGCCCGATTCCTCTTCGTTTATAGCAAAAGTTTAAAATTTCAAAATGATAGCCACATTCTGTGGCTTCCAATGCTTTGAGATTTCTTCATTTTCTATACAAACTCAAAGTTTTGTTTCTTTTGCATTTCCTGGGAAGAAAAATGGAAAAAGATCATCTCCAGGAATGACTTCATATATAGCTATTGTAACCTCCATGGTGGTGGCCATATTTACTGTAGGTCTCAAGGGTCTTTCCTCCATTGGTACAAAATTATCTCAAAATTGCTAAGGGTTTTCAAAATCTCCTCTAGCTCCATTGCATTTTATGGGTTTTGGTTTCCTTCTATATGCTTGAATTTTCCCAACTTCTCATTTTTGTTGTAGGTACCCAAGCTTTGAGCATTCTACATGGGTTACAAACCCCAAGATTTTTATTTTACATCACTATACTTGCATAAGAGAATTTTTTCCTTCTATTACAGGTATTGTAAGGGTTTCTATGGTTTAGTAAATTAAGGATTTGAAACCCTCGGCCACAACCATGTCCACTATAAGCACTCAAAAACTTTTCTCTCCATTCTTCTAAGATTTTTGAAGCATAACCCTAAAATTGCTAAGGGTTTTGAAAATTTCAGTTCTCTTGCAATCCATGAGATGACATATTCTCGGTCTGAAATTTTTATCAGTTTAGGATTTGCATTGCAAACTTGTATTCTTTAGAAAACCTTTTTTTACATGGAAAAAATGTCCACTCTTTCACCCCTCACAAATTTTTTTTCTCGTATTAAATAGAAAGCATGGATATCCACATGGTGTAGTGACATTTTACTTTGCATTTGCTCTCTTCTTTGCACATTAGAGTTGCATCATTAAATGACCCAAAACACTACCATGCTCTTAAACACATAGTGGTGAATAAAGCTCTGTCATTACCTTGTTTTCTTAGCCAGACAACTGTCTCATAAACAATGTTATTGCTCACTTCTTTTTGAGCTTTCTACTCCTTCTATTATTACTTTCTTGTCTTGACATCACTGCCTCTACACACTCCTTGCCTCCTTTAACACCATGTTTGTCCTCATACATCACTTTATTTTGTATTCTACTGTAATGATGATTTTGTCTCATATGCTTTGTCTTGGAAACAACAATGTTAATTGAATATTGTAGACCATAATGAAGTATTAGCTTTCTTGAGTAGTGTAAACCTATAAGATACTCATGCACCTACATAGTGCAACTCACTTAGGCATGATTTCCCCATGTAGCTCATGATAGCTCCTCATTGATTAACTCAGAAGAATCTCATTGAATCCTTGTAGATGAGCCTCGTGACATGTTTTTATTGACAAGGAGTATCACTATTAATGTGAGATGACTCCCATTAATAATGATATCCATTCCTCATCAGTAACACCATGATTGATGAGACTCATCAACAAGAAACCAATGGTGATATAAAAATGCCATTATCCTTCTCTAATGAAAGCATAAGGCAACATGCTAGGCTCAACCCTTGTGGGACCCCATTTTACTCCACATGTTGTAATCAAATGAAACAAACATCAACATGATTTCACCTATACCTGCATAATGAGCAAACATGCTAGATAAAAATAAGCAATTGATAGATGTGTTTGATTACGCTCTTGTTTTCATGGACACCTATGGTATGCTTGGAAATTTGAATGTACATTAGGATCAAATTATATGCTTATAGATGTATGCACATATTTTGATTGGTGATCCCTCATTGCTCTAACAACACTCTTCTCACAGATGTAGGAACAATAGGAGCAGCAAGGAGAGCATCAATCGAAAACAAGAAAAGCATGGGGAACTGAAGATGATGTAGAATAAAGCAATCGAGATTTGTCATTCAAGCAATGATCGGCCCCCTTTCTCTTTATGTGCATTCTTTCTCTTTTGTATTTATAAATGTATAGTTTTTTCCATTATATGCATTCAGATAGTTAGTCCCATGGCTTGTGTGGGACACCATACATTTTTATCATCAATAAAGACTACAACTTTGAAAATATTGTGCACTTTCTCTTATGTTATATGCATCTGCATAATGCAATTATGGTTGTGTAGTCTTCTGATATTTCTTTATGCACATGAAGTGACATAGCAGAGTTTAAAATGTACCTTCTTTTCACTTATAAAATATAAACAATAGTACCTGTTTGGTCTAGTAGAAAAAATAGGTAAACATTTCTGGTGACATTTGCTATATTTTTGCTTGCTAAACATCAAACCAATTTCCTAGGCTTATGTACTGGGCACAAAGTCACTTAGAAGACCAAAACAAGGCCTGAAAAATAGTCTTGTTTAATGTTGTAGCTCAATTGAAAAGTTCATGACACCTTGGAAACCCAGGAAACAACAAAATAAAAAAAGAAAACTACCTAAATGTGCATAAAAACACTTAGGGAAATGGAAACTTGCAAATAAACTAAGGTGCAATAACACTTATTGAGAAAAAGACACCTAATCTAGCATGTACAAGGTAGATCAAACCTCAAAATAGAGTTTGAGGTGTATCCCATTAATGGGGATAGGTAGAACTCCTCCATCCATCTTTGACAATTGGAATGCATTGTGCTCTTTGCATTCAATAATAACAAACGAGCCACTCTAGAAATTGTCAAATTTAGTGTGCTTGCCTAGCCTACTCTTTAATTCATCCCACTTAAGCACAAGGTCTCCTTCTTTGAACACCCTGGGTGTTGCTTTCTTATCAAAAACTCTTTTTGTTCGGAGTTGATGATACTCCATTGTTTTCATGGCTTTATCTCTTGTTTCCTCCAGCTCCATGAGCTGTGCATATCTGACAACTATTGGATGCTCTCCTTCAAACATCTCAAGTTGATTCATAATATCAAGAGCAAGAAGCTCAATAGATAACGGCAATATTGCTTCCTTTCCATATACCAACATATATGGGGAGTTTCCAGTGGACCTTTTTGGAGTTAGTATATCTTCCCACAATGCAGATTTTAACTTGGCGTGTTAGGTTCTCTAGTTATCCTCCAATGTTCTCTTGATAATTCTAATCAGATTCTTATTTGTTGACTCTGCCAAACCATTACCTTGAGGGTAATAGTTTGATGATGTGTTCAAATGAATACCATTTATGACAACCAATCACTTACTCTCAATCTAACAAATGCTAGGGAATTATTTGAAATAATTGACTTTGGGACTCCAAATCTGGTAATTAAATCATTATAGAAGTTCAACACAAAACTTTCATTGGCTTCTTTTAAAGCCACTACTTCAGTCCATCTTGTAAAATAATCAGTTGTTGTGAGAACCCATCTATGACATGCACTAGAAGGTGGTCTAATGGGTCCTATAAAATCAATGCCCCACATCATAAAAGATTGTTCCACTTGTATAGGTTGCAAAGGAAAAGCTGGAAGCCTCTCCTTTCCTGCAAACAGAGCACACTTAACACATTTTCTTGCCCAAGCATGGACATCCTTAAAAAGGCTCGGCCAATAGTAGCCAACTCTCATTATTTTCCATGTTGTAGTTCTTAGGGAAAAATGACCCCTAGTAGTTCCATCATGGAACTGATAAAGAATCTTATCAACTTGATCACTGTCGATACATCTTAAAAGTACACCATTGTGATCCTTTCTAAATAGAATATCATTAATCAACACATAAGGAATAGACTGTAATCTAAAATACCTCCTTTTGGCCCTGTTTAAACCTTGAGGACACTCCCCAGTTTGCAAGAAATGAACCATTTCTCGCATCTAACTTCCATCCAATACAGGTGCAATATTCTGAGGCTCATCATTAGTGACCAAAACAACCTTTGTTTTTGTATTTTCCTTATTTTCATACCTAGTAGCTAGCTATTCACACGACCCTTTACCCCTTACAAGCTTGGTTATCTTGATGTTAACGTCATATTTCAACACCTTTGTAATCCATCATACCCTTTTCTCATTCAAGTCTTTGCTTAACAAAAACTCCTTCACACTAGGGTGAGAAACCATAAGATGAACCTTGTTATTAGAAATCAAAGGCTTAAACTTTTTCAGACTTCTAATAATAGCAAGTACATGCTTTTCCACAAAAGTATACCTCTTTTCGTAATCCTCTAAACCTTGACTAAAAAAGACAATAGGTTGTTCTAAACCATCATCATTCTGGTGTACCAACATTGTAGAAATGGTGTTTATGCTAGACCAAAGGCATACAGAATAAAATCTTTTGAAAATTTTGGATTTACTAGAGTAGGAGTTGTTGATAAGGCCTCCTTAATTGCTTCAGAACTGCACTTGGCTTCTCCGGTCTAGCTGAAACTTGCATTTTTCTTTAACATGGCAGTTAGTGGTTTCAAAATATTTGCAATATCTAGAATAAACCTTCTCAAAAAATTAATTATGCCAAGAAAGCTTTGTAACCCCTTTTTATGATTGGGTAAAGGCAAGCCTAAGATAACACTTACTCTCTCTGGATCAATGGTGATCCCCTGTTTTGAGACTATGTGTTTGAGAAGCTTGCCTTCATGAACAACAAAAATGCATTTCTTGGGGTTAAGAGACATACCAAACTCCCTACACCTATCAAACATGTGTCTCAAATGGGAAAAATGCTCATCTTCTTTTTTAGAAAATACTGTTATTGTTGAAAATGAAGGTAAAACTGTAGAATAATATAGCTTAAAATTATGTAAATCCTATGTAATTATAGATTCAATTTTAGTATTCTTTGTCACAATCTCTTGTGTATGATTAATCTTGAATTAGATCAATTTTAATGTTGTAGAAAGTAGATAGAAGATTGATAGAAGAAAGTAGACATAATAGAAATGACACAATATGTACGTGGAGAAAACCCTTTTGGGTAAAAAGCTCCACCAAAATTGTTCTTGCTTATATTATTTAACCTTTGAATGAGTTACAATAATACTGATTCAATTCTCCTTGATGTGCTTCTTCTGTCTTCAAGAATTCTTCTTCACAACTTGTAACATTTTCTCTCAAAACTATCTCATACAATGGATGCAATAATAGACAATAAACTTTGCACCATGATAAACCAAACAATAATCAGAAGTGCCTCATAAATATCTAAACACCCTCTTAACATAAGTCCAATGTTCTTTACCAGGGTTAGACATAAACCTACTCAGAACTCCCACTGCTTGGGCTATATCTGGTCTTGTACAAACCATTGTATACATTAAACTACCAACTGCACTAGCATAAGGAATCTCAGACATTTCCTCATAATCAAAATCAGATTTAGGACTCATCTCTAAACTTAACTTCATGCCAACTGGTAAAGGAATATTAATTGGTTTACTATCATGCATGTTAAACCGTTTCAAAATAGTATCAACATAGTTGCTTTGACTTAAGCAAAGATTTTTGTTACCTCTATCTCTGTTGATCTCCATACCAAGGATATATTTTGCAGCCCCTAGATCTTTCATCTCAAATGTGTTAGAGAGTTGTGCTTTCAATTCTTCGATCATTTCCTTGCTATTACCAATAAAAAACATGTCATCAACATACAAGATAATAATTAAAAGTTGATAATCAATTATTTTTATATAAACACAATGATCTTCCTCGCTCCTAACATAACCAATTTTTAATGCAAAAGCATCAAACTTTTGGTACTACATTCTCGGTGACTGTTTCAATCCATATAAAGATCTCTTTAACCTACAAACCAATTATTCTTTTCATTTTACAACAAAACCATCATGTTGCTTCATATAAATCTCCTCATCAAGATCCCCATGCAAGAACGCGGTTTTCACATCCATCTACTCTATCTCTAAATCAAAATCACTAGCAATAGATAAAAGGAATCTAATAGAAGTTAGTTTAGCAATAGGAGAGAAGATTTGATTAAAGTCAACTCCCTCTCTCTAGGAGTAGCCCTTGGTTACTAATCTAGCCTTGTACCTTTCGAGATTACCATCTACTCCAATTTTCTTTTTAAAGATCCATTTACAACCAATGGCCTTTGTTCCTTTGGGAAAAATCTCAAGATCCCATGTGTCATAAGTATCTAAGGAAATCATTTCCTCATGCATAGCTTGTGTCCAAAAATTGTTCTTATTCGAAGAAACAACTTCCCTGTAAGATCTAGGTTCATAATTAGTACTCAACAAAGAAAATATACAACAAAAATCAGGTGGGCTATACCTGTCAATGGGATTTCATTGTCTTGTTGATCTTCTCAATGGGGTTTCTTCCACTTCCTCAATATGCTCATCATGAGCATCTATCTCATAACTTTGTGAACTCTCCTCATCCAATCCATCTAATTGTTCTTCAACATGTGCATCTTCTTGCTTCTTAGTATTTTCCTCAAAATGCATTGTTCGAGAAGTATCCTTCTCCTTTGGTTTTTCTTCTCTTGAATATGCTCTAAATTCCCTAAAAAATCACATCTCTTGACAAAGTAATTTTTCAGTTTAGAGGATTCCAAAGCTTGTAACCTTTTACATTTTCACCATAACCTATGAATATGCATTTCTATGATTTTGTATCCAATTTAGATCGCTTTTCTTTAGGCACATGAACAAAAGCCTCACAAATAAAGATCCTTAAATGTGCAACACTAGGCTTCCTACCTAACCACATTTGATAAGGGGTTTTATCTTCAATAGATGAGCTAGGAGATCTATTTATTAAATAACAAGAAGTGAATACAGCCTCAGCCCAAAGGCACCGATCTAGCTTAGCAGTACTTAACATTCTCCTAGCTCTTTCCATTAAGGTTCAGTTCATCCTCTCTACTACTCCATTTTGTTGTGGTGTATATGGAGTAGTTTTTTGTCTCACAATTCCTACATGCTTACAATAATCATCAAATTCTATAGAACAATATTCACCACCATTATCTGATCTCGACACTTTTATCTTATGATCTGATTGTTTCTTAACTAAAGCCTTAAATTCTTCAAACTTATTAAACACCTTAGATTTGTCATGCATAAAATAGATCCAAGTGTATCTTGAGACATCATTAATAAAAGTGACATAATATCTACATTTTCCAATAGAGTCAATATCCACAGGACCCAAAACATCTGAGTGAATAATCTCTAATAATCTTTTAGCTTTATTTGTTCCTTTAGGAAATGAAGATCTAGATTGATTTCCAAACACACAGTGCTCACAAAAATTATTGTTGAAAATATTATAATCAGGAATATCATCAACCAATTTCTTATTAAGAATGTTCCTAAGACCTTTTTCACCTATGTGGCCCAATCTATGGTGCCACAACATACATGTATTTTTAGCTTCAGTTACATTGGTTGATTTATTCAAATTGGAGGTATTCAGCCTAAACAAAGTCCCAACTTGAGATCCTTTAGCAACCACCATATTCCCTTTCACCAATCTGTAGCCACTTTTATCAAATGTCACATGCATTCCAGAATCATTGAACTTAGATACATAAAGTAGATATCTAGAAAGTCCTGGAATATGTAAAACATCATTAAGGGTATTAACCCTACCATCACTGAAACGCAATTTTACCTCTCCTTTGCCCACAATTTTTGTTTTGCTATTATCTCCAAAGAAGATATTGCCTCCATCATATTCAGTATACTTTGAGAACCACTCCTTGTTAGGAGTCACATGATAGGAGCAAACTGAATCAATAAGCCAAGAGTCATCACTAACATTCTTATATGAAATAATCAATGCATCATTACCATCATCTGAGGATTTCTTAGTAGAAGCATCAAAATTATTTTTCTTGCTCTTACAATCCTTCTTTATGTCTCCTGGTTTCCCACAGTTCCAACACTTTACCTTACTCTTACCAAGGGTTTTAGACCATCCTTTAGACTTACCCTTTCCTTTCTTGTCTGCCTTAGATTCATTTTCCTTAGGCCCACCTCTTACAAACAAGGCATCTTGAGAGCCTGTTTTAGACTTCCTCCTCATCTCCTTTGATAGGAGAGTAGGAATTATATTGTCCATCTTCAGATCTGCACCACTACCACTGATAGCAACAATTAGATTTTCCTGTTATGTCATCAAGATATATAAGCGCTATTTTATGAATCAATCCCTGAAATGTCATATCCATGGCCCTCTGAAAGGTGGCACCAATAGTAGACATAACAAATGACATTCTTTTATAGGCCATAGTACCCCATTTCATGGTAAATGCAATCTTGTACTGGTCCTCTTCTTTTACTAAGACCTGATAATAACTAGAATAACCATCAAGTAAGAAAAATCTCTCAGATAACGCAACAACCTGAAGGATCTGCTCCATGGAGGGCAGTGGGTAATGATCTTTCAAAGAGGCTCTATTGAGGTCTCTAAAGTCTACACAGAGCCTAATCTCTTCATTCTTCTTCCTTATGGGAACAAGATTGGAGACCCAAGATGTATGCTTGATTGGGAAAATAATGCTTCCCTCAACCAGCTTAGTCAACTCTTTAATCATAAGAGGCTCAAGTTTTGGATTTAAAGGTGTTTGTTTCTACCTAACAGGCTTTGCATTTGGCTCTAATCATATGGTATGCTGGGCAATCTGGAGATCAAATCCCTTTAAATTTGAGTACTCCCATGCAAATACATCTTGAAATTCTTGACAAAGAGCAATAAAAGCTTTCCTATCTTCTTGTGAACAAATTTTATCAATTTTAAGGAGCCTACATTTTAATATATGAAGCTCTTCATAATGTTCCTCCTTGACTTGAATATTGGTCTTGCTCTTTTTTAGTTGATCATCAGTGCTAAAGATGGATTCCAAGGTGACTAGACCCTTGGGCAACTTGTTAGTTCTCAATTTAATGACTTGATCATCGTATTGTTGCTTGAGCTTGTCTTGGTTGACTACTAAAAACTTACCCTCCTGTAATAGAAAACTCAAAACCCGCTCATCACTTTCAAACATTCACCAATGAATTTTATTATCAGGGATATAAGGCCTAACAACAACCTTCACATATTGCTGCACTTTTTCCTTCTTAATATCATTAGGTATATCAAATTGAGCACCTATTGCAACTAGCCTATCTACATGCTTATTTTGATTCCTAGGAATAGAAACAAAATTAAAAGAATTCAATTCCTTTATCATGTCCCACACCCTATGTTTGTAGGACTTCAAACATTTTTAGTCACGTTCAAGCCTCTTACCTAGTTGACTATCAACTCACTATCCCCAAATACCCATAGGCAGCTAATCTTCTTTTTCCTTGCCCATTCCAAGCGTTGGATCAAACCTTCATATTCAATAGTATTGTTAGAACAAGATAATAGAAATTAGAAAGCAGACTAATATTTGTCTCCTTGTGGGGACACAAGCATTGCACCCCCACCAACTCTATTCTTGCTTCTAGAGCCATCAAAGAACATTTTCCATACTTCATTCTGTTGTCCTAGTTGTTTTTCCTCTTTTCAAGGTTTGCGATAACTACATCAAGTTCGTATAACATATACACACTTGGGCCTCTTTCCTCGATGTTTTTACCTGGTTCATCTTCCACATTTTCTACTGCCCATTCATTTAAGAGTATATCCAATACACTTTTAGCTTGCAATTCTTGAGTAGCAACAAACTCATTATCATCAAAAACAACACAATTGAAATTTATAGCACTTGGTACATAGGGTTCAATGTGATCTTTGGCAAGAAAATTTGAGTTAATGGTTACTTTTGTCCCATATCTAGTCCTAAACAACATGTGAGACCAATCTAAGGACAAATAACCCCTATTTTTGCAGTGAAATCTCTTGACAAGCATAATGCAATATAAGGTAGTAAGTTAATGGAAAATATGTCTTGAGGGATGGAAAAGTTTAGGTAAGCATGAAGTGTAAGGCTTAAATCCTTAATGACACCTATGGTATTAATGGCTGACCCATCAAGTTGGACCACTCCCTTTTCAAGAGGCTGATATTTTAAACCCAACCTATCAGCAATCTGTTTGGGCATGACAAAATTGTTTGCCTCACTATCTACCATGTAGTTATGGATCAACTTATCCCCTACTATCAAAGACACATAAAAGGAAGGGGTTTGACATCTTTACTTGATTGTTTATTGTTTTCCTAAGGTGCATTTGTGAAAACAACCTTAACTTGACCTATTGGTGCATCACTTGAAACATTCAAATCAGTCAAAGCAGATTGCAATAAGTCCTTTTGACCTAGGATGGACAAAGATTCCCACATAAACACGCTCACTTTCTTCATGTGATCAACAATACTGAAAGGTACAACAATGCTTACCTTTTGTTGAGTCCTCACAACAATAGGGTCTGCTTGCAAGTGAGATGATTGAGGTTGATTCCCAGATTGTTTTTTGGCAGCGCCTTGTGAATTTCTCTGAAGTATGTGTGGCACTTGAAATGTAGATGGACCAACAACTTCTTTACCTTTGTTTATTGATTTTTCAATCTCAAAAGCCCTCTTCTTGGCTGTTGTATTAGCTACCACTGGAGAATCATCTTTGTTAACTCCACAAAATTCCTCTCCTTTCCAATTCAGGAGAGTTGTATCATTTGGAAGAATATTTTGTTGTTATGGTGATTCCTCATTATACAAATTTGAGACATTTTGCACCATCAAAGCTTGATTAATAACCCCATTTGAACATGTAGCCCGATTATGGAGTTGGTTGCAAGGAAAGAATCACTCATAGTCTGCTGCAAGGTTGTTTTGTACAGGAACAAGATCCCTAACTACACTGACTAGATTTGGATTGTAAAGCTGAAAGGGCCTTGGGTTCAAATTTTGTCTTACACCTTGCTAGTTTCCTTGGTATGGCTACCTATTTCCTTGATGTGGCTGACTTGGCCCTTGGTTTTGTGGCTAGTAAGGCTTAAAACCTTGAAATTGTTGTTTTTTGATACTCACGAGCTCATTCCCAAAGGATTGAAGTATTCCTTTTATCTCCTACAACTCATTAGATGAGGTTGTAATAGCCTTTTCTTGGTTTATAGTAGTTGGTAATGCTGGAACAACGGGTATAGGAGCAATGGGTGCTATTTGTAAAGGCATGGAAGGTTGAATCTTTGGGAGAATAGGCATTGGTGGTCTAGGTGCTATCTTACCAGCTTGGATAAGACTATTTTCTACCCTTACTACTATATCAAAGGTAGCTGGTAGAGAAGTACCTCCCATAGATTGTATCATTACTGAGATATCACTATTCAGGGCCTTTAAAAAATAAATAAATGCATATTATGGAGAAGGTCTTACCATAACAGGAATCCTATTCCATGTCTTCTGAAAATTAAAATTAAAATTCATCATTTGCTTCTGAGGAGCTCTCTTGATCGTAGTCATTTGCTCAACCGGTGACAAGTGATTTGACTTGTCCTCAAATTGCTTGTTCAAAGCTGCTCCCAATTCATCCTAGTTTGCTATTGAACCAACCACCAAATGCCTAAACCGCTAAAGAGCTTTCCCTTTTAGTGAAGCAGCTAACAATCTTACTACAACATTTTCTTGAGTGATGTGGTGGACTCCACATAGTGAAGCCACGTCCCTGAAATGCTCAATGGGAGTAGTTTGATCCTCCCCTATGAAAAAGGGTAAACTTTTCAATGCAGCCATAGGAATATCATTGTGTTGCTACAAGTTTAGTGGATTGCCTCCATTAAATGAAACAAAAGGTCGATTCCTTTGTGCAACCATTGTATTGACTTGAATTGATTGAACAAGTACATAAACTAAAGGAACTGATACACTTACTACAACTACTGTAACAGTTGGTTTGAAACTAGGTAGTGTTGAATGAACTCTTTTTGATGAAATAGGAGTTCATTTTACTGTTCTTCCACTCCTCCTAGGTGGAGACAATTGCAAATATTCAAAAGGAATCTCACTGCTCCTTGTTTATATCCTTTTCATATGCCATTTTGCATTGGTTTCTGCTAACTTACACACTTAGAGTTGCCAGGTATGTATGCTAAACCTCTTAAAGGCCACAAATACTACTGTACATACCAAGACAACAGTATAATAAAAACTAAAATGAACCAAAAATTGTGTTTCGGTCCCACCGGGCATGCCAAAATTATTATCAACTAGACTTACACCTTGTTGAATATGAAATTCAACAATCCAGTAAAAACATGGGAATGATCCCAAGGTGTGGGTACCTTATATGAGATCAAACCTTCAGAGAAGTCTGGCTTCCTAACTAGTATCACCTAAACTATATGTTGTCCTGTCAAGGAAAAGGGGAAGATAAAATGCATAAACTAAACTTGATAACGAAACTAAAGAGGTGATACACGAAAATAAATTAGGACATAACATTCAGATTACAAACACTTGGATTCAATAACTGAAATCAAAGAACTTTCCACAACTCACTATTGTATGCCTTTGCATAAGTGTTTTATAAAAAGGTCCTAATGCTTAAAATCCTAGAACAAAAGTAGCTTCATAGGTAAGAGTTATTTGCAACTTGACACAAATTATAACCTGCATTAACATACTTTTGCATTAAGGTGCTACACCTGAGACAAAGCTATAAGGAAATAAACAATAGCTCACAAATAACTTGATCGAATCAAATAAGTGCACACAATAAAGCAAAGAATGAGAGGGAAAGACTTCAAATCACTAATATCCAATGTCTTCACTGTTATTCATGTCTAACTGTGAGTTACAAAAGCATCCAAAATCTGTCACAGGACTGAGAAAAAGTCACTAAGTGCAGAAAATGCATAATAATAACTAAGTACAATGGGTCAAAAATATGACTATATCCATCAACTAAACAGTTGCATCAAAGAAGGAACTAGAAGCTTCCTTGGGTTGGATGCCTCCAAAAAGCCTAAAAAGTAGCAACTGAAACCTCTCCAAAAGAGCTCCAATGTGTGGAAAAAGTCAAGTTTGACCATGTCAAACATGAAGGCACATAAAAATTCTCTCCCTATGTTTGCAAACCTCCCTCAACTCCCCTATATCCTTACAAAAAACATGAAAGGCTAACTAATTCCTTCAAAGCATTTACATACCACTTTTGCATTAAAATAACACTTAACTAAGTGATTTATAATATATCACTTAGTCAAATGCTTTACATTTGAAAGTGACTGCAAAACGAAAATACATACATTCAACCATGAATGATTAAATATAAAAAGAAGACCAAGTGCAAAGAGCTCCTAAGTATCATACAATGGCTTATGAAAACTTACAAAGGCATGAGGTAGACCACGAGCATACATTAGTTTCATTGCAAGTTTTTAAAAGATAGACAAAAAAATTCCTTCTCTCTTGTCAGCATAGGGTTAGGGCAAGAAACCCTAAAATAAAATCGATGCGAAATATAAGGCATTTCATTTTACCCTCGAGCTTCTGGAGGTCTTCATGTGCCAATAATGGGGTTTCTTTGAGCTTCTATAGGTGACTTCCATGCGAAATTTGGAACAACAAAGGCTTCACCAACACATTTTATGCAAAATCAACACACAAAAAAAACTCGAGTGAGCCAACTGTGAGCACATATTTTTCAATTTCCTTTCATTTTTCTATAAGAAAGCTCATGTTCGAGCTCTCATTGTCTTGCTCCTCTTCGTTCTTTGTGTAACCTCATGTGCTCAACTCCTCTTCATTTATAGAAAATTTTTAAAATTTCAAAATGATAACCACAAGTTGTGGCTACCAATGCTTTTAGATTTCTTCATTTTCTGTAGAAACTCAAAAGTGTTGTTTCTTTTGCATTTCTTGGGAAGAAAAATGGAAAATGATCATCTCTAGGCACAACTTCATATATAGGTATTGTAACCTCCATGGCCGCAACCATATTTATTGTAGGTGTCAAGGGTCTTGCCTCCATTGTTACAAGATTCGCTCAAAACTGTTAAGGGTTTTCGAAATCTCCTCTAGCTCCATTGCATTTTCTAGGTTTTGGTTTCCTTCTATATGCTCAGATTTTCCCAAAATTTCATTTCTATTGTAGGTACCCAAGCTTCGAGCATTCTACATGAGTTACAAACCCCAATATTTTCATTTTTCATCATTGTACTTGCATAAGAGACTTTTTTCCTTCTAATACGGGTATTGTAAGGGTTTCTATGGTTTAGTAAATTAAGGATTTGAAACCCTAGGCTGCAGCCATGTCCACTATAAGAACTTAGAAACTTTGCTCTCCATTCTTATAATATTTTTGAAGCATAACCCTAACACTACTAAGGGTTTTGAAAACTTCAGTTGTCTTACAGTCCTCGAGATGACATATTCTGGGTCTGAAATTTTTATCAGTTTAGGATTTACATTGCAAACTTGTAATCTCTATAAAACATTTGTTTACATGGAAAAAATGTCCACTCTTTCACCCCTCATAAATGATTTGCCTCATAGTATATAGAAAGCATGGGTATCCACATGGTGTAGTCACATTTTACTTTGCATTTGCTCTCTTCTTTGCACATTAGATTTGCATCATTAAATGACCCAAAACACTATCATGCTCTTAAACACACAGTGGTGAACAAAGTTCTGTCATTACCTTGTTTGCTTAGCTGAACAACTATCTCATAAATAATGTTATTGCTCGCTGCTTTTCGAGCTTGCTACTCCTTCTGTTATTATTTTCTTGTCTTGACATCATTGCCCCTACACACTCCTTGCCTCCTTTAACACCATGTTTGTCCTCATACATCACTTTATTATGTATTCTACTGTAATGATGATGTTGCCTCGTATGCAATATCTTGGAAACATCAATATTAATTGACTACTGTAGACCATAATGAAGTATTAGCTTTCTTGATTAGTGTAAAACTGTAAGATACTCATGCACTTGCACAATGCAACTCACTTAGGCATGACTGCCCCATGTAGCTCATGATAGCTCCTCATTGAGTAACCCAGAAGAATCTCATTGAATCCTTGTAGATGAGCCTTGTGACATGTTTTTATTGATAAGGAGTATCACTATTAATGTGAGATGACTCCCATTAATAATGATATCCATTCCTCATTAGTAACACCATGATTGATGAGACTCATCAACAAGAAACCAATGGTGATAAAAATGCCATTATCCTTCTCTAATGAAAGCAAAAGGCAACATGATGGGATCAACCCTTGTGGGAGCCCATTTTACTCCACATGCTATAATCTGATGAAATAAACAACAACATGATTTCACCTATACCTGCACAATGAGCAAACATGTTAGATAAAAACAAGAATATGATAGATGTGTTTGATTACGCTCTTATTTTCATGGACACCTATGGTATGCTTGGAAATTTGAATGCAAATGAGGATCAAATTATATGCTTATAGATGTATGCACATATTTTGATTGGTGATCCCTCATTGCTATAACGACACTCTTCTCACAAATGTAGGAACACTAGGAGCGACAAGGAGAGCATCAACCAAAAATAGGACAAGCGGGGGGGACTGAAGATGATGTAGAACAAAGCAACCAGTATTCATCATTTAGGCAACGACGGGGCTCTAACAACACTCTTCTCAAAGATGTAGGAACACGAGGAGCAACAAAGAGAGCATCAACCAGAAACAGGACAAGCGGGGGGGATTGAAGATGATGTAGAACAAAGCAACTGGGATTTATCATTCAGGCAATGATGGGTCCCCTTTCTCTTTATGTACATTCTTTCTCTTTTGTATCTATAAATGTATAGTTTTTTCCATTATATGCATTTAGATAGTTAGTCCCACGACTTGTGTGGGACACCATACATTTTTATTATCAATAAAGACTACAACTTTGAAAAGATTGTGCACTTTCTCTTATGTTATATGAATCTGCATAATGCAATTATGGTTGTGTAGTCTTTTGATATTTCTTTATGCACATGAAAATGACATAGCAGAGTTTAAAATGTACCTTCTTTTCACTTATAAAATATAAACAACATTACCTATTTGGGCTAGTAGCAAAAAAGGTAACAATAATAATAAGAACAATATAATAAAATAATAAAATATAATATAATAATTTAATAAAATATAATATAATAATTTAATATTATTAATATAATAATAAGAATAATATAGTTATATAATATTAGATTATTAGTTAATATATCATATGTTGACCTAAATTTAATAATATTATTAATATAATATTAATTATATATATTTTATTTATTATGTAATTATATTATTAATATTAATGTATAATTGACTTTTTTACCTCTAGCTGCAATGATGGAGAAACAATGGCGACAGGGGATTCGAAGGCACGACAACCTGCAATATGGTGAGGGACAACAAGAAATATGACCTTTTAATAAAAGAACTAGAAGGAACTACACTCGTCCCAAAAGGGTTGACCCAAATAGGGCTTGGCAGGGTCCGGATAAGCACCACGAAAAAATTGGAGGCGTTGGTAAGGATGGATCAAAAGCAGGATCTCAACAGCAAAGGGATGAACGTTTTAGGATGTGGTATTTACTTGAACGAGTAGAGTTTCAGAATATAGCGGATAAGTTCTGGCGTCCAAAACGACAAGCAGAGAAAGTCAGCCCTAGCCAGGTAATTCCAAATTTATCCTATGCAATTGTGAATACTTTGCTTTTGGAAAATAGTGAATGGAAAGATTCAATCAAATTCTTAAGAGCTAGGGATTTTTTCCTAAAATGGGGTGGGAAATGGTCGGCTTACTCGAAGCTAAGGTTGTGGTGTGATAAACACTGGGGACATGATTGTGAACTCAAAACCCTCGAGAATGGATTCTATCTGGTCATTTGCAAGACCACGATGGATAAGGAATGGATTATCAATAGTGGCCCATTTGCAATGGAAGGGTTAGGGTTTCACATTATGGATTGCACCCCAAATTTTAACCCAAATGATACAACGGTGGAAGACATTCCCGTTTGGATTAGGTTAAAAAATCTCCCACATGAATACAGAGATAAGGAAACCCTCAGTATGATTGGTAGAAGATTTGGAACCTTTGTGAAATCGGAGGAGGTTGTGGACAAAATAGATTTTAGTGTTTTCCCTAAAATTTGTGTTTTAAGACAGGGGATCCATTCTCTACCAGAAAGGCTTGAACTCAAATTGAGAGAAAGGATATGGCTTCAAAAGTTAGAAATAGAGGAAGCGTATTTTGAATGCTTAGGGTGCATTGGGAATTCAAGATCCAAAGAGGAACTTATCTCTTTGGAGAAGGGAAAGGGTTCCTGCCAAAATAGGTTAAATGAGATAATAGTAAACTTGTTGGAGGAAATCCAAAAGGAGTATTCCAACTACTCAGAAGAAGGGGTTTTCAACTTTGAAATGAAGCCTAGGAAGCAAGAGCTACAAATGAGGGGTGGGGGATTATAAATCGACAAGAAATTGACAATATGTTTGAAAATGCCTATGCGAATGAAACCCAGAGAGGGGAAGTAAATTGTTGTGCCAAAAATGCATCCCCCACTCCCATCCCTGGTGAAATAGTGAGGGGTGAGATGAGTAATCAAGATGGACAACAGTTAGGTTTGGAGGACATAAGGAGTGGCTTTGAAGGTGGTGAAGAGGAGCAGGCATCACCATAGAAAGACTGGAACCATGGAGGTGAACAAAGATCTCATTTGGATGAGGAAATACGGTTTCAGATCGAGAAACAGCCAAATTAGATTCAAAACTCTGATACTCAAAACAGGGTAGAAAAACTTGATGAACTGTGGAGCCGAGTTCGTTACTTGAACAGTGAGATTATGGATGACTCTGAACCATTTGATAAAGTGGTAAATTGTGAATCCCCAGGGGAAGAAAACATTTCCAAGGATATACCCATTTCCCCCATAAGAAACCTTGACAATGCCTTTGAAGGAGTTCGAGATAGTGGAGGAAATTTGGAAGATGCAACATCAGATTCAGAATCAGATGAAGACCAAGGTGAAGAGGATATACTTGGTCTTCAGGACAGTTTTGCAATAAAGGAGAAATGAACAATTAACCAATCCTTAGCCCTAAATAGTAGAGTTAAGATTGGTGAGAAGAACATAAGAGGAGCAAAAACTAACAGGATGAGACTTGAAATAGCTGGAAATGTAGCAGGACAAAGCAAACTTAGATCAGGAAAAGGTTATGCCTTTTCCCAGCAGTCATGAAGATCCTTTCATGGAATGTCAGGGGCTGCAATGCCCCTGACAAGATTCGTTTGATCAAAAGATGCTTTGATCAAACGAGACCGACTGTGGTGTTTTTGCAAGAAACGAAAAATTAAGGACGATGATGTGGATGCGTTCTCTAAATGCTTTGGATGGTGGCGGTGTTCTTTTTCAGGAGCACTAGGTGCATCTAGTGGTTTAGGAATTCTTTTGAATGACTCTCTAGTGAATGTTCAAATCATCAGACAGGAAAGACAGTGGCAATGGTGTAAAGTGGACTCTAAATAGTTAAGAGCTAGCTTTTGGATCCTCAACATATATGGCCCTAACAACTCAGCCCAGAAGAAGATCCTTTGGCAAGAGCTCTCAAACATTTTAAAAGTGGAGGGAAGCATGTTTCTTCTTGGTGGGGACTTCAATGCGGTAATGAGACCCTCTGATAAGTTTGGGGGTCTATGCTGGTCGGGAAAGAGTCAACAAGACTTTTGTGACTTTTGCTTTGAACAATGGTTTGATTGAATTATCCTTTAGAAAAGGGGAATTCACATGGACAAATAGGCATGGTGGTTTTCTAAACATAGCAGAAAAACTTGATAGGTTCTTCATAGCTAGAAATTGGGCTAAGCATCGGTGGCAGTGCGAATTAGAAATTCTCCCCATAACGGGTTCTGATCACTACCCAATAAGTGTAAGACTCCAAGATGAGGCAACTCCGAATAGATGTCCCTTTAAATTTGAAACAATGTGGTTCAGGGCTGACAATTTTAAAGAGCTGGTAAAAGGTTGGTGGAACAATGCCCCTATTAGATCTGGAAACAAAGCTTTTATCTTCTTCAAAAAGCTACAATTTCTGAAAGAGCAGTTAAAATTGTGGAACCGGGAGTCTTTTAAGAACATTTTTGTGGAGAAATTAAGATTGGAAGAGAATTTAAATGTTTTGCACTCTAGAATAATTGAGAATGGGATGAATGAAGAAGATTATATTCATGAAAAAGAACTTAATAAAGCTTATTCAGAAACATTAGCAAGGGAAGAAGTGTTTTGGAGACAAAAGTCAAGAGAGACCTGGTTGAAAGCTGGTGACAAGAATTCCAAGTTTTTTCACAACTCGGTTAAAGTTCGTAGGGCTAATAGCAGGATTTTTTCAATAAAGGATAATGTTGGTGAAAGTCTGTAGGATGCTGCTCAAATCAATAGGGAGGCGGTGAGATTTTTTTCTGAAAGATTCACTATGCAACCAGAAAGTCAGAACTCTAGTTTATTGGATGTCATTTTGAATTGTATCTTAGAAGGCCAAAACAGGATGTTAATGGAGAGGGTGTCATTAAAGGAGGTTAAAAGAGCTTTATTTAACTTAGGAGGTGACAAAGCTCTTGGCCTTGATGGCTTCCCTGCAATTTTCTTTCAAAAACTGTGGGATATTTTTTCTCATGATGTATGGGAAGTTGTGGAGGAATCTAGGAGAGAAGGCTTTATCTTGAAAGAAACAACACTTTCATAGCCCTTATTCCAAAACGGGAGTCAATAAATTCTTTTGAGGATTTTTGACCCATATCCCTTCACAATACAGTTTATAAGGTAATCTCCAAAGTAATGGCAAACAGATTGAAATTGGTTCTGGACTCAGTGATCTCAATTGAGCAGAGCGGCTTCTCACCGAATAGATCTATTTTTGAAGGAGTAATAGTGGCTCATGAAACTATCCACTCAGTCAGGGTGGCGAAAGTGGAAAAAATGATGGTTAAACTTGACATTAGGAGAGCCTATGATGAGGTGGACTTAAATTTTTTGTTGAAAGTTTTGTAGCATTTTGGTTTTAGTAAAGATTGGTTGAAGTGGGTTGAAGGTTGTCTAAGCACCCCTCACTTCTTAGTTTTAGTGAATGGGAGCCCACAAGGTTTTTTTTGAATCTACAAAGGGGATTAGGCAAGGGGACCCCATATCACCTTTTCTTTTCATCATTCTAGTTGAGGTGCTTGGTAGGCTAATTACCCAGAAGTGCAGGCATGGGTAGTGGAAGGGGATAAAAGTTGATGATGGGATTGCACTAATATCACATCTACAGTTTGCAGATGATACTTTTCTGATGGGGGATGCTACTTTGACTGAGGCTCGAGTTATGAAGAGCACGCTTGATAAATATGGTTTGGCCTCAAGCCAATGTATCAATTGGGGTAAGTCGGAAATATTTTTCTTTAACACCCCGAAACAAAGGCAAAAGGATATATGTCGAATCCTGGATATGCGGGCTAGAAAACTTCCAAGTAAGTTTTTGGGAATTCCTCTCTTTGGGGGAGCAAACAAAACAAATATCTGGAAAGACTTGGTTAACTCTTGTCTCAAGCGAATGGATGGCTGGAAAAGCAAATGGTTAACATTAGCGGGAAGAATTCTAATGCTGAAAACTGTGATATCAACAATCCCAATTTATTCAATGATGTGTCTAAAGATACCTAAGAAAGTAATAAACATAATTGGTCAGCGAATGAGGAATATTTTTTGGAATGGGGCTAGTGAGGATGACAAAATCCCTTTGTTGGCATGGGATAAAATTTGCAAAGCCAAAGAGAAGGGAGGTGCTGGTTTGAGAAACTGGCAATTACTAAATGAAGCTCTTGGGGCTAAACTGGTGTGGAGTATGTATTCCAATCCAGATTTACTATGGGTAAAAGTTTTAAAAGCAAAGTATTTGGATTCAAATGAGGAACATAGGATCTTCACAATCTGCAACCCTCCTAAAGGGTCTGCAATTTGGAATTTCATCGTCTCATGTAGACCAGTGATTGTTAATCATCTCTCATGGTAGATTGGAAATGGACTCAAGGCAAATTTTTGGGATGATTTCTGGCATGGAATGTCAACTTTGAGCGAGGAGCCTGACATGATGCTTCTCAAAAACCATTTCTCCCAGATATGGGGGACCAAGGTTAGAGACTACTTGAGCTCGAAGGTGGGCCCCTTGGGGTAGGAATGGGGGTGGAAAGAGATTCCAAAGGAGGATTTGACCCCTCAGCAAAAATTTTTAATGATCAGAGAATTCAAATATCAGGAAATGAGGATAAGATAATTTGGTGTGGCTCGTCCTTTGGCAACTAGTCGGTGAAGATTGGGTACCAATTATTAGACGTTGAGGAGCGAGAGAACTTCTGGGAAAAAGATCTGTGTTGGAATAAGGATTGTTTACCCAAAGTAGGGATGTTTGCATGGTTAGTTGTAAAGGGCAGAATTCTTACGGAGAAAGAAGAAAATATCTAGGGTTTGCAGGACCCTCGAAGTGTGTTATGTGTGATAAGGCAGAGGAATCGGTTGACCACTTGCTATGCCAATGTGAAGTGGCAAGGAATTGTTGGGGGCATGTTAGAAGGAAGTTAAATTGGCAGAGTCCCATCCCATGGACTCTTAAAGAAATGTTTGAAAGTTGGCCTAGGAACTCCAAGAAAACACTGTTGTCTAGTATATGGATCTGCTTGCCCTTGTTGATAATCTGGGAAATATGGAAAGAGAGGAATTGTAGAATCTTTATGGATAAATATGAAACCCTATCTAGACTGATCAGGAGAATTGATCATAGTATAGAGGAAGTGGTGAGTAGTGCAGTCTCATAGTCATAGAATTGGCATAATCCTTTCTCTTTAGAGGATTCTTTAGTGCAACGAGCATGGCTGGGTATTCGGTTAAGAGTGGTGACAGGACACATTAAGAAACCTACAAAAGATTTAGGAGAATCAAAGATGGTGTGGAAAAAACCTAAGGAGGGCTGGTATAAGGTGAACTTTGATGGGGCTGCTCATGGTAACCCTGGCCCATTGGGCGTTGGGGCAATAGTCAGGGATCATCTGGGTAACACCATTGTAATAGCAGCAAGGAAATTGTCATCAGGAACTAACAATGTGGCTGAGGCTAATGCGGCCCTACTAGCGATTAAGTTGGCAAAAAGATTTGGTGTTAAGAAGTTACAACTGGAAGGTGATTCCCTAATAATCATTCAAGTGATAGTTGATTTAGGTGCGAAAGCATGGCACCTTCAAAACATTATTAAAGAAATCATAGGTGAATTGGGAACTTTTGAAAATTTCAATATTACCCATACAAGAAGGGAAGGAAACAAAGAAGCAAATGTTTTGTCCAAGTGGGCGATTTCATTTAAAGAGGAGGCAAAACTAGTTATAGAGGATCTCAGAAATGTCCAATTCATAGAAGGTGAAACGACTAGTTTTTTAATGCCATAAGTGTGTGGTATGTGTAATGAAAAGGAAGTCACATCAAGTAAGTAAACTGTCATTTCAAGAGATGGAGAGGACACAGTCAGGGAGTACTTGCAAGGTGAGTTGGTGGCACATCGAATGGTGTGTGATCAGATTTGGACCTGACATGCAAGATCCACGAAAAAAGATTATCCCAAGGGACGTGTGAGAAAAGGTGAAGTCATACCCCACGATTAAGGGATGAGTTGTGCTGGAAGGTGGCGGCGTAGGAGAGGCAACTTAAATGATGACCAAATAGGATGGGAATACAAAAGCATTAATGGCGAAAGAAGCTAGCTTTAAAGGCATGAGAAGCAATAAGCGACCCAAGTTGATTAGCGATCTTTATCTGTGGGAGAGGAGCGCGCAGAACCTGTTAGAAATGAAGGCAATGTTGGGTTTTTCAACCAATTTGCAGCAGAAGGATTTCTTTGGACATCCCACTATGAAAAGGATGAAGCAATTGCTGAAGGTGACAAATGATGAGGTAGTGAATGCAGTCTTGGAGACATTGGGCCCACACTTTCGAGAGGCTACGCATAAAGGATGCCAAAATGTAGATATTGCGTCCATTCTCCTTTCATGGGTAATGGAGATAGGAGAAGACCCAAAAGAGACCAAACGAGTGATGCTCACTCTGTTTCAGGAGGAACTCCTAGGCAAACTCAAATCTTTCCTGGAATGGGCGGTGCCTGGGGTCAGCTTTGATATCTCAGAAGGTTTCGAGGATGCAGATGAAGCGACGGAGGAAGGGTTGATTCCGTTTGTTAGGTGGTGAAGATCGACAGACAAAGAGTCATACAAAATGAATGTGCTGATAGCATGGGAGAACTTGAAACTGGAGCTGCGAAGAGAGGAAGTAAATTGGCGAGAGGAAGCAGCAAGTGTTCCCGACCAATACCCAAAGAAGAAACATTCGGAGCGAAAAGGAGGAGGACAAGGGGTGAGGATAGCATGCGAGAGGAAATAAGAGAAGAGGTGGAAGGAAAAGTTTTTTGGGATTGGTGTTTTGAAGTTTCAAATAATGATGGCTTTGTAGGAAAGAAGGGAGCGAGAAGGGAGTTGCAGCGAAAATTAAGATAGCGGACAAAGACAAAAGGCCGAAGGACATAAAATAAATTTTGAATGGTGAAGACTATCTAGCAAACACGACACAAGCTTAAACCATGGAGAACTACCCAGTGATAATGCACGAAGTGCGGAAAGCAGAAAACTAAGGGTAGAGGATCATAGTAGGCTAAATGTTTTTAGGAGGGAGCTAGTTTTTGATCTCCTAATTTCATCCGACGGAATATATGGAGTTGATGTATGCTTTAAGCTTTTAAATATGTAATACTTTTTAATATCAATAAAAATAATTTGTTACCTATCAAAAAAAATATTAATCTATAATTTTTTTTTTTAAGACTAGACTTGTGATCTCTTGTGAGGATGCTTTAGCCAATTGAGCGAGGCCCCTCGACCCATTAGTGTACAATAATTCACTACTATGTTAATTTATAATATTACTAGCAATCACACCTTAGTGTGCAATAGGTACGTCGAAGAAGTGTGGAAGGTCAATTAGGATAAATTTGGTATATTTTTTGCATACATTTATGCAATGCATGAGGTCAATTGGTAGGCCATTTAGCAAATGATGTTGTTTTTGCAACAAAGGTTCTTGCAACAAAGGTTCTCAATGGATAAGTGATAGCTTCAAATAAATTTTGCATCCACTTACAAGGATCCAAACACGATTAAAATAAAACCTTTGAATTAGGAAGATAATTAGGTTCCATTGCCAAAAATCTTATGTTATGTTTGCAATAAGGAAAGAGGGAGAGAGAGAGAGGGAGGGGTAGGGACATAAAGAGGGAGAGATATAGGGGGGAAGAGAGAGAGATAGAGGGGTAAGGAGATATAGATAGAGATGGAGAAGGAAGAGATAAATATATAGAGAGGGAGACATGTCTAGAGATAAAGGGGGAGAGAGGAAAATAGAGGTAGAGATGAAGATAGATTGAGAGAGGAAGATGGAGAGAAATAAATAGAGAGATAAAGGTAGAGGGAGAGATAAATACAAATAGAGATAGGGAGATAGAGATGGAGAGATAAAGAAGACAAGATAGAGAGATATAGAGGAAGAGGGAGAGGGAGAGGGAGAGGGAGAAATATAGATGGTGAGATAGAGTGATAGAGAGATAGAGATAAGGAGATATAGAGAGGGAAGGAGAGGGAGAGAGAGACAAAGAGAGACAAACAAAGAGAATTAGAGATAAGTAAATAGAGATATAGAGAAGGAGAGAGAAATAAGGAGAGATATTGAAAGAGAGAGAGGAGTAGGGGGATAGAGATATATGAGAAGAGAGATAGAGATATAATAATAAATATAATTATATTATATATGATTTAATCTGTATTATATAAAATATATATAATATATTAATTATATTTTGTATTATATAAAATTATAATAATTATATATATGTATTTAATAATTTTGTTAAAGAATATAATATATATTAATAATAGGTAGTATAATTATATTATTTATAATTTATTTTTTATTATATAAAATATACATCATATATTAATCATGTCGTAATGTTAAAACCTAAATGTGCTCATTATTAGGATCTTGACCGTAATTTTCATTTTAATAAACATACTTTGAAACCCTTGTCGAAACCTTATTTTTAGGCTATAGCTCGCTAAATAGAGAAGCGAAAGGTCAATACCAGCGAGGAAGAGTTTGGAGGAACGAAAATCAATAGTGGTGGGGAAGGTAGCAAAAAACAATGATAAACAACCGAAAAAATGGTGAAAAATCTGCACACTATCAAATTTTTGATGTTTCGCCGGACGAAATCAGATGAGCTTCCCCATGAAAATTGTCATTATTGCTAGCTTTTTAAATTCTTTATTTCAGAGAAATAGGATGTTGTGTTCTGCGAAACTATCCGCGTTAAAGGAGTGAACTGACAAATAAAATCGTGAAGGATAAAAAAATGATGAAAAGAATCACGGCTCACAATGGTTCAATTGCCTTGCCAGACCTATCTTTTTTTTTTCCACCATTCACAAACAAAACGAGCTCGATAGCTCAAATAAGGAAACGCCTTCTGGGTAATTATTAAATTATCTTATTATATAATAATTTTTTTAGACTGTAGAAATCGATAAGTGTAATGCACCTGGTAAACTTTTTTCACGTGACCATTATTTATATAGATTAATTAATTAATATAAATAAACTAATTATCAATTAATTGCATAATTTTTTTAATTAAATTTATCAATACATATTTCATAAATTGTAATTTGCCCAAATACATCTCACATGAGATAAATGGAACATAAACAATTAAAAAAGAAGTTGAAAACAACTATTCCAACCTGTTTTTTAGAAAAACCTTTTGGCAAACACAACAACGCAGAAGGTGCTGCCCATCCCATCAAAAAAAACACATTAAAAGCAAAATTTCTAATTCCACAACAATTTTCTCTTCCGTCTCTTCGCGCTTTCCTGGTCAACGATAGAACCTACAACCAGAGGAGGCTGAACCCACGAAAAGTTACCGTGTGATAATTGAATTCCCGACATTTGCAGTCACGTTGAACGAGGCAACAGGCGCGAAGCTTGTCCGGCAGGTTCCGTAGGTTTTATCTATAGGATGCCAATTTAAATTAACGTGTGTGTTACAGGGCTCCTTCACCTATGTTCCGCGAGCGAAGTGAAGCCTCGGGCAGCAGCAGAGGGATTCGATCCATGGACATCGCAGCGGACAAGGATCGCTTGTTGCCCATCACAACGGACGATGCAGACGCAAGCAAACAACAAACTCCCTGGAAGGGCACCGCCATGACCAAGCGTGGCGCCCTTGCCGCTCTCTCTTACATGGCCTGCGCGGGTAAAATCTCATCTTCGTTATAGGGTTTGGTCTGAAATAAACTTTCATAATAATTAATATATTTTTTTTCCTTACTTTCGGACTTAATAAGTTCAGTCACCTGTTTGGGCTTATAATCATGGCAGTGTCGTTTCATATCTTGGGTTCCATAGGCTGTTTGGTCTTATTTCATTTCATTTCTTCGCTCTCTTAAATTGTTTTATTCAGTGTTAGATTTTTTCCCCTACAAAGTGTATTCCATTACATTTTACTTATTGGAAAGATAAAATCGTTCTGTTTCAGGCAATCCGAACCAATCAGGGCTGTAAAGATCCTTTTACCAAAATTCACACAGGCACACCTCATTTGTTGTTTACACTTTGTACTCCAGTGTTTTTCTGTCAAACTTTAGGATGAACAAAATATACTTAAGACTTAATGTCTATGAATTAGTCACAAAACCAGAAAGAGAATGATGCTAGTCTATTTCAATTGAGCTGGAGAAACATTACAAAGAATAGAGAATGATGTAGGCCTTTTGGATGAGTTAATTAGAATGACACATGTATAAGGTCAGGAGTTAATGCCTAGTTAGAAGATGAGTTAACTCAGTCAAGTGAAGTAAAAGTGGCCCTTGATTAGACAAAAGCAACACCTTGTTGCCACCAATCAAGAATTGATGGGGCAGTGGTGGTACTTGATGATCTTAAATCAAGGGTGACACATGTCTTTATTATCTACCGAGGTGAAGGAAAAAAAATCCTATCATTCTGAATGAATTTAATAAATAGGTGCAATATTACACTTAGAATAGTTTATATCATACGCAAAGTACAATATTACACCAATACCCTTAAGTGCAACTTAGTGAGAAGTAGAATTGGATCTTTGCAACAAGGCCATGCTAAGTACCTATGTACTAGGTGAATTATAATATTACACTAATACCCCTGTAAGTGCAATCTAGTGAGAAATAGAAATGGGTCTTTGCAACAAGGCCATGTTAGCTACCTATGTACAAAGATACTTTTCCAAAAATTGAGAGAGGAACCCCTTAGAAGAGAGAGAATATGAAGAAAGAGACTAGGTAGTCCTTCTCCAATGTGTTGCCTTTCACATTAGAAAGATCCACTTTTCTCCAGCAATGTTTCTTCCCTTAGGAAGAGTTGGTCCCATAGTTGCATGCAAAAGTTCTTCCCAATCCATGAAAGGATATGAGAGAAGAAAAAATAGGATTATCAACTTTGGAATATTTTCAACTGTCTTCGCATTAGTGCTATGTGATGTCAATCTTTGATCAAGAGTCCCAACTACTATAGAAAGTGACAACCCAAAGGCATGTGCAAGATGAGAACTAAAGGGTTAAATCGAGCCCTTAATGGTGTCCTCTAGGTCGAAAAGGTGAGATTCAACAAACAAGTATGAAAGGTCTATTAAGTAAGCACCTCAGTGCAGTGTATTAGGCATATATGAATTATCCTATCGAGAAGAATCATTGCGTGCCTTTACAGAGACACTTCTTAACTTAATAGAAGTAGCATGGGATGGTGGAAAATTAATGCATGTCTTTGTAACTTGATAGTTTAGACGACTACATTTCTTATCCTATGATTTGCTCATATTGGCTATGTGAGTATTGTTGAAGTTATTGCAGCTTCGGGTTCATTCTTCCAGCCTAATCAAAGACATGAAATTGCATATAGCCTTTGGCTATTTATTTCATTGTGATAATTAAGTGAAGGGGCGCTTCATTTGGTAATATAATATAACATTTAATTATTGTGAATAATTAAATGGGGTCGACCTAAATAATATTTATTATTTATTATGGCCAAATTCCTTAATGTGGCCGACTCATTTAATTATTATTATTATTCTTTAAGGAGGCCGACCTACATGAAGAGACACTTTGTTTTGTATAAATACAAGGTGATGATCTCTCATTTGATCATCAAGTTCATTTCATGATATTCACACTCCTTGAAGAAGTTCGCACTTGAGCAGCAAGTCATGATCTGGAGCAGCAGATCATTATCTTGAGCAGCAGATCATTCTGTAGCAGCAGGTCATCATTCTGTAGCAGCAGATCATCATTCTTCAGCAGCAGATCAATCTCAAGGAGAAACATATTCTGTATATTCGCATCTAGGAGAGGTGCTATTATTCATTGTATCAAATTCGGCCTTGTGTTGGGCCTGAGTTGTAAGCAGATTTCTGCTCTTATTCCTCAAATATATAAGTGATATATTTGCTGGGTTTTTCCCCTCGAGTTGGAGGGTTTTCCCAGGGTATTTGTGGTGTTCATTGTCTTATGTGTTGCATTTTCTGATTGCTTTCATTTATGATCCTAAAACTAACATGGTATCGGAGTGGGTCTATGAAAAGATCTGATAAGAAATTGATTGCAATGAGATAGTTTGTCGACATTGGAAACTTAGATTGAAGTTATGCACATTTCGGGACAATAAATTGAGAGTCTTCAACGGCATCCCCTGTTCAAGTTTAGTCGATGTAATTGCGAACATTGTGAAGAAAGTAAAGAGGCATTTTCAGATCCTATCAGAAGTTGCTTGGAGTTTAGCGTTTAATCTTTTAGCAAATCCTTCATGCTGGGCAGTTATCTATGACATCTTTGAAATGGAATGAAAATGTGTCATGTGCTGGGCATTGTTAGTGAGTAGGTCGTGATGTTCATTTACATGCAGCCACTGTGATTTTTTGTGTGGGCTCTAATAAGTATGTTGTTGAAGTTCTATCGAAGTGGAGAATGCGCTGAATGATCTGAACCTATCTACATGGAAGAAGCTTGAGCAGATTTGAATCCTTGGTGAATGCAAGGAAGTTTAATTAATAAAGAGGTAAGTATTCTTGTTTATACTTTTTAAATCTGGGATGAATCCCAGTTTGCTTGGATTGTGTGTGACCAAAAAATAGTGATCATTGGGATAAGATTCTTTGGAGTTACCATTTATTCATTGCAAGTTGTTTCATGCTAATTTTTGAGTGTAACTCTGAAATAAAAGAAGAACTGAAAGTACGATTGTGATTGATTTCATTCTCTATATGCATGAACTGTGATAGAGTCTCGATTCTTCGAGAAGTCTGGTTCTATATGCTGACTGTGTAATGAACTCTATGTAAATTATCTTTTGTTATGTTGAGATTAGCTCTTCCGAGCGCAATAAAGATGGAAGAAAGACATATCAAAATCAACGAAGATGAATGATGAATTAATTATCTGGGATCACTTAAGGAGATTCTGATTTCAATAAGATAAGTATTGCATGGTTGAATAATGTTCATGAATTTGTTATGTAGTTATTAATTCATGCTATAACATTAAGATAGTCAATCATGTAAGCTTCTAGCATTGGTATTTCTCTTCGAGATAGTTGAGTTCCATGAACTATTAGTAATCTCTCCTTAATGCTTTCAGGACGGACCAAGAAGCGTAAGAGATTGCTTTCAAGAGAAGAAGAGCTTGATGCATCCTGTAGGTTGAAGAATGGAGACACAACTTGCAGCCATGGGACTGAGTTGGTGACTGAAGACATCTCTCGAAGAGGAAGAAACTATTCAGGTTGTCACTATAATCAGTTTCTTCGAAGAGGAGGAATTAACCTTCAGAGGGAGTTTGTCAAACCAACGGAGGCAACCTTGCACGAAGAGGTCAGGAGGTTGATGCAAGAACTCCTGAGATTCAGAGGGAGGCTATTGATCCTAAGGAAGATGATCCAATTGAGCCTTTGGAACCTACTGATGGGCCTACAGACATTGTGATTGGTCGTAAGAGACCTCTTTGGGCTAGGCAACAATGCAGGAGGCAAAAAGAATTGCAGCCCCAAGAGGAACTTTCAGAGAAAGCAAGAGACCTCATAAGTCTTCAAGCTATGTTGCTTTGATGAGTCAAATCATCGAGTCAAAACCCTCTAGTGTTGAGGAAGCTACTAGTCTGCAAGTATGGAAAGATGCTATGGTTGAGGAGTATCAATCCAATCCTCAAGAATATGCTTGGGACATCGTACCTAGACCTTAAGGCAAATAAGTTGTATCTTCTAAGTGGCTCTTCAAGATCAAGCATGCGGCTGATGGGAGCATCGAGAAGTACAAGGCTAGATTTGTGGCTAGAGGATTCTCTCAGAAAGAGGGAGTAGACTATGAGGAAACCTTTGCTCCAATTGCTTGTTATACATCCGTTAGGACCATCATTGCTATCTAGAGGATGGAAGATACACCAGATGGATGTGAAGTCAATACACCAGATGGATGTGAAGTCAACATTTTTGAATGGTGTGATTGAGGAAGAGGTATACATTGAGCAACCTGAGGGCTTTGAAGTTCATGGGAAGGAGTCTCATGTTTGTAGACTGAAGAAGGCTTTATATGGTCTTAAGCAGGCTCCACGTGCTTGGTATGAGAGAATTGATCGATACTTGATGGGCTTGGGCTTCTCCAAGAATGATGCTGATTCAAACCTGTACTTCAAGCCTTCAAGGTAATTGATGGCGAAGCATTGATCTTGGTTCTATATGTTGATGATCTAATTCTTACTGGAAAAGATCACCTCATTATCAAATGTAAGAAGGAGCTAGCTTCTGAATTTGAAATGAAGGATCTTGGTCTCATGCACTACTTCCTTGGTTTAGAAGCTTGGTAGAAGCCGGATGGGATTATTTTGAGTCAAGGGAAGTATACTATTGATATCTTGAAGAGATTTGGTATGATGGATTGCAAATCCATGTCTACACCTATGGAAACCAATTTTTAGAAGCTTAAGGAGGCTGCAGCTAGTTCAAATCTGGTGGATCCTACTATGTACAGGCAGTTGATTGGATCTTTGATGTATCTAGTCAATACTAGACCAGATATTTCCTATGCAGTGAGTGCACTTAGTTAGTTCATGTGTGAACCAAGGCAAATACATCTAGTTGCAGCAAAGCATATCCTAAGATACTTGCGTGGCACAGTTGGATATGGCTTGAGATATTCTTCTGGTGTAGACTTGAAGTTGCATGGAAATACTAATTCCGATTAGGGAGGGTGTGTCACTAATCGGAAGAGCACCTCTGGATGTTGTTTCAGTTTGGGGTTTGCGATGATCTCCTGGTGTAGCAGGAAGCAATCTTCAGTGGCACTGAGCTTCGCAGAGGCCGAGTATATTGCAGCTTATGTGGTAGCTAGAGAAGCAGTGTGGCTTCGGAAGCTCCTTGTAGGATTGTTTGGACAATCAATGGAGCCGACTGTCATTCATTGTGATAATCAAAGCTGTGTGAAGCTTTCTACCAATCTAGTGTTTCATGACAAAACCAAACATGTTGAGATCAAATACCACTATATCAGAGATATGGTATTGAGGAAAGCAATCCAGTTGAAGTATATTAACACTGATGAGTAGACGACAAACATTCTCACCAAGCCTCTTGCCAGAGTAAAGTTTGTGTACTTCCGAGACAAGCTTGGTATTGTGGAGAATGAAGCCCTAGCTGAGAAGGAGTCTCAGCATCAGTGAACTTCAGATTTGCTTTAATGCATTTCTCTCTGTTAGAGAGATTTGAGGTGCAAGCCCTTGTTAATGCATTTCTCTCTATGAGAGAATTTCAAGGTGAAAGCCCTTTTTTCCATCCTCTGGGAGAGCCATGGTGGATGTCATGTGTGTGACGCCATGACAACATCACGTGAGAGAGTCCGTGATAATTTTCTTGTACTTGTGCTTTTCACCCTCTGGGAGTAGCCATGGTGAATGTCACGATGAGGTGTCAATATCACGATTGAGTGATGGGCACTTATGTACATTTGCCATACATGGGAGAGCCATGATGGTTAATATCATGATGAGGTGATATGTTCCTTTGCCATACATGGGAGAGCCATGATGGTTAATATCACGATGAGGTGATATGATACTTTTCCACATATGGGAGTTGCCGTAGTGGTTGACATCACGATGAGGTTATGTGTCTTGTATTGCTGGAAGTATTCCTCCCTAGTTGAGAGGGAGTGTTGAAGTTATTGCAGCTTCGGGTTCATTCTTCCAGCCTAATCGAAGACATGAAATTGCATATACCTTTGGCTATTTATTTCATTGTGATAATTAAGTGAAGGGGCACTTCACTTGGTAATATAATATAACATTTAATTATTGTGAATAATTAAATGGGGTCGACCTAAATAATATTTATTATTTATTATGGCCGAATTCCTTAATGTGGTCGACTCATTTAATTATTATTATTATTCCTTAAGGAGGCCGACTCATTTAATTATTATTATTATTATTCCTTAAGGAGGCCGATCTACATGAAGAGAGACTTTGTTTTGTATAAATACAAGGTGATGATCTCTCATTTGATCATCAAGTTCATTTCATGATATTCACACTCTTTGAAGAAGTTCGCACTTGAGCAGCAAGTCATGATCTGGAGCAGCAGATCATTATGTAGCAGCAGATCATCATTCTTCAGCAGCAGATCGATCTCAAGGAGAAACATATTCTGTATATTCGCATCTCGGAGAGGTGCTATAATTCATTGTATCGAATTCGGCCTTGTGTTGGGCCTGAGTTGTAAGCAGATTTCTGCTCTTATTCCTCAAATATACAAGTGATATATTTGCTAGGTTTTTCCCCTCGAGTTGGAGGGTTTTCCCAGGGTATCTGTGGTGTTCATTGTCTTATGTGTTGCATTTTCTGATTGCTTTCATTTCTGATCCTAAAATTAACAAGTATGAACATTTGTAGTTAGGGCATTAGGAGGAGGATTAGTGGTTGTTTCAATATCATCCAAATGTGCAAGTTTCTTCAAGGAAACATCACGGTTAGATGGAGGTTCAAGATCTCCATACAACTTCCTAATTATGGTCCAAGTAGTGAAAGGGCACTTCGTAGGCATTGTGATGTATGATATCCTTCGAAACATATAGACACATTGTCATTTTTGTTTGACCATGCATTTTATTGTTCAAGATGCTTTGGCTCAAGAATTAGTTAAAGGAGACAGTGTAATAAATCTTGGGAAACTACATGATTGAAACCCCCCTAGAATGGAACTCTATGTCAATTCATTGATTACAAGATCCCCAATGATTTGCATAAACCTCAAAGACAAGAACAAGAGTGGCACTTTATAAGTGGTGTGATTTATAGTTCATGTTAATAATTTCATAAGGTTTTATAGTTTAAAAAAGGTCAGGATGCTGAAAAAATAGTCTTGGTAGAGGAGAACAAATAAATAATACCATTGCAAAGTTTACAAAAAATCTTGCAGTTTAAAAGTAATAGCATCCAAAAAGGAGTCCATAAATGAGGATTGGATAGCAAAATTTTATGAGAAATTGCAAATTCTGACAAATTGGGGCAATAAATGTAGAAAAGAAGGTTATTGTTGTGTATTTGTTGAAAAAATAGCTAGGGTCAAAAAAATTGACGTTGATTAGAGTCCATGTGGTTGAGTTATGGCCACTTGAAGTTGCGTTGTGTAATTGAAAACTCAAATGGTGAGGGGCAGACTTCCCTAGGGCATGTTGATGTCAACATGCTAACTAAATAACATGGTCTAGCCCTCGGATGACATGACATTGTCTATACAACCATGTGGAGCATGTTTGTATTGTTGGCATAGGATGCTTGTATGGCATGTTGGCCAAAGTTTGATGGGCTATGTGCGTGCGATGTGATGCAAGGTTTGTTGAACACGTTTGTCATTGATGTCAAAGGTACAGTGTTTTGGTTTGTTGAAAAGAGAATTGGAATGAAATATCGCTGCTGATGATTCATCAGATTGTCATTATTTTTATGATGTTTTTTTGAGCTGGTTGCCTACCTGCTTGAGCTACCTGCCTGTGTGTTGAGCTTCTTACTTGCCTGCTTGAGCTACCTGCCTATGTGTTGAGCTTCTTGCTTGCTTGAGCTGGCTACCTGTATGGTTGAGCTGCTTGGCTGTCTACATCAGCAGGTTGCTTGTCTTCTTGTCAGCATTTTATGCTAGCTTTGCCATATCAGCATGTTGAGTCATATTTGAAAAGTCTTGCCATATCACCTTTTGAATTTTCAAAGGCTCAATTCTTTTATGTGGCTCGACTCCTCTTATTAAAGCGGTTGTTTGAAAATCTCCTCTATTTTAATTGATGGTGATGTGTCTATCTCCAACGCCTTCATTTTTTTAATTACTGGCAAGAATAGATATGAGGTGGCTATTAATATGTGTGCACTGTGGACTTTTCAAAGGACGAGTCTTGAGTTTGTGACGCCTTCATTTATTTCTGACTTGTTTTCATATTGCATTGGCTCCTTGGCTCAGTTTTCTTTTCTAAGGCAGTTTTAGACATAGTTGCAAGGAGACACAGGATACTGGTACTGGTACAGGGACAGGGACGCCAATCAAATTAGGGTACGTGAGTTAAATGAATAAGGAGACGACTATTTTATATGTAAATGATTCACCAGAAATTTTGGGTACAGGGACTGGTACATTGTCTATGTTCCCAAAATGGAGTTTCCCGGCAACTATAGTTTTAGATTTCTTATATTGGAGACGGTTTTAATGAAAGCAGTTTTTAGTAATGGTGGCTAAGGTTCAGGGCAGCTCTTTTTTTTTTTTTTTCAGAGATTTTTGTGAATATTTGAAGTGAGCAAATGGTCGACAAAACAGAGGGACGTGCTCTCAAATGTTTTTTAAAAAATGATTTAAAATGATTCGCAGTATTGCACGTGCTTTTTAATACTCTCAGGGCCTGCGTTATTTTTATCTAAGAATTGAATCGAATTTATTAAGTGATGGCCCAATAATTTTAGGCGAGTCTATTTGGAGTTCCTTTTCTGACACAGCAGTATCAAAGATGAGCGTCTTCAATGTGAATTGTTGGTTTTTTGTATTTTTGGATTTTACAGTTACTCCTTGTTTCTCAGAACCTATGTGATATGCTCCTAAAACGTTTTTCAGAAGGTCATTAATCTCGGTTGACTAGCAATGCTTGAGTGAGGTTTTACCGACGACTTCTCTCTATTTTGCAAGAGCTTGTATATTGACTGTTTTCTTTTTCAGGTTATGTGAAATGCATGCTGGGATTCAAAAAGGACGAGTCTGTAAAAAATTGATTATGCTGTGCAGTTGAGTTTTGTGGTGCATGACATTAATAAGAGTGTATAGTGGTGTGTTGAGTTTATGATGCCAGGAGACGTTATTGTAGTGTGTGCCAGAAAATATTATCAAGCTTTTTAGAATGAATGATATCTTTAACCAAGTCAATGTGTGGGCTGAGTATGTGTGTCTTGAATCTGAGTCATTTCTCCTATTCGAGATGAACTATTGGGTGTGTTATGAAAGCTACAGGAAGCGTTCTTTGAAAGTATTTCAGTATCTAAAGGAGTTGTGAGTTCAAGCTATTCAAAGCTATTCTGTTCTGTTTTAGCATGCATATGAAGATATAAATCAGAAGTGATCAGACATCATATATATGCCTTTTGAAGATATAAATCGAGTATGATGAAATTGTATACCTTTTGAGGATTTGTGCAAATTAATCTTGAAAAAGGAACAAATCTTATACATATATATATTGATATCAGTCTGAATATTTCAGTTGGTGTGTTAGAATGCATTATACCAGAATTGTGAAAAGATTTTGAAGTTGGTGCTTTAGTTGGTTTGGGGTTGGTGCTCACTTATGTAAACTGGGTTGGTGCCCATTTGGTTAATGAAAACTATTGATCTGCCGTGGTTTTCTACTCATGTGAAATCTTGGTGTTTATCTTGTTCATGGTGTTTGATGTTTCATCTTGTTGTTTTGATTTCTGATTTATATGGTTTTAAGTTCTAAAAGTCTGAAATACTGATTCACCCCCCTCACCCCCACCTCAGTATTTCTTGTGTGCTCTTCAATTGGTATCAGAGTAGGGTTCCTCGATTTGTAAGCTTAACTGCTTGGAGGTTGGTCATGATTGCACACATGGGTTCGAATGAAGATCTTGCTACAAATAGAGCTACTCTGTTTGATGGTTCTAACTATGCATTTGGCAAGCCGTGGTAAATGGATACACAATTCCTACAACTCCTCCAACCGATGCAGCTGGAAAGAAGGCTTTTGAGAACAACGCAAAAGCTATGAATGCAATGATTTTACTCTCACAGCTTATATTGATGCAGATTGGGGTGGTTCAGTTGACGATAGAAAGAGCACGAGTGGAGGTGCATTCTTTCTAGGTGGCTGTCTTGTTTCTTGGTTGAGTAAAAAGAAAGCTTCTACTTCACTATCTACAGCTGAAGCAGAGTATATTGCAGTAGTGTCTTGTTGCACACAAGTCCTATGGATGAAGCAAATGCTGAAAGACATTAAGGTAGAGTATGAGCATCCTATATCTATCTTTTGTGATAACATGAGTGCTATAAATATTCCTAAGAATCTAGTTATGCACTCTAGGACTAAGCATATTCCTATAAAGTATCATTTTTTGAGAGAGCAAGTGAGTGATCAACAAGTTAAGTTGGAATATGTTTTTACTAAAGAGCAGATTGCAGATTTGTTTACTAAGCCTTTACCTAAAGAAACGTTTGAGTACTTGAGGGAGAAGTTGGGAGTGATTTCACTCCATCTCTGAGCTACTGTTTGGCTTAGGGGGAGCTTTTATTGACACATTCTTCAACCCTGTTTCAGTTATGCAGATTGGTTTCAGTCATTGATGTCAACAGGGGAGTAGTAATTCAGAGGGAGTAGTTTGGTTTCAAGTGTTTGTTGCCAGTTGCAGGTTTGGTTTTGGCTTCAAGAGGTGTTGCCATCAATGACAAAGGGGGAGATTGTTGAACACGTTTGTCATTGATGTCAAAGGTACAGTGTTTTGGTTTGTTGAAAAGAGAATTGGAATGAAATATTGCTGCTGATTATTCATCAGATTGTCATTATTTTTATGACGTTTTCTTGAGCTGGTTGCCTACCTACTTGAGCTACTTGCCTGTGTGTTGAGCTTCTTACTTGCTTGCTTGAGTTCGCTGCCTGTATGGTTGAGATGCTTGGTTCTCTACATCAGCAGGTTGCTTGTCTTCTTGTCAGCATTTTATGCTAGCTATGCCATATCAGCATAGTAACGAGACTCGGACTCGGCTCGGACTCGGCTAGGGTGACTCGATTCGGGACTCGGGACTCGGCGCCCAGACTCGGCAAAATGAAAAAACCCTAGAAATTTAGAGATTTTTAAGGCTTTAAAACTTGTTTCAAGCACCCTTTATCGAATAAACCTTCAAGACACAATATCATCATTAAATAAAAGCAAATTTGATAAGATACACAAGTATACATCGATCACATAAGTATAAAGTACACAAATTGTAACTGAGCTGCTGAAGGAAATAACACACTTAGATATATAAATATAGTCAAATGTATACAAAACTCATGGAATATGAAATCCATGACATCAAATGTTGCAAACAAATATGAAATATCAAAACAATAACTACAAGTCTATGGCTCAAAGGAGTCTGCTTCCTTCCTATGAAGGCATCTAAGGTGGGTCCTAGATGATGCAGCAACTGTAGCCATAGTCTCTGCTTGTAACTCCATGCCACCCTCACCAACATTAGTTGTGGATGTGTTTGCTCGTGCTTTAGCCTCCTCCTCTACCATTGCTATAGCCTCAGCCTCTTTGTGTGCCCGGTCAACCCAATCAAGGTCGTTGCCACTAACACAAGTATACATTGATCATATAAGTATAAAGTATAAACACAAATTGTAGCTGAGCTGCCCAAGGAAATAACCAGTGAACCCCGGGGACGCGTCCCCCCCCTTGGGCCCTAGCGTCTCCAAGACGGGGACGTCCTGGAGACGTGGGGACGGCGTCTCCCCGTCTCCGGAGGCGCCACCAGATTGCTCCCCCGCCGCTGGAGACATCGAAACGCACCGGCGTCTCCCGCGGCGGACAGTCCATTGGGACGTTTTTTAAATGAAAAAAACACATTTTTTTATTAGTTTTTTTGTTCTATTCGAGGCCTCCGCCTGCTTCACTACATTTTGGCATTTTGACTTTGTAGTTTGTACTTGTTTTGATATTCATATCATGCTACTCATTGTAATCATCTTTATGATATAAATTATAATAGAAATCTTCCATTTGCTGATTCGACAATTGTTACATTGTAGTATTGCGTATTCTACTTTCAAATTTGAAAACTTCAATGTTCAATGGTTCATTTAGTAGTTCATTGTTAAATTTTAATGTTCAATGTTCAATGTTCAAGTATATTGTTATACATCTTTTCATAACTAGCATTTTAAGTACCATATGTATAGTATATAGTATATACAGCCGCCGCCCCCCCGCCGCCATCCCCCCGCCGTCCCCAAATCGAGGCCCCTTTGTCCCCCCTTCCCGGAAACTTGTCCCCCCGTCCCGACGTCCCCCCGTCCCCGACGCCGGTGTAACATAGGAAATAACACACTTAGATATATAGTCAAAGACTCAAATGTATACAAAACTCATCGAATATGAAATCCATGACATCAAATGTTCCAAACAAATATGAAATATCAAAATATTCAAAACAATAACCAGAAGTCTATGGCTCAAAGGAGCATGCATCCTTCCTACAAATGTGTCTAAGATAGGTCCTAGTTGATGCAGTAGCCATAATCTCAAGTATTAGGGCAATTTCCCTAATGGGGTCGAGGGGCAGTGCCCCTCGTGGGGGTCTGGGGGCAGTGCTCCTAGCGGGGTCAAGGGCATTGCCTCTTGTGGAGGTTTGGGGGCAACGCTCCCAGTGGGGTCAAGGGGAAATGCCCATTGCGGGGGTTTTGGGGCAGCACCCCTAGTAGGGTCAAGGCGTGGCACCCCTTGCAGGGGTTTGGGGGCAACGCCCCCAATGAGGTCAAGGGGCAATGCCCCTTGCGGGGGTCTAGGGGTATTGCCCCCAGCGGGGTCAAGGGGCAATGCCCCTTGTGGGGGTCTGGGGGCAGCGCCCCTAGTGGGGTCAAGGGGTCAAGGGGCAATGCCCCTTGCAGGGGTTTGGGGGCAACACCCCCAGTGGGGTCGGGCAGCGCCCCCAGTGGGGTCAAGGGGCAGCGCCTTGGGCGTGCTCCCTGTTGCGATACAGGGCGGGGTTGAGGGGCGGAGCCCCTGCCACCAAGCCCAAATTAAGACCTCCAAAACCATACAAATCTTCATGGCGTACATCTTTTTGCATTCACAATAAGTAAGAAGAAAACCAAGTTTTAACTTTAAATTTCATGTAATATTTTGCATTTTTCAAACCCTGCAGCTTGCTGAGTCCTGCTGACGAGACTCGCCTACTAACAAGACTCATATTTGAAAAGTCTTGCCATGTCACCTTTTGAATTTTCAAAAGCTCGATTCCTTTATGTGGCTTGACTCCTCTTATTAAAGCGGTTGTTTGAAAAGCTCCTCTATTTTAATCGATGGTGATGTGTCTATCTCCAACGCCTTCAGTTTTTTAATTCCTGGCAAAAATAGATATGAGGCGGCTATTAATCTGTGTGGACTTTTGAAAGAACGAGTCTTGAGTTTGTAACGCCTTCATTTATTTCTGACTTGTTTTCATATTGAGTTGGCTCCTTCTGGGCTCGGTTTTCTTTTCTAAGGTGGCTTTAGATTTCTTTTATTGGAGATGGTTTTAATGAAAGCAATTTTTAGTAGTGGTGGCTAAGGTTCAAGGCGGCTCTTTTTTTTTCAGAGATTTTTGTGAATATTTGAAATGAGCAAATGGTCGACAAAACAGGGGGATGTGCTCTCCAATGTTTTTAAAAAATGATTTAAAATGATTCGCAGTATACTCTTAGGGGTTGCGTTGTCTTTATCTAGGAATTGAATTGAATTTATTAAGTGATGGCTCGATAATTTTTAGGGGAGTCTATTTGGAGTTCCTTTTCTGACATGGCAGTATTGAAGATGACCGACTTCAATGTGAATTGTTGGTTTTTGTATTTTTGGATTTTACGGTTACTCCTTGTTTTTCAAAACCTGTGCGATATGCTCCTAAAACCTTTTTCAGAAGGTCATTAATCTCAGTTGACTAGCAATGCTTGAGTGAGGTTTTACCAATGACTTCTCTCGACAAAACTTTACCTTCATTGATTCATAATCAAGATTCAAAACACTTTTGCATCTTTGAAATCCAATCTATAAGTTCTTTTGAGCTTAAACTTCCACTATAGAAGGGAGTATTTGATCTCGGTTTACTACTTATCTTTGATATAGCTCTCAGGAATCTACCTTTTGGTTCATCTACTAAGTCTTCTACTTCCAATTATTAGTCTTTTGCTTCTTCCTCATCTTCTCCACATGCACTTCTTCTCTCTATGTTCTCTCTATGTTGCCTCCATTGTATCTAATCTTGCTATAATTCTTCTCAGCATCTTTGCTAAATTTGCAACCCTAGGTGCTCTCTGTCTTCCTCTATATGCCATACCTCCTTCTCAAGCTCGCTATAGTTCTAGGACTTCTCACTCACACCCACAGCAAATTTTTCAAAGCCTCTTCCCAACACAACCCAACAAGAATCTTGCTCTGATACCACTTGAGGCAGCTAGTATTAGGGGGTTTATTTAAAAATAACCTAAGCTACTAGTAAAAAATTCAAACTTATACACATGCAATATGGAAGCAATAACTGAATGACAATAATTTTATTTTTTTGTAGCTCAACACAACATGCTTAAGAAATCACATAGTGCTACAGGACTGCTTGGAAGCTTCTATAGCCAGCCCTCTTTTATATTACAGGTGTTTTTTAAACATAACTCCCTTGACATATATTTTTTTATCAGTTCCTCTTCTTACTATCCCAGTTCATCACATACTTTGTTTTTGCCACCAGCCTTCTTTGTTACATCATTGCATATACCCTGTTCTATTTTCTTTTGATCCTTGTTCTCTATTCTCTTCTCTGCAACCTCTGTTCTCTCTCCTTTCAATTTTATTTTTCTTCTTGATTTTCTTTGTTTGAAGCATTGAACCCTCTTTCCTGTACAAACATGGCCAAGGAACCCTTTTTGCTCTCTGTAAATCTTGTCACTAGCCAACCAAGATTGCACATGCGGCCCCAGGAAGAGAATAACGCGTTGCATAGGCGGTTGTCGTTGCACCAAAAGATCGACCTGTTAATGCTCGATACAACCGCTGGATTTATACAAGATCAAGATCCACAGGAGGTGGTTAAACCATGTCACGAAGCCCAAGTGCCGCGTTGGACTATGCCTACCACAGGAAGAGGAGACCAAGGGTCACACCTTACAACAACCCCCCCCAGCGCAAGAGTGGGGTTTGAACTTGTGACCTCGGCTCTGATACCAATTGTTGCATAGGCGGTTGCTGTTGCACCAAAAGATCGACTTGTTAATGCCCGATATAGCCGTTGGATTTATAAAAGATCAAGATCCACAGGAGGCGGTTAAACCATGTCATGAAGCCCAAGCGCCATGTTGGACTATGCCTACCACAGGAAGAGGAGACCAAGGGTTACACCTTGCAACATAATGATCATCATGAGTTTGAATGACCAGAAGGAATATGAAACCCACAAGGCGAGAAGAAAACATCAAGAAAGTTTCCAACAAACTGTAAAACTTCCTTTGTCTGAGCTAGGTCAAATGCCATGAGTAGAAGGGAAAGTGAAAGGTCATGGCCAGGTGTGATATGAGCTTGCCAAAACAGCAAGGATCCAACAAACAGCCACTAAGGGTAAATAACTCTGCAACAAATCAAGGGGAAGATTCTGCAAATTGACTACATTGTCGTAGGCAATAATAATTGTTTGCAACTGCTCAACCCATGGCGCCAAGTTGGAAAAAGACACAAAAGCCCTTTGAAAATAGACAGCTATAGCTGGTGGTTCTTCCTTTAAAGCTCATGATACATCTTTTAGATTTGATTTGTATCGACATAGGCAATAATGACATATCATCTCCCAGCCAATATCTAACTCAGCTCTTAAGATATAACATTTACTGTCTTGGCTATTACCAAAACCAAGCATTTTATAACATACACATTCAGCCTGAAGCATGATATGCAGCCTTGTAGTAACAACTTGGTTTGGGTTTGTAGCAACATGATAACGATTTTAAGCACTGTTACAGATGGTTTGAAACATGTAAGACCTTGCATCCTGCCTATAGCACCTATTAAGAGGGCAAGATAATATGAGCAACAAAAATGACAAACACACAAAACTAAAGGGAAGACTGAAAAGATAAGCCACTAATATTTTGGTGACACAGGATTGCACCTGAACCTGGATGGTCTTGCATCATCTTGTCTTGTCCCACAGGACAGATATCTTCAAAATGTGGGAACTTTAGATTGTGTAAAAGTTCAGTGCACATATATAAATCATCATTATATGTTGTAATTATTTTCTCACTCCACATGACTTGGTTCGCTAGAGTCTTATTGATTTGTAACTGTTTTGCTTTTCTCATCTAACTGAATTCATAGTTTCCTTGTGTTTGAATGCAGAATTCTCAACATGTGCTTGTACTTTTCCTATTAGCAATAAGCTTACCTTCTATAATCGATTTAACCCATTTAATGGAGAGTATATGGCAGAGAGATTTTGGCAGCATTTTTACTTAACTTTTTTATCTAGGTGTTTGTGAACTCATATCATAAATAGAAAACTTCAAGAAAAAATGTTTAAGCTTAGTCTCATTTCTTTTGGGTGTTAAGTTGTTTAACATATCTGATGGTTCTCTAGGAGCTTACCAGTTTCTGTGGCTTTGCAGTAATGCTGGTGATGTTTAACAAAGCGGTTCTATCATCGTACAACTTTCCTTCTGCTAATGTCATCACATTGCTTCAGGTAGATCCCCTTTTCCCAATCTGATGGATTAATCCTGCAAGCGAATAATTATTGCTGTTTCTGAATTTCAAAGGAAGCTACATTCATCTCCTTGTTGGAATCTTTAACATGATCCTTTCAAAATATGATTCCATGGTTGAATACTCAACTACGTTGAATCAAAAATCCAGTGGGCATGGCATCAGCTCACGTAATATTCCATGCTGTGGTGAAAGATTGAAATCCCTCGAGGAAGTTGCACAAGGTTCACTTCAAATTTGGTTCTAGTCTATTATATGTAAATGTTATGTGTTGGTTGTTCAATGTAAGGAATGGTGTAGTTTTTTGAGATCTTCTGTTTTGAGTTAATTCATATCAATAAAAAAGCAATGATAGCGATTCAGAAAGTCTTGTTTTGCATCTGATAATCAAATCTGAAATTTATTTTATTACCCATTTATTATTTGAGAGGAATATATGATTCTACCTAGACTGCATTGATTTATCTTGCACTTTTAAGGATCGCTTTTGTTCAATATTTTTTTAAATATTTGCATTTCACTTCAGTAATGCTTTTCTCCAAAATATTGTATGATATGCTTAACCTTTTATGAATTGCAATGAGTTACTTAGGCAACTTTGAAGATTTGAAATGTAATTTGCAGGAATAATACATAATGTTTAGTTTATTCCTCTTACAAAGCTAACCTTGGTCCTCTTTTAAAAATTTGCTAACTAATCATGCTATAATTGGGGAATTTTCCACTGTTTTCTTTCATAGAATTTTGATTATTTTGTCATTGCGTCTATAACCAAGAATGGTTCTTGATATATCTGCAGATGATCTCTTCAACTGTATTTTTATATGCAATGAGGTCATGGAATATTATTTCCTTCAGGACAGTTGAAGGGAGAAATACCATGACGGACACATCTTCTAAATTGTTTTTGTCTCTGGAAACTTTTTGGCGCACATCACCTCTTTCGATTGCTTATTTACTATACATGGTAAAGCACTGTACATTTTCAAATCGTCTTTTAATTGTTGTTTAAAGAAGTTCCTTTTATACAATCTATTAAAGTATTAGGCAAAATGCTTCTCACTGGATGTTTGAAATTTTGATCTTCTTGCAAGAAGATTGTTGGCATGGCCTCAATTCGTGGGGTTAATGTGCCAATGTACACAACACTGAGACGGACAACTGTGTTCTTTACAATGATTATTGAATACTTTCTTTCAGGACAGAAGCATTCAACTCCTATAGTTGGCAGGTATATAATAGTTTCTGCACTTCTGTTCTATCTAATAATTTATCACAAGGCTTGCACAAAAAATCATTTTTTTTTTCAATATATATTCATTCATAGCTCATTCAAGGAATTAATTAATCACTTTCCTTGTGGCTTATACCAAGGTTTTCATCAGTGTGGGTTTGATTTTGTTGGGAGCATTTGTTGCTGGAGCTAGGGACTTGTCCTTTGATTTTTACAGCTATATGATAGTTGTAGTTTCCAACATAACTACAGCAATATACCTAACAACCATAGCTCGCATTGGTAGTATTTTGAGCCTTACAAATTTTGTGATTCTGTTTCTGTTTATTCATATGGTGCCGACAATGCTTCAAGAGTTCCATTGTTCAAGTTAATTATAAACTCTTTGATGCTATACAGGGAAATCTAGTGGTCTCAACAGCTTTGGTCTAATGTGGTGTAATGGTAAAGCAAGTTTGCTTATTATTTTCTTTATGCAGCCTAAAGATTAGTGATGCTTAGTGTTAATGGGTTTTTCAAGTGTGACAAAATGCTTATTTTTATCATAGAAAGGATCTAAATGGATTTTTATTTGTTTAGGGGAAAACTTGTTTTATGCTGTATGCTAATAGTCCATGGTCATTTTTAGGCTTGATATGTGGACCTTTACTTCTTCTATGGACATTCTTTAGTGGTGAGCTGGAAATGACGATGCACTTTACACATTTGTATTCGCCAGTATTTCAGGTGCGTTAGTCTCACTGGTTATACTTTGAGAAAATATCATTTTGTTCTCTACAGGGAGGAATATGTATGTATGTTCAACCATGTATAATTCTTATTTAAAATATGGTGTTGATAAGAAATATCCAACAGTGGTTGTGGGCAAAATGTTGATGGGCCACATAGAGTTCTTATTTATGCTAATGAGTTTGCAAAATGTATAACATAAAATTAAGGTCATATGAATTTGTTAATGCATTCTTCATGGATTATTTTCTGGTTCCGACTATAGGGTAAATGTTCTAGATTTTTAATTCAAAATTTGTAAAATGCATGAGCATTAGTCCCTTTGGTGTAAATATATTCCTTAGCTTTGAATCTTCCCGAATTTGAAGAGTCCTTAATATTGCAGGTTATGATGCTGCTATCCTGTACAATGGCATTTTGTATTAATTATTCAATATTTCTAAATACAACTCTTAATTCTGCCCTTACACAAACTATATGTGGTAATTTGAAGGTAAGTTCCTTGGTTTTCTTTGATTTTATTCACATCTTTGAAGGTGGGTCCATTTAGCATCTCCTTTAAAAATTTTCTGATTTTTTTCGTAGATTACAAGTTAGTTACTCTCACATTGTGCAAGTTTTAATAATTCCTTTAAACTTTTGGAATTTTAGGACTTTTTCACCATAACCATTGGCTGGCTTTTGTTTGGTGGATTACCTTTTGATTGGGTAAATATTTCTCAATTTTTAATATTCCAGATTTTTTTATTGTTAGCAGCTCCTTTCTGAGAAGCTCATAGAATTTACTGACATCTGATTACCATTATATATGAACAATGGTTTAAACTTTAAACATATCTTGGAATTGTTTGGACTCAGAATATATTTATTTGAACCCTCCTAATATTGTACTTTTCTTGAGCAGCTGAATGTTGTCGGCCAGTCTCTTGGGTTCTTTGGCTCGAGCGTATATGCTTACTGCAAAATCAAGGGGAAGTGAAGATGATCACTATTGTTTCCTACAAGGTCGGATGGAAATAGGCATTAGGGTTGTTTTTGACATACAGTTTTGCATACAAAAAACCATGACCTTGTAATAGCATGAATTTAATTGCTAACTGCACTGCACCTGCTGATGTTGAGTCAAATGACTGTTACCAAGTTGGATTATATATTTGTTGATTCCGAATCATCCTTCAGGTCACATCTTTCACTTATTACAAAGTTGTATGTGTTAAAGCTTTTTTCTCCCCCCCTTTGTTTGCCACGGACATGAAATGTCTTATGGTACTTGGTTGTTTTCAAGATTAATTTACCAATAACAGAAGTCTTGATTTTTCTCCATGAATAGGGATGACAATTGTTTTTCTTGGACTAGTTCTTCTATTATGTACATTTCACTTTAGAATGAACATTGACATCCTTGTTTCATGGTTATCCCTCAACTTACCTAAGAATATTAATTGCAATCTCCTGCATGCTCTATTCAACCTCCTCACCTTTCTGGAATCATAGCTTTTATACTGTAAGCATTGGATTTTTTGAAAGTGAAACAGGCGTAAAAGCGTGCGGTAGGCTGTTCAACCAGGCAATCTGGAAAGTGCAAATTCAGAGTTAATTTGTCTTTATTCAGCAGGATATTGGCACTAATCAAGGAATAGATTGCCTTCAGGTAGGCTGTCCAACCAGGCAATCTGGAAATTGCAAATGCAGAGTTAATGTGCCTTTATTCAGCAAGATATTGGCACTAATTGGAAAGTGCCAATCTGGAAAGTGCAAATTCAGAGTTAATTTGTCTTTATTCAGCAGGATATTGGCACTAATCAGGAATAGATTGCCTTCAGGTGGGCTGTCCAAGCAGGTAATCTGGAAAGTGCAAATGCAGAGTTAATGTGCCTTTATTCAGCAGGATATTGGTACTAATTGGATTCTATTGACTTGCTCAAGCCTTTTTTTTTCATTTCTTTTAGCAAATTCACATTTAGTTGTCAATTACCGGACATTTGATTGCTTTTTCATTTCTTATAAGTGATAATACCTTCAAATGGTATATAAAAAAGTTAATTACTACAAAGTATAAATTGCACAATTAAAGAAACAATTTTGAAGTTCTGTTTTCAGGTGTATATGAAGAGTTTATATGAATGAGGCTAAATATGTGAAAGTGCTCTTAAAAATAAAATAAAATTTGGAGTACTATAAAATATTTTATCTCTACGTACCATGAACATTTTAGAGACCATGTTAGACATCAAATCATCTTCTAAATAATAAAGACCATGTTCGAAATTTCTTCCCTTGTCTTCTTGATCTAAAGTCCATTGCGGTCTTTATTATTTACTTTCTGAAATCATTCACTTAGGTTCAAAATGCTCCACTTCAAAGCTACTAAGATCAGGGGTTTTGTTATTGTTTTTGATTAGGTAAGCAGGGTTTTGAAGGGCCCTGACCCTTGTACAATAAAAAGATGGATCATGAAGCACAATTGACAACAATTAACAAGAAAAAACAAGAGAGATCCGAAGAAACAACAAGACTAACAGACCTACCAGCCCACCAAAATCATGGTGGTTTAAAAAATTGTTCCAAAGATCTTTGTTTTATCTCTAAACAAGGATCCTTCTCCTCAAAACTAACTCTTTTGGGGAGGAGATGAGGCATGCAATCACTGGAACAACCTTCCCCCATCTTCAAAGCATCCGATGGGGAAAACTCTTTAAGATCAGCTTTTACAACTTCCCGACACATAGGAGTAAATGAGTCCTCCTTAGCAGATTGCTGATTATCTATCTTCTTCCTACTAGGAGAAAATGAGTCCTCCTTAGCAACTTGCTGGTTGCCTTTCTTCTTCCAAACAAAGTGTTGTTTCTTGTTCTTGTGACAAGAAGTGGATGAATGATCCACTTTACCACAAGAAAGATAAAGAACAGGGGAGTCTTAAAAGTCTATCTGCTTAACACAGACACCAAATTTGGAGGACAAGGTAACCTGAGTGGGTAGTAGCATATAACAACTGCTTTCTAAACTTAGTGATCTTATTAGTAGCAATGTATTGCCCAAAAGAGTTAGCAATAGACATGAAAATCTTTTCATTCCAAAATTCCAAGGGAAGCCCATGTAAACGAACCCAAATAGGAAATTTGAAGGAATCAACCATAGGATTGAAACTTGGCGACCAGCTTTGAAGAGTTAAACTATTTAACCCCCAAAACCAAGGGCCATCAATCAAGACCTTAGTGCAATCCTCTTGACATGAAAAGGAAAAAAGAAAAAAACCATTCAACATAGCAAGGACCTCAACCTTGCCACGAAGCTTCCAAATTTGAAATATCCATCTGCGAACAATGTCAATATTGTGATGATTACCACAAAATCTCCCAACAAGCGAGTGCCTTAACCAATCAACCGTCTCCTCAAGGAGAGAATCGGGAATATCAATAGTAATCTGCATAGCCTCTATATTGTAAGGTGCTAGAATACTCATTAGAACAACCTTTCTCCACCCCGCTAGGGGTAAGAACAACAATTAGAGGAATAACAGGCTTAGAAATGACAGTAGATGGAGGAACAACTACATCCACCAACGATTGAGGTCTGCACACCTCTAGATCAGGAGAAACAACAACCAGAGAAGAAGCAACAACTTCATCCACCAAATGGTTGAGATTTCCACACTTCCAAATCAAGAGAAAAGGGATGAGGAAGGACAAAATCCAAACTATCCTTCGTGTAGGGTAGGGCACCTCTAGAGGGGAAAAGGAAACCTTTCCTCAAACCCAAAAATTGTGCACCATCAGTTACCTTAGTCACATGCACTTCAACAAGCTTTTTCGCCTTCTGACGAGCCTCCAATAAAAAAACCATGAGGAACTCCTCTTCATTTGGGGAATCCCCATCATAAGACATGGTAGGAGGGGAAATAGGGTCTTCAACCTCCCACCCAACATCTGTCTCCTCACAATTTGAATCAGCTAGTTTAGCTTTGATCTGACCCACATAACATTTGAATCATCTGCCTCTTCACCATCCTTGTTCGCAGCAATTGAGGACGAGCAACTTGCAACAACTAGGGTTTTAGGAGTTGAATGCTCGTGCTTTCCTCCTTTCAAATTTCTCATCTCTTTACTCCATCAAAAGTTTGTCATTCAATTGAGGTTTTGTTATTGTTTGAGATATTATTATCCTTGCCTTTTCTTTGGCATATAGACATTCAAATTGCCAATACTTTTTCAAAAGGAAACCTGAGAACATTACATCTTTTTTCATAGACTAAAAGCAAATCTTCAAATGTTTGTGAAGCTTGTTTGTTAAAATTGATTTCAAGAATCTTAATGGAGAAAAACTCTCTCATCTTCATCATTCCAAAATTATGGATTAGAATAAATCTTAAGAGTTTAAAATACTTGAACATTGAATTACTCAATATTTCTCTAAAAAATTCAACTTCTTCATCATGGCACAAAAATTTATTCCCTAGTCTTAGATGAATTTAATAGTTCTTAGTTTCTTTTTCCATTTAATTCTAACTCTTGAGGACTCTTAGGACCAATGGCCTTCAACTTGTTTTGAAAATTCCCCTCATTGAAATTTGTTCTGGTAATAAGGATACATAATAGATAGGTTCTAGTTCATGTTAGTGTTTCTTAGATCAGATTAAACAATGAAAGCACTTAATAATATTGCAACACACAAGACAATGAACACAACAAGATACCCTGGGAAAACCCTCCTCTTGAGGGAGAAAAACCCAGCAAATGAATCTCTTATATAAAGTGAAACAAGAGCAGAAATCTGCTTACAACTTAGGCCCAACAATGGCCAATTCTTGATACAAAGAAATCGCCCTTCTTCTAGATGCAAACTAGTAATGAATATGATATCTTCCTTGAATCAAATCTGCTGCTAAGAAAGTGCGAATTCTGCTCTGCTCTTAATTGCGAACTTGCTTGAATGAATAAATGATTTACAATAACAAGAAGACCTTGTATAAATACAAGAGAGGCGCCTCTTCAAGTTAGGTCGGCCCCTTAAAGAAAAACATAAATAATAATAAATACAATTAGGGTCGGCTCATGAACAAATAGAAAATGCGAATTCATTAGGGTTGGCCCTTTGTCATTAATAAAAGTTGTAGACATGAATTAAATAGCCGAAGGCTACTTATTTAATTCATGTTCTTCTCCTTGGAATTTGTGCAAAGGAAGTGCAGCCCATAGCTGCTATAACATCAATAGTTCAGACATACATTATAGTTGTTCATCTCAAGGGTAACATGCTCTTATTAAATAGATCGCAAAATCTTTGAATGTGGATTTTACAAAAATGCAAACAATAACACAAAATTAAATGATTGGTGGCATAGATATATTATTTGGAAGCAAAACGTCATTTTTTTTTACGTTTTTAATGTTGTAGTATATATAATTTTTATTTTTGTTTTTTGACAAAATATTCATCTTAAATGTGGAACAATCCTCCTAATTTTTCTTTTTATTTATAAAAGGGCAAACACTTTTGACTTGGAGTTATGAACTAGTGAGATCACAAATAGGAGACCTCATCCCTAATATAAATGTTCAACAATAACACCCCAATGGGGTTTGAACCTTGATGGCAGAATAACTACCAAAGACAAAATTTCGAGTCCATACCAATGAAAGTGGTGATTTATTTGCATCAATGTTTTGGATCACATTTCGTGTTCCATTATCAGAATGAAATAGAGTTGAAGAAGAAGAATAAGAGATTGTAGACCAAGACAAATTAAAAAGAGATGGAATAAGAGGACATGGTTTTGAGGGAAGGGCATCCTGTACAAAGCATGTTGCATGAGAATCAAGATTAGAATTGAGATGTTGCATGAGAATCAAAATTAACTTTTTTTAATGATTGGGTAGAAATTGGTGGACAATATTTAAGCTCAAAAACCAAAAAAAGAGACTACAATTATATTATTATAGTTTCTAAAAAGAATTACAACCTTTTTATATTTATTATTAAAAATATATTAAAAGAAAATAATAAAAAAGAAACAAAGAAATAATCAAAAGATGAAAAAAACTATATATTAATAACTCTCAAAAGAATAACCTCTATATATATAAAATTAAAAAAACTACATATAAATAGGATAAGAATATTATCTTATCGTTACCTTATTGAATTCTATCTCTAATTAGTAAATTATCTTCTTTATTTAAGAAAACACACTCTTTTAGATATATAATTATGTAAAGAAATATGATAATCTATCTTATTAAAATAGTTTATCTTCCATCTTATATAAACTTAGAAAGATTTAAAATTCAATTAAGAGACCTCTAGAATTAACTTATTAATTAAATGTAAATGTAAATTAATAGATAATAAGAAAGATCTATGCTTTTTTGGAGTATATTACTTTCACTCATATTCCTCGAGAATGGATTGGTGTTGCTGATTGCTTGGAATTTGGTGGATCGGGGTCAACTACCCTCAGATTTGTCTCATCAATTGGATCACTTGGTTGAACTTGATAGGGCCATTTAATGCCCTTGCTTTGTAACGTTTCCTTGTTTTAATAAATTTTTTACCCCTCCTTGATGTTAAAAAAAGAAGAAAGATCTATCTTATTAAAAAAAATAAGATAACTATATAAAGATATATCTTATAAAACTATAATAAGATATACTACGAAAATATAAAAATTAATTAAACAAAATAAAAGAACTAAAGAATACAAGATATCTTTATGAATATAAAAGAAGAAAAGATTATCTTCAAAAATATAAAAATAAATCTTTGTATTTATTCTTAATTAATATGATTAAAATGATTATATGTAAGATAAAAAGAAATAAAAAAAATCTTTATAAATATAAGAAGTCTTCAAAATTAAAAAGCGATCTTTATGATTTTTTTTGTATATATAATATACAAAGATGCAAGATATCTTTGTCAATGGGGTTGTGCTTAAATGGCAAGACCATATGGTTCTGAAGATGGATATCTATGTTTGAATCCCCAAAGGTGACATCTTAAGTTGGAATTCCAAGTGGTGGTGGTGGCTCTTAGACTTCCATTATGACTTCTTAGTTGAATAAGTGGTTCTAAATTGAAAATCTTTAAGGGGAGGAGGTCCCCCTTGTGACCTCTATTGGTGTGGGGCCAATCTAAATATTCCCCTTATCAATCCAAAAAAAACAGATAAAGATGCAAGATATCTTTATTTTAAAAGGAGAACTTTTCTAGTTCTTATATTTATTGATATGTATTCTTTACTTTTTTCTAACCTAACAGTAAATTTAGAAATTCTAAATAATTACGTTTAAAAATTTATTTAAATCTTTTTATATCTTCTTAACAAAAAAATTAAAATTTTTTTTTTTTATAGCTTAGATAAAGATATCTTATAACTTTATAAAAAAATCTTTTTAAGGATAAATAAGTTAAGAATAAAATTTATTTCCTTTAATTAAATAAAAAGGGCTTAACAAGAAATTAATTCTTATATTATAATTATAAGAAACAAAGATAACAACTTATTATCTCATATTATATTTTATAACAAAGCTATATCTAATTTTATAAAACTAGCAAAATTAGAAGTTATGAAATAACTTAAAAAGTTTTTTAACTTATTGACTTTTAATTGAACATCTTAACAAGTTTATTTATTTATTTTTTAATATGGTTATAAATAATTTTTTGTTGTTAGTTATAACTTTAAATGACCATATAAATGTATGTAATCTTAATGCGACTATTTTTAATTTTATTAATTTTAATGGTAATAAAGATAATTTTAAGAATGTCTACTTATACGACAAAGAATATTAGAAAGATCTTCATAATTGTAAGAATATAAACAATAATGTAAAAATAACTTAAATAAATTAAATACAATAAGATGAAAGGAATAAGAGAGAAGGAATAAATACCAAAGATGAAGAGAAAACAAAGCAAAAGAGATAGAACATAAAAGAACAAAAAGAAAGAAGAAAGGAAATTGGCATGGGAAAGAGATGAGAAAGAATGAAAGAGAGAAGTAGAGAGGGGGATAGGTAAGGAAGTGACAACTTAGAGGAAGAACTAGGGAACACAAGGAGAGGGAAGAGAGTGAAATGGAAGGAGACTAGGTTGGGGAAATGAAGAGTGGGGGTGGTGGGGTAAGGGTGGTGGGGCTGGGTAGAGGGGCATGTGGTGAGAGGGGGGGAGAGTTAGGAAGGGGGTAGATAGGGGGTTTTGAAGCTAGATAAAAGAGGTTTCCAAGAGGAACTCAAGGTCCACCCTTTGTTGTGGTTAAGATTCAAGTGGTGATATTGATCTCAATGGCTTTCTTAAGCTTCTTGTTGAAAAAGTTGCTTTCTATGGATAAGATTTGAGTGTTTTCAAGAAAAATATGGTGTTTGGTTGAGAAAGAGTGGTTGGATAGGGTGAGTTTGATAGCTCAAACTCATGCTTGATGTCTGCACAGTGCTCTTTGATTCTAGTTTTGAAAGATAGAACATTTTCACCTATGTATGGTATTCCATAAGACCAAACGACCTTGTAGACACCAGAATCAAGGTATAGATGTCCTTGTGGTCTTTGGGGGATGAGATGTGGTTTCTAAAGGTTGAGAAAGGTTTGAAAGCACAAAAAATGCCCTTTTTAAGAAATATTTTTACAATTTTTTTGGGAAAACCCTTCAATCTAAGGGAGGGTGGTAATGGGATGGATGAAGGGCTAGGTGGACTTGGGTTTGGAGAAGAATATTAATTTTATTTGGTTGAAATTTCTAGATATTTGTTTGTTTCTATAACCATTCAAGAGGAAGACATGGAAAAGAACAACACCACAACTTAACCATCATACTATGCCACTATTGGTAGGAACAATCCCTCTATTTCATTTTTGTGAAAGGGATGAGATTTTTTTCTAAAATGGAACAATTTGCATACATTATTTACATTAATGATCGATTTTATTCAAACATTCTTTATGTTGGTCTATAAAATGAGATCTGTCAAGCTTCAATGTAAAGAAGCGAACTTTTAATATTCCAAAAAAATAGATTTAAAAAGTAATATCAATCTTAAAAAATATTTAAACTTTTGATACTATTAGAAACTTGTTTAAAATTCGTTTTAATGATCATGCAATAACTTAATTTGTATTACTTATGTTCCATTGGATGAAAAAACTTTAAAAAATTGTAGTCATTTCTAATCACCAAATTTTCTTAATTATGTGAAGAAGTTCTATAATATTAAATATTTATTCATTTTATAAATTACACATAGTTGAAGCTCATGGCATAATTTTTTAAAGTATTAACATGCTTTACATATTCAAGAATTATTGTATAATGTTATAACTTAAACAAGAGATAATGACATAAATGAAGACTATTTTCTTTGCTTTTATGGGCATCCAATTTTTTCCCTTAAGTAAGATAGCTAGCCCATTCCCAAATTTTTGCTTACAACTAATCTAGTTTTTTTAGAAAGTTGAGAATTCCAAGAAACAAAATGTTTTCCATATTCTAGATAATCTATGATAGTCAACTCTTGTTTGAAATGTGGAAAGTTGCACATAGCTTTACAATTTTTGATATTTGGGTGACTTTATTCATCTTTAAAAAAAGTCCAAATTGTATCTCACATGTATTAATCTTTACTTCAATTTTCATATACTTATCACACTAGACCTAAATGATTTTTTCCATATTTTTCCATCTCAACAATGATTTTTTCTTAGTTTGAAGTTTTCTTGTTTTTTTTACGTTGTTAACATTTAATTTTAATGTCTTATTTTCCTTTATTTCAACCACATATCTTATATTATTTGGAAGGTTAATTTTTTGTGTCAATATTAGTTGAATGAGTGGATGTTTTGAGATCCATTCAATAAAAAATATTTGATATATACCACTAGTTTTCCCTCCTTTTCCTTTTGCATTCATGGTTTTATCCCCCTCTATTTCCAACCACATATCTTATACCTACATTATTTGGGATGTTAATATTTGTCATTGATTATTAGTTGAATGAGTGGATGCTTTGAGACCTATTTAACACATTCTTTGATATATACAACTGGTTTTCCTTTCTTTTCCTCTTGCATTTGTGGTGTTACTTTTAGCACCATCTTATTAGAATGTACTATTGTGTCTTCTTTTTACCCTTTCATTCATGATTTTTCTTTTAGCACTATCTTATAAGAATGTGCTATTGTGTCTTATATTTACCTTCTCATTCATGGTTTTGCTTTAGCATCATCTTATTAGAATGTGTCTTTGATACTCTCGATACCCTAAAGTTGTCCTAAATCATTATAGTCAACCTTGTTGAAGATAGTCCTTAATCCTTGTAGGATGATGAAACAATGTTAAGGCATCCCTTGTGCAATTTTATTGTTTGATTTTCAACATTATTGAAATATAACATTATGTTTCTTCCTTTTGATTAGATCCCTTTATTATTTTTAAGATAAATGATCAATTGCTACAATTATATTTTTATATATTTAAAAATGGTCATTTATTTTTTAAGAACCTAAAATTGAATTATGAAAATTTATCAATTTTTTATCCTACTACAAAAATACAATCAATGTATCCCATTAACATGATGATGCCTCTTCAGTTTTGGACTCCTTTCTTCGAGTCTATTGGGAATGCTATTGGTAGGTTTGTTATGGTTGACTCATCTTCTCTTATCTATGATCATCCTACTTTCGCTTGCATTCTTGTGGACGTTGATACCTCAAAATATTTACCCGGGGAGGTAATTTTGATGGTGGGGACTAGACCATGGTCTTAGATTCTTGATTATGAAGGCCTTCCTTTCCGTTGTAGGAGATGTTTTTCTACAGGTCATTTGGCTGCAAACTGTTAGAAATCTCATTGGAGCTATGCTACTTGGTGGAAAGATGCTCTTCATGAGCATCTTACTATGGGTGAATCTTATGACGATTCTAGAAAAAGGTTCAACATACCAATAAGTAATATAAATTCATATATTACCATCTATGAGAATTATATATACAAGTAAACAAGATATGGAGATAGCGACTAAGGTTGCAGTTTCCATTGGTAGGTAATCCTATGTATGTATATATGCATAATAGTATACAAAGTTAATTAGATCTCAACCAATACTATTGTTTTTATGGCTACACAGACCATTGATGATACTTCCAGAACCGGACCAATACGAACTATTGTAGGAAATTATTTAAAACCACTTAATACAGAATCTGGTAAAGTTGCTCCCGGATGGGGAACTACTCCTTTTATGGGTATTGCAATGGCTCTATTTGCAGTATTCTTATGCATTATTCTGGAGATTTATAATTCTTCCATTTTATTAGACGGAATTCCAGTTAGTTGGGGCTAGAAAAACTAGAAAATCCGCCCGGATCCCGAGTTCATCCAAAAGAAAAAGAATTAAGAAAGAAAAAATTTTGAATAGCTTTCATTTTTAGGTTATTACGTTCCGGTAGTTTGATCGTGTAATTACTTTTATCTAAGGATTTTTGGAATTATGGGTGTGCGACTTGTTAAAATTGATCTCTATTCTAGTACAGAAAACCTGTTTGAGAATCTCTATACGTGTAATTCCTCCATAACTAGAATTTATCGAACCTTTGATATGTTGTACATAATTTTCAATGCAATTATATATTCTCTCATCTTCTCGTAGATCTTCGGAATAATCCCTTTCTTCAAACCAAAGGGAACAATGGTTTTGAGTAAAACCAAGTCTAAAACCAAGTGGATTTATTTTGTTTCCCATACATATTTTTTTTTAGTACTTTTTTTGCAAGTAGTAGTATATTTGCGACATAAATGGATTATGCTTCCATCTATTTGGATATTTTGTTTCTATTTTTTTACCATAATTGAGTTAGAGTCATCTAAATCCTCCAATGTAATACTTATATGACAAGTAGGTTTCTGTATTGGATAACCGCGTCCCCGAGCTCTAGGTCGAAATCTTTGAAAAATAGGACCTTCATTCACTTCAGCCACAAGGACAAATAAAGAGCCCTTATCTATATTCATATTGTGATATGCATTTGCGGCTGCAGAACGAAGTAATTTTAATATGGGATAACATGCTCTATGAGGCATCCAATTCAGTATTGAAAGTGCCTCCATATAGGTACAACCACGAAGTTGATGAGCTACTCTACGTGCTTTATTAGAAGACATACGTACATGTTTAGCTACAACTCGTATTTTTCTAGTTGAAGCCCTATTTATAAATTTCATCTTCATCCTCCACAATGAATTAATGTATACTATTTATAATACAACGATACTTTTTTTATTGTTTCTTGCTTTTTTTTCTTTTGTTGCTTTTATTTTATTTTATTTTTTTATCGTTTTTTGATTTTTTATCCTTTTTCGCATGTCCCTGAAAAATGGAAGTAGGTACAAACTCTCCTAATTTGTGGTTTATCATACCATTTGTTATAAAAATGGGTAAATGCAAAAGAAAGGAATTTTGTATTGCCGTGGATAGAGAGAGGTGTTCCGGTAATATTGTTTGGATTATATTATATGTCTAAGGTTTAATATTGAATTCATTTCATAAGTTTTCCCTTACTTAGTGTGTGTTAACATAAAATTTGAAATGTCTTGACCTTTTCGGAACAGGTTCAATTCAAATAGCATTAATTTAAAACACCTTCTCCTTTTTTTTACACTCTTTTAAAAACCTAAGGACTTAATCGTATAGATATAGAAAATACAAGATTTCTAATCATAGCAAAAGAAAGGAAACGGATACTCAATTGAGAATGAGTAAACATAATTTTATGCATAAGAATTATATCTTATATATGCAGATAGAATCGTGTGGAAAGCCGTATTCGATGAAAGTCGTATGTACGGTTTGGAGGGAGATCTTTGATACCTTTAGAGATCCACCCTACAATATGGAGTTAAAAAGCCGAAATAAGTAATTATTAGTCTTTATGAAATCAATTTATGAACCTCTCTCTATCCAATTTATGATCCGTCTTATTATAAGATTTTTTGTTTGGTTAGGGATCTTTTCTAGAGCGGTAATCAATATATGTCTGTTTTGGTTAAATGACATGTAATTGTGAGAGTTGGGAAGGTAGCTGACCTTTTGTCCATTCTCGCAGCAATAAAAACATATTCATGTTTTTTTCAATTTGCGTTATTTCCTCGCTCAATGGATTGATGACCACTCGCTACCAATGAGGAAGTGCTTTTCATCCCACATCAAGGTGATTGGATTTGCACTAATGGAAACCATAAATTTCATCCCCGGTAAGAGTAGATGATAGATCTGTACTTTTTAACAGAAGGAAAGTTCTTCTTGCTTCTTGTTAGAGCAATTTCCTGGTCCGTTTCAGCTTCTGATCCAAACGAGTCGCACATACACCCTAGCACATACTCCTTTACGCTGAGGACATCCTCGAAGAGCAGGAGATTTTGTTCTATTTTCTATTGGCTGTCTCACGTTTCTTATAAGTTGTTGAATAGTCGGCACTTTGCATTATATTTGAAATTGAATGGTTCGGATTCATCCTAACCAACTATATAGAAAGTATAAACTATAGAAACTATAAACTGTATAAATAAAATTGAGAAAATCATTCTTTAAAGAGAGACAATGGCATATTCTAAATGTTGAGATAAATGCCATGCTATAAATGATCCCAATTTAAGAATTATTCTTTATTTAACTAAAGGAGTTAATACTTAATATGATGAAATAAGGAATTTCATTTAATGGTAGAAATAACTAGCCTGGGAAGGAATTCAGGGATTCGATAATCAAGAAAATGAAAATTGTCTGAATTAACAGAAGTAAATGATCTTTGCGAAAAAACTATTTATGATAGAAAAAAAGAGTCATCTTATATAATGTTGTTATGATAGAAAAAAAGAGTCATCTATATAAATATTGTTATGATAGAAAAAATGAGTCATCTATATAAATGTTGTTATGATAGAAAAGATAAATGTTTTTATGATAGAAAAAAAGAGTCATCTATATAAATATTGTTATGATAGAAAAAAAGAGTCATCTTATATAATGTTGTTATGATAGAAAAAACGAGTCATCTATATAAATGTTGTTATGATAGAAAAGATAAATGTTTTTATGATAGAAAAAAAGAGTCATCTATATAAATATTGTTATGATAGAAAAATACATTAATGTAGATAAATGTTGTTATGATAGAAAAATAGAATCATCTTATATAATGTTGTCCTATTACGAGGGATAATTCCATTCATTTTTTTAAATTGGAGTTGCCAAAATAGTCATGATCATGCTACACTCTAGAATGACGAACCATTATCGGTTTGTTTGAACGTCTTTTGAACTTTTGGTACGCTGGTCTATATTAAAAAGGTTCATTATAGAAAAACTATTTATGATAGAAAAAAAGAACAACTTTGCTTATTAGAAACTACTAACGTTATAAGATCATACAGTAATAGCAAAGAAAGACATTGAAAAAACTTTTGGTCATTTGTATTGTTTAGTTCAAACCATATACCCGTTATTATTGTTAAATATACATGTATATATTCTAATATTATCTAACAATGTGAGAAATTATGAGTTTTTGTCCTCCATTATAGGATAGAATGTTCATTGAAAGGTTGATACGTATCAACCTTCTAATGACACGTTAGACTTTATCTTTTATGGTGGGTATGAAATGACATTTCAACTAATTTTATTATAAATGTAAACCCCCTAGCCTCTTTTTTTCACGATATACTCTACTCTAGGTATACTCTAGGTATTTGCTTATTAGATCTACTTTTAATGACCTATATATTCCGTTATCATTATCATTTTGATAATTCATTAATCCAATTGGAAGAGGATTATAACTGGATAAATCTTATCCATTTTCATTGGAAACTGGGAATTGATGGATTTTCCATCGGACTTATTTTATTAACGGGATTTGTAACTACTTAGTATTCTTAAGAAATAGCCAATGGTCTTATCAATACCAAGGTTATATATATATGTTGTTGATATATATATGGAATTATCTTGTTTATGGCTCGTATTACCGGGCAATAAGAGATCAGTGAAGTCTCATCACTGGATGAAAAATTGGAAATAGAACTTGGCCGGTTAACCATCCAACTGCGGTACTTAGCAGAAATAAAAGGTTGCCGCTATACCTAAACAACATCATGTTCACTAATCTCGGAAACACAGATTTACTGAAAAGGGCAGGATTCAGCAATTGGAGAGCTACTCCAAGAAAAAACTCTATTGCAGGATTGTTAATCCAAGGGAACAATAGATTGGAGAAGAGTATTCTAATCAAAAGAAATAAGAAGACTGGCACAAACATTAGAGTCATCGTGTGAGGTTTAAATAACACTCTATAAATAGGGGAAAGATAAATCGATGAAAAGACTATAAATTGACCCACAAAAGAACCACTAAGAATCAATTTTCCCGTAGGAATTATTTTATTATTATTATTCCTGTCAACTATTTGATCCCGCAGTAATATGGACCTGACATAATACATCTGAGCTGGACCAATTGGCAATGTCGCTAAGAAACCGTAATAGAATCCAAACAATATTACCGGAACACCTCTCTCTATCCACGGCAATACAAAAGCAGCTAAAGCAGTTATCATAAGTAACCCTCCCGTTTTTTATAAATTAATTGGTTAGAAATTATAGAATTGATTCTATATTTGATCATAGAATCTTGTGTTTTTTGAATGAGAAAGTGGAATAGAATAATCAGTAGAGTTCCATTAAACACGGTTTCCAATGGGTAGAACCTCCTCAGGGAATATAAGGTTTTCATGAGGCTGATCCTGAGCCGCCATCCAAGCACGAACCTCCTGGGAAACAAAAATATGAGTCAAGTCAATATTTTGACCATTGTTAGTATTGATTCTTCCAAAAAATAGAATGAAAACCTCTCTATAAGACCTAATATAGACCAGCGTACCAAAAGTTCAAAAGACGTTCAAACAAACCGATAATGGTTCGTCATTCTAGAGTGTAGCATGATCATGACTATTTTGGCAACTCCAATTTGAAAAAATGAATGGAATTATCCCTCGTAATAGGACAACATTATATAAGATGATTCTATTTTTCTATCATAACAACATTTATCTACATTAATGTATTTTTCTATCATAACAACATTTATATAGATGACTCTTTTTTTCTATCATAAAAACATTTATCTTTTCTATCATAACAACATTTATATAGATGACTCGTTTTTTCTATCATAACAACATTATATAAGATGACTCTTTTTTTCTATCATAACAATATTTATATAGATGACTCTTTTTTTCTATCATAAAAACATTTATCTTTTCTATCATAACAACATTTATATAGATGACTCATTTTTTCTATCATAACAATATTTATATAGATGACTCTTTTTTTCTATCATAACAACATTATATAAGATGACTCTTTTTTTCTATCATAAATAGTTTTTTCGCAAAGATCATTTACTTCTGTTAATTCAGACAATTTTCATTTTCTTGATTATCGAATCCCTGAATTCCTTCCCAGGCTAGTTATTTCTACCATTAAATGAAATTCCTTATTTCATCATATTAAGTATTAACTCCTTTAGTTAAATAAAGAATAATTCTTAAATTGGGATCATTTATAGCATGGCATTTATCTCAACATTTAGAATATGCCATTGTCTCTCTTTAAAGAATGATTTTCTCAAATTTATTTATACAGTTTATACTTTCTATAGTTTATACTTTCTATATAGTTGGTTAGGATGAATCCGAACCATTCAATTTCAAATATAATGCAAAGTGTCGACTATTCAACAACTTATAAGAAACGTGAGACAATCAATAGAAAATAGAACAAAATCTCCTGCTCTTCGAGGATGATGACTTGGCCCCTAAAGTCATGGCTTCTTCTGCTGATGGTTCTCAGTTGCCATCTATTGTTGCTGTTGTTGCTCCTGGGTCTTCTACAGTTGTTGTTGGGGCTTCTAGTTCTATTGCTGCTGTTGGTATTGGTGGTTCTTCTGGAGCTGCTAGTTCGTCTATAGTTGCTACTAATGTAGCTGGTTTGTCTACAGTTGCTGTTGCAGTTGGCGAGGTTGCTGATGTTGCTATTGATGATTTTGCTGCTATTGTTGCGACTACTAGTTTATCTATAGCTCCTGTTGCTGCTATTTGTTGTGGGAGTGACACTCCTGGTTCTTTTCCTCTTTTTCCTTTGGTGGCTTGTCCTCCGACTTCCCCTTGCTCCATTCCTTTAGAGGATGATCTTTCTTGGATGGTTGTGCAAAGAAGGAAGATAGGTCTCCATAAGCATAATCATTCTCTCAGTCCCTTGTAAAGTTTGTTCGTGGTGGTCGAAAGGATGCACATGCAGTTTAGCTCTGCTTTTCCCATTGTTGCTTGATGCTATTTGGTTTTTGTTCTTCTTTGTTTATCTTTGGAGCAACTGTTTGTATCTTTTGCAGTTTTTGGGTGTTTGGATGCTGCTGACTATCTAGTGTTGTATCTTTTGAGTAGCATTTTGTACCTGAAGTTGTAAATGGTTTTGGGTCCCTTCAAAATCTATTTTTCCCATATAATCAAAACATGATGATGCCACATGAATTGATCAACATCAATTATATCTTGCACTAATGGATCTTATAATATCAAGATTTGTAGGGTTGGAACTCATTTCTAGGCATTAGATTTCAAAGGATGATAAATCAAGATTGAAGATTTTGAGTAGAAATAATACTATTAAAGGTGGTGCCAAGAGTAAATGAATATTTAATAAAAAACTAGTGTATTTAATCTCTAAATAGTTTAGTTTTATAGGAATGTAATTTTAAAAGAATGAAATTGATTAAAAAGATCAACTTAAATACTTCTATAGTAATAATGCAATTGTTATAGTTCACTATAATTTCAATGCCATGCATCATGATAAAAAAACTAATTTTCACCCACAATAACAAATCTTCCATTTTGAAGGTTTTGATGGTCAAAATTCTTTTTTAGCTATTAGATTTCAAAGGATGAGTGGATGATATTAAATAGTATAATTGATAACAATAGAGTGAGGCTAAGGGTAACCTATGTTTTCAAGTGAAAAATATTTATGGTAGATTATTGCCTACGGTTGATGGATGAGAAAATTCATTTTATATTTAGCATGGATTAAATACCAATATTTTAAGGTTTTAGATGATGAATAAATTAATGTCAACAATTGACAAAATAAAACAATTATAAAAGAAAGACAACTAATTAGATTGATATATACATATCACATAGCTCTCTATGCAAGGCCTCAAAATTGATTGTGGGTCCAATTAAAAGCCAAATGAAAAATTAGCTCTATTAAAAATTATAATAAAATCATAGTACTAGTGTTTCACACTACACATACAAGAGCAATTATAATTAGACCAAATGATTCAATTATATGGGTGGAAAAGAAACGTTATTAACCTTATATATTTTTATACCAACTATAAGTGGGAAATTTTTCTTATTGTCTAATAATCTTAGTAAATTATTAGAAATTAGGACATTAATTTGACATGAGTTATGATTTTATGAAGAATATAACCCAAAGCATAAATATGCAGGTTAAATTAATAGAAAACAGGACTTAGATATAGAACATGTTATAAATTTATAGTCATCTAAGACATAATTAAGCATATCAATTGAGGTGAAGTCACACCATTTAAAAATTTAAAGAGTTATTGATGAAGAAATTTAACACAATTTAGCTTTATCTTTAATAAATTTATGGTAAGATATTGGATGACATGTCCATTATATTTGTAAAATTGAAAATACATCAATCAACAAAGATTTACCATTAAATTTTTCTATGCAAATCATATCCATAATTCATTTATTTTTACCATTCTTGTTTTAATCTCTTTAGTCTCATTTGTAGAGTAATGAAGTCTTTGGTCTCATACTATTACATAGGTGCCCAACTAGTCAGAGCTCTTTTTAGAAAACTTTACAAAATAAATCTTCATAAAATCATAGACGGTGTTTTAATCACTACTTTAGGTTTTGTGTTCCTCATGAAGGATAAAATTTTATAACTTCAAGTGATTGTTTATGAAATTTTTATTTTAGATTGATTAACCCTCTCTAACCAAGTGATAATATTCCATTAAAAATGAGAAAATGGGTCCTTAAAATAAAACTAAAATGTTGGTCATTATTATATGTTATTCTCTTCTTATTTTTGGTATTATTTTTTTGTTAGTTTAGTTCAAGGTTAGAGTGTAAATGAAACTGTTAATGAATTTTTTTGAAATGTCTTTTGGCAGTTTACTTCTAAGCACTATGATCATCCTTATGTACTCCTTTAGCACACTTATCTTTAATTGTTCCATGTTATAAAAAATCCTACCAACACTAGGTTTTGTTATGATGTGAGATTTAAAAATACAAGCACATACTTTAATAAACAAGAAACTCAACAATCACAATAGATAACACTAACATGTGGAGATTTGAATATACAACAAAAGAATAATATCAATACATAAAATATTAATTAAAATGATACAAAATAGAATAAAAAGATAGAAACCGTTTCCTTTCCTCTATTTATACTCTTCTCAACAAGTCACAATATGGTAGGTCAATCAAGTAAGGAATTAACCCCAACAAAATTATAATTTCAAAAATAAACGTTACAAATATTTATGTTCATATTTTGGTCAACATTGACATTTCCAACACTCTTCCTAGGGATATTGTCCTTATGGTAGAGGATAGGCCCTGTAATAAGTTGCTCAATTATAAGGGTCTTCTCTTCTAGTATAGAGGTTATTTTTCCTATTGGATAACTTGCTCTTGATTGGCCCCACTCTCATTATAGGTTGGAGGGTTCATCCATGTGGTGGCATAATTCTTGTATTGAGCACTTGATTATTGTAGATTTTTTGATTATAAGGATTATAGGTCTCTTATGGGTTACCAAGATCTTAATGAGACTACTCAAGGAGTGGTTCCTCTTGTGTTTGATGCAAAATTTGATGCCTTATCTTCTTGATGAAACATATTCTCTTGGCCTTGTTTAGGTTAACACTAATAGCCAACGTCTCCCTTCAGATTCGGGAAATGGACTTAACCACATCCCGTGGATTTGCTTATCTTTGGTGTTTGTATCGAGTGTTAACAGGTCAATCTTTTGGTGCAATGAAAAATGCATTCCAAAAAATGTTACTTCTTTTGAGATTGATTCTCTTAAGGAGAGTGTTGATGGAACCGTTGTGATGCAGGAGCATCCATGGTAATTAGCAATCCCGTGTCAACAAAAAAGGTTTGAATTTTTGAATTGTGCAATTTTGAATTTTTGAAGTGGATTAATTTTTGGCTTGGATTACATGTTGAGGATGGTTAAATATTTATCTTCAAATAAATTAATTTGTCAATTAATTTCTTGTGCAACTTTGACAAATTGCCTTGTGGGGTGAAAAGAGCAAAAAGCAGAATAAAGCATTTAAAATTGCAAAATAAATAAAAACCCACTACGAGGCATTAAAAATGGATAAGGGAGTTTCAAAGACCTTAAATGTTGATCCCTAAAAAGTAGGGAGTGGGAAATAGATTCCCAATAATTTCCATGGATTTTTGCTTTTTTTAGGAGTCAAAAAGGAGAGAATAAAAAAAGACTGAATTTCCTAACTTTAGAGGGCTGCTATGAATGGATTTTAAATGGGTTTAAAATGATTTTTAATTAATTTTTGAAGGTTTTGAGGTGCAGAAACAGCAAGGGTCGTGCCATATTGGAGGAGGCCAAAAAAATATATGTGAAAATCAATTCCAGAAAAGAGGAGTTAAGGAGAAAAAAAATCAATTCTTCAACAAAGCAAGTTTGAAGAAAAAAGGAGACAAAAAGAGGAAGGTGTAGCATTCTCTGTGAGGGTGTTTTTGCAAGTTAGGACTGATTTAGAACAACCCATGAAGATTCCAGAACAGTTGAATTGAATTTGTAAGAGTTGTAGGTGATATAGAAGTGTTGGGATATGTTTTGTTTGCAGATGCTCATGTGTCTGAGGATAGTTTGGCTGTGAATGAATTTAATTTGCATATGTATTGTATGTAGGGAGATAATTTTATGTATCTAAGTCCATTAGTGACTGAAATTTCATTGCTATCCGAGTTTATTAATAAAGCATATCATTGGTTCCTTGTGCAAGCAAGTTTCAAAAATTTATTTACAAACTTTTGTTTCTATTTGAGTTGTGTTGTGAGAATTTTAGAAGAGGAAACTGTGATCTTGTAATTGGTTTTTAGAGAGGGTTTCAAGTGTGTCAAGCTCTCTCTACATTACGTTGTCCCTTGCATACCTTTGGATTTTGTGCATCTTATGTCTTCTTTAGTTCAAGGATCTTCTTCTCTACATGTGGTGGAGCAAGTTGATGCGAAAAATAGAGGATTCTCCTTTCCTCTCCCTCGATCATAGGATTTAGAAAATGGTATGTCTTGGATTATTTTATAAAGTAGAAAGATAGTCCTTCCTAAATATGTATCTATTTCTAAGTTTTGGGTGTGTAGTCTACTAGAAAGGGCCTAGTGTTATTTATCTTTTTGATTCTTAATTCTTAGGTGGGATATTTTTGTTGTTAGGATTAGGGTGTCTCAACCTTAGAGTCCTAGAATTTAATTTATTATTTATTTGATGTATTTATTTATATTGTAATATTTATTTTCCTACCAAATGTGTAGTCACTTTGTGGGACCCATTGCTGATGTTGCATCCTACATGGCAAGTGACATGTAATTATTGTAAGCTACATTTGTGGAGGTAGGCGTCCACTTTGGAGGACCTAGATTTTAGGTTATATTGATGTCATTTATTATATGTTGCTATGTCAAGCACTATGAAAAATTATGACACTTTCTATGACAATCTATGATGGTCGTAAGAGTCAACTATGATAACTATTGATATGGGACTAGTGAGGAATTGGTAGCTAGCAATATTGCATGTGGTAGGCGTCTTGCATGTTGAGGAGAATATCTTGCATGTATCCTCATGCCTTGCATGTTGATAGAACTGATTTTGTTGCATAGCAGTTTATGATAGAAGGTCTTCATTTCAAGGAATTACGACAGTTGCATGAGCAGGTGAAGTTGGACACCTCACATGTTCTCCAACTCAATTTGTATACATGTAGTGATTTTAGAGATGACATATGGCATTCTTGGGTCCCCAAGTTGGTCTTCTATAAATTGGTGATGCCTTAGTGCATTTCAGAGGTGACAGGTTGAAGATTGTTCGCATGTCGTTATGCTACCGAAATTACTCTAGATTCTCATTGTAGTGTGAAGACTCCTGAGCATTGCTCTAATATTGTACTGCAACTGTTTGTGTTGCTGCTAAAACAATTTGAGCTGTGTGATTTGGAGTGTGGGTTTTGTTTCAAAAGGGTTTTCCCACGTAAGCACTATGTTATGGTTTGCATTATGTTTATGTTGCTTAAGTTTTGAATGTGTATCTTTTGATTATGTAACTATAAAGGCGTTAAACATAATTATTTTGTAACTCTCCCCTACTTAGATTAGTGTAGGAAGCTGCTTCTTACTCGACTTCTTTTCATTTGTGGGTTTTTTTTGTGGGGTAGCTTAGTTGCAATCATGATACTATTTGGATTTAGTTTCAATTGTTGTTTGTTATACGATTTTTAAAGTTCCCATTCAAAAACTATTTAACCTATATAATAAAAAATATTTATGCCCCGATAGAATTATAATTTCAATCTACACATGTCAAATAAATTTATACATGTAACTTACACCCATAATTTACACATTAAATAATGGTATACCACATATAAAAAATCAAAGGGACTAAAGATAACATTTTAACACTTTAACAAGATATATTACTTTTGAACCAATGGTACATAGACATCCTAAACTTATACTTTTAGACTCAAATCTATTATCCTATCTAGTATTTATAATGTTCAATGTAGAACTATCCACATTTCATTTATATATGTTTGACATAAATATGACACACAACTAGATACAAAAGGAGTTGTAACCAAATGGTTGTAGTTCAATTAGTTGATCACATTGATGAAGACAATGACATGTTCTTATATTTTTCCATCTACCAATGCTCAAATCTATTAGAAATGATGTGAATGGTGATCCTAGACTTGCACAAACACAAAGAAAAAACACACAATTAGTCCAATATGCAAGTTAGAAACAACATTCCCCATGAAATCCATTTGAAACATGAAAACAAGAAATAGTATGAACACAATAAAAAAAGCTATTAAATCCTATTTAAATGATCAAACTCTCAATCCCATGGGGGAATTGGTGTCATTTTGATGTGGAAAATGGCCCTTTCCCAATTCCTTGCAAGCTTGATGATCAATGGTGAAGATTTGATGCGCCTTGGTGAAATTTCTCCATAACCTAGCTATGACAATATGAAAATGGATAAAGATGGATGAAGATTGCTCAAAACTTGAAGATAGTAATGTTGCATGAAGTTGTGGATCCAAAATCCAAATGAGAGCCCTCTTTTTATAGAAGAGAATGATGGAGAAAGAGGCAAAAGGGATGAATGTGGGACAAAAGACCAACCAATAGGAAAATGCCACTTGTCAACATGTGAGTGGACAAAGGTGGAGCACATTTTGATGAATGTGCACATACATGCTATTAGGTGGATATTTGAAATTGGTGAAATGACAAGTTGGAGGGAGAAATAAATGGAGTTAATGCCACTTGGCTCAAGGCAAAGGACATGTAAGAGGCCTTTTAATGCCTTGTTGGATGTACACACTCTTTTGGAGGGATTTTTTGAATTTGAAGAATATTCCCTCCTTGATGCCATGTTGAGAGAAAATAAGAGATTTAATAAATCAAATAAAATGATTTACTTGTGCAAGTTGCAAAAGCTAGAGGATTTGAGTGATTAAGATTAAGATTAATCAGGATTTGATTAATTTAAAAGGAGATTAGCTGATGTGACAATTTGGTTTAGATTTTTGGATTGATTTAAATCAAAGTTGAGAAGAATATGAATTTAGACTTAATTAAATAAAGTTTAATTTATTTAATTAAAGAGAATTGTGTTAGTTTTAAATCAAATAAAGATGAATTTATTTAATTTAAATGAGATGACTTTAGAGATTAATTAAATAAAATGAATTATTTAATTAAAAAAGGGACTATAGTTTTAACTAAAAAAAATAATTTATTTAATTAATAGAAGATGATGACTTAATCAGATAAATTTGATTTATTTAATTAAGAGATGAGATATGATGAATTTAATTAAATAAAGATTATTTAATTAAATGACTACAAGAGGAGATGATTCAGGATGAACTGGCGTTGGTAAAATCAAGATCTTGAGTCTATAGGTTCAATCTGTATATTTTACATGTCTACAAGTGCAATGTAGGGATGAGGTTGAGATCATACCTTGATTGACATTGGTGGAATGGATACCCCTAAGTCCTTGTCTCTTAATTGAAGAGGTATCAATTTATACGAATACTCTAGATACCAATAGATTGCAAAAATGATTTGAGTTTGATATAAAACCTTCCATTAATAAAAGAGAATGAATAATTAATATTAATAAGGAATTTATCTAAAATTAACTCCATACAACTTAGAGCCATACATACCTTTTATACATAGAAATAAACATTTAAAATATTTATTTTCTCATTATTATTTATATATGTATATTTTATTCTTTGTATTCTCTTAAACATTTCAATCAATTAAGATTTTTCACCCTTTCTGTAAATATTTTCAACCTCTTATAATCCAAACTACTAGATGAAATATTACACAAAGATATAGATAGTGAATATGAAAATAGGTATTCATATGAAGTCACAATTTTACTCAAATAAATTCTATAAAAGAAAATTGAATTGAACCACATCCAATATTGCTTCATAGATGTAAAATTATTGCCTTTCCACATCTTGACACCATTTCTATCCCATTCCTTTTCCATGCTTAGTGTTTGATCTGATGGCTCCTTCCAAATAATAATATTTTAAATAATTTTACATCATTACAAATCAAAAATAATAAATTAAACATATATTTATAAATATATTATATGAGATTTATTGTTATGATTGTTTGAATCATTTTTCATACTCAAAATAATATATTCAATTATATAATAATAATTAACAAAACCATTGTGGTGTGAAGTTTTTATTCTAATTTATTTTCTAAATACTAAAATAATTACATGTATAAATAAAGTAAATATAATTTATTACATTTAATCCATTTTAATCCTAACACAAGAGCTACGAGCCTTGACTAATCACTCAACTTATAAATGTAAAGCAGTAAGGTTGAACAATAGAGAACCACTAGACTTATAAATTGAGAAAAAAATTTGAGGGATGAGCTATAGTGAATTACTTGACCTATTTTTGTAGAGCTAAAATGGATGCCTTCTCCCTATTAGGAGAGTATCTAAAGGCCCTCAATTTTTATTATTGAAGTTCAATTATCAATCTCATGCTTGATGAAATTTTTGATCTATCGATAATTGTAAATTGAAAAATATATGAAAATCTGATTAGATATAATATTTAAGATATGTGATATTAGAAATAATAAAAAATAGAAACACGATTTCAAAGTATATCAATTCAATTAACCTTTGGCATTTTATATTCAAATTACATTCATTCAAATAACTTTCTTTATTTATCTTATTAAGTTGTCTTATGTATTTCAATCTAAAATTAGGGTAAGTCTTTGTACTTAATATGGTTTTTAATTCTATCAATCTAGTGTAACTTCTAACATAGTTGTATATTAGTAAATACATTATAACCCTACAAATATGAAAAAATGGTCCTTATGTAATTTTGGACTCATATAATATAAAATAGTGTATCGAACAAAATTTTAGTGTTATTATTAAGTCAAAGTATACAAAAATATAAGCAAATAAAATAAAATATATATCATGATAGTAGTTTGAAACAATCAGAGTTAAAAAATCATATCAAAAGTGAGTCAAAGAATCAAGTTGGATCATGTTTAGGATTAAAAATTGACACATAAAATGATTAATATATAGTAGTGGTTTCCATCAAAATTTTATGCCTTCTAAAATTTGTTTTAGTATGAACCACTAATCAGGTTCAATTTATACAAAAGTATATGGTAAAATATTATCTTTCAATAGAACATTACATTGAACATAATCTTGAGGATTTTCCCAGGATCACTTGATTTACCATGAAGTACTATCTCCTATTATTATATGACACATAACTCCAATAGTGTTAGCCTTATTTTATGAAATTATCTATAAAGTATAGAAAAAAAGAGAGGACATAAACAATTTAAAAGTGAAAAATTGAAGGTTACATATTGTAGAGGAGGGGGACCATCCGCTCATGACCCCAAGTCATGGGAGGGTCTAGAACAATAGGCTTCCCTGATCTACCTCAAGCTAACAAAATGTTTCGGGAGAGTTTAAAGTTTAAAGGTTGAAAGGAAGAGCAACCAAGTTGCTGCTATCCTTATACAAGCCCAAATATTTCAAGAATTCAAGTGAGCAATTTTCTAGAGTCTAAATAGTGACTTAGACAGCTCATTGCCAGAGGACTACAATGTGAGATGCAAATGACAACATGACGCGCTGCATCTCGGTGGGGCACTAATGTCCATATGAACAAAAAGCGTAAAGTATAGTAAAAAACTAAGGAAAACTTACTAATGACCTAATAGATCTAGTTTGATTTAATTAAAAAAATAGAGAATAGAAAAATAATAGAGTATCGAGAAGAACACTAAAAGTGAGTCTAATTATGAGATGAAAAAGAAGGGTGAGGAAAGTGCACCTTCCTATGCATGAGTTGGTATCTTCAATATCTTCACCTCAAGGAGAACCTGCACACAAAAGATGGAAAAATGTTGGGGTTTTGTTTAGAGGACTCCCTCAATCAGTCCCCCTCTTTGGTGTTTCCACCTCCATGGACAACCGAGATAACAATGATTGGAGAAATATAATAAAGAAAGATATTGAAATAACAATACCAAGCAATAATTTGAACAACAATATGCCACGATGTTAAAATGATAATGCCAAGTAAAAGGAAGATGGAGTGATATCTTCTTCAACCATGTGCACTCAAGGCAAATGAGAGAAGGAGCGAGCTCACAAGTTTTCAAAGATCAACGTTGCTGTAACAATGAAGAGAGTAAACCAACAAAATATCAACTTGCAGCTTCAGTGGAGATGGTCAAGCTTGAAGGAGTTGAAAGTGAGTGTAGAAGTGTGTAGATGGTGAGACTGATCACGAAGAATTATGAAGAAGATGAGTTGAATGGAGAAGATAGCCATTTTAAAGCAAAAAGGAGGTAAAGGAGCCATTCAAAGTCAATTTGAAGGGCAAGAGACATTACACTTCACGTCCAATGGAGGAGTGTAACACCTCTACAAATTCTAGAGGTGAGAATCTTGTCAGGACAACAATGTTTTGCGTAGACATCCACACGTCGCGCTAGCGTCCTTGACAAAATATCCCTCACCGACATGTAAAACAACTGCCAAGTGGATAGGGGAAGGTGGCGGAAATGTGAATTACATTATTGAGTTTAATTATCTAAGGTAGGAGGTAGCATAAATGGGGAATTTATAAGGGGTGCAAATTCATGCCATTACATTTTTCCCCCACTTTAACGAGCATAAGTGTCAACAAATGCATAATAAAGAAGAGAGAAAGCTGAGGAATGTATACCTGAACCATTGAGGAAGTAGACAATGATCTGACGAACTTGGGTGTAGGAGAGAGAGATGGATCCATAGGTACTTAGTCCTATGGAGATTTGAACAAAAGCGTCGCAGGTGGTTGGTATTGGGGAAGGTGAAAAAAAGGCTTTGCAGGTGCTCGGTCCTACAAAGTTGGCTCCATGGGTGCTCGATCTTGTAGAAGATGAACAAAAGGTTCTATAGGTGCTCAGTCCTGCCAAATGAAAATGCTTCACAGGTGCTCAATCTTGCAAAGGAGGTGCCATAGGTGCTCGGTCTTGAGGGAGGCTAGATGTGAAGGGATCCATAGAGTCTAATTGAACCTCACAAGTGCTCGGTCTTGCAAGGCAACATGTTAATCTGCAAATAAAACATGTTAGGCAAGCAAAAAGTCACATAAACAAACAAACAATTGTATCTCAAAACAAGCCATTGAAGGAGAAGCTTTCAAAGGGGTCACTTGAGAACCCTTCAAAAGAAATATGGGTCCACTCTGTTTGAAAGGCGTTGCCATTTTTGCAAATGATCCTGTCATCAAGAAATCCTTTTGAAAGATTCTCTTTCATCAAGGAACCCAAAGAAAAGAAGAATGGCCTCCTCGAAGGCAAATTCTTAATTCTTTTTGCTACACATTCGATTTCAAAAGAAAATATTACTAAGGGGATCCTTTTCGAAGGATGAAATTTAAAAAAAAAGAAATATTTTTAGCAAGGGATTCATTGGCCACTAAATACACCTTTTTGAAAATCAGAGTAGGATCCCCCCTTAGGATGGTGCATGCGGACTGAAGGAGCATGTGGCATCCTAAGGAAAGGACGATCATGTAGAGATGTCATGGCCCATGATACATGGTGAGATGTAGACATGGAAATGTTGTCGAGGGACAACATGTATAGGAACCACAACATCAAGAAACAAGCAAAGAAGAGAGAAAGATAAAAAATAAAGGAAAGGAAGAGACAAAAACCAAGAGATAGGGGGATCTGATATTTCGGGGTCAAAACTGCTCATAGATATAGATAGATAAATAAATATAATATAATATACATGTGAACTGTCATCAATCCCCTACTATATCAGATCATGAAGAAGGGTACGTGAAAAAAATAAAATAAAAAAAAATTGGGTCAACATGGAAGGGAGGCCTAAATGCCCCCAATACTTTGCATCGTCCCCAATTGTCGAAAATCAAGGCAAAAAAAATAGAAGGATGATGTAACAAATAGAAGAAGTTTACGACACAAAAAAATCCTGTATCCAAGCACCTACAAGGGTGACAAGGGTCCTCCAAGAACACATAAAACAAGCACAGGGGATACACAACACACACACAAATCTAGTCTATAGATAAAGAAGATGTGCTCTCCTAGTCCTCATCAACCAGGAGGTCATCGTTCTTCCAATCTAGATCATTATAGGGAGAGCGTAGACAATCTTACAAGGGAAAGATAGCAAGGGGAGCACCCTCTGACTCTCCTATGACAAGAGCTAAGGAAGAGGGCCCTTCAAGGTCTTCTTTGCTCAACTCTTGTGAGGTGAACATCATTCATTTTACAGAAATCGTTGACAAAGCTGGAACATCATCCACTGAGTTGAAAATGCACTTGATGGGAGTGTCATGTGTCAACTAAGTAGGTGAAGGATGCACCCGAGATCCACTACCAACCCCACCAAAAGACTCAGGGGAAGTGACAAACTTAGGGGACGTCGGGGTTGCCTTCGTCACTAGGATGACACAAGCCAAAGCAAAAACCTCTCCTAAAGAGAGCGATCCTTTCTTCTGACCCCCTTTAGAAGCAAGGTCATCCTCCAACTTGTGCTTCATCATAGGATGTGAGATCCCCACAGAAGAAGCAAAAGGCAAGGAAGAAGAGGACATAACCGCAATGGACACCATATAAGTATTCGGCATATCCATGGGCTTAGGAAAAGGAAGGTTTTCTGGAAGGGACATTAGGAGAGGAGGATCAACTGAGGGAGGGATGAACGCTTGCACCCTTTTAGGGTGAGGGTCATCCATGCTCATGGGGGGAGCCAGAAGCAAGATCGAGGTGATAGGAACCAAAGCAGAAGGGGAAAAAGAGGAGAGCACAATAGAAGATATTGAAACATGAGCTATTAGATCCCCTTCCACCTTGTACAAAGCATCCATCTCAACAACCAAAGCCTTTCTACGGGCTTAGGTTCACGTACAAGGTGGTTTCTTTAGCTTTGAGAGCTGGAAGCTGTGAATTGAGGAGAAAAAGGCCCTTGTTTTGTCATGGGAGTGTCCATCAAAACTTTCACCGATGGAGGGAGTGAATCTTGAACAAAAAAATGAGGAAGAGATGTAAAAACATAAAAAACATCTAGTGGAGAAGCAGACTCGAGCGCCTCAATGATGGGCCTCTTCCCATTCGCCACCCTAGGGGTAGGAGCAATAGGAGACCACAGAGGTTGAGACATAGAGGCAACTCCATGGGGACCCTTCCCCTTGCCATAGACAATGGGCCAAGACAACATGGGAAAGGTAGGAAGGTTGAATACCTGACACTTGGCCCTCCACCAAGTAGGCACCATTAGACTCCCCATGAGACGCATGGAGGCGAAAGTAGAAGGTGCCGTAGTAGGGCAAGATGTGGAAGCAGATGGAACAATAGGAGAAGAGGAAGGCTCCTAGGCAAGAGAGAACTTCCCCTTTTGAGAGGAGGAAGAGGCAAACTTATGCTACATGATCATAGAAGCCTTAACTAAAATAGCATAAAGAGAAGGAGGATAGTTCACTTTCAATGCTACGCCCCCATTCTTGTATTTAACATAAGTACGATACAATAGGTCTGTCCTTGGAGGAAGCAGATCAACAAGGGCAAGCCATAAGTGATCTAGAGAGTAGCTTCCATGTGACACCAAGGGTTTATACCCAATGTTGTGCACAATGTGTACGAAACCCTCATGAGAGAACTTTAGAAATTTATGGAGCACCAAAGGGACTGTGATCATGGAAACTAGCCAAGGGATGCCTAGCTTCACTTTGAACAAGTTAGACTCCAAGATAATATTGAAAAGGGAATTCACAGTCCTGGGCCCTACTAGGATGAAAAGGGTGATGGAACCAATGGGAGGGATGAAAATCCCATCATGCATATGTATTGTTCTCTTAGATTCATCATACCCATCCTTATGTAGAAAGTTTATTAGCATAATATCTTCTGTGACAATAGTAAACTGACACGTAGGATCAACGAGAATTCCAGTCACAGTATTCCCATTGATATGATCAAGAATGTACAGAGGAGAGAGTTCTCTTTCACATTCATAGGCAGGTCTTATGATGTAAAGGTTATAGCAGGTGATCCATTTGTAGGCTGCACACAAGGAATGGGAAGATGCATGAAAGAGGATATTTTTTACGTACTCCGAAAGGGACTTACTCAGGACACCACAAATATTTGATAATCAGATAGTGAACTATTCTAAGATTCGCTTCACAATGTTTAGGGACTCTTCTAACTATGCTACTAGGGTTCGTACATTGGGTTGCAAGGCTATACATCCTGTGACGCACACACCTACAACACGAGAGAAGATTCCTTCAACACTACAAAATGAAACCAAAATAGTTCATGTCAGGTTCACCAAAATTTAGAGGAGGGGGATTGACCGCTTGGGACCCCAAGTCACGAGAGGGTCTAGAACAATAGGCTGCTTTTATCTACCTCAAGCTAACAAAATGTTTCAGGATATTTTAAAGTTAGGAAGAGCAACTAAGTTGCTGATGTCCTTATACAAGATCGAATGTTTTAGGAAGTCAAGTGAGCAAGTTTCTAGAGTTCAGACCATGACTTAGACAACTCACTTCCAAAGGACTACAATGTGGGACACAAACAACAACGTGATGCATTGGAATCTCGGTGGGGCATTGGCATCCATACAGATAGAAAGCATAAAGTATAGTAAAAAACCAAAGAAAACTTACTAACGACCTAACATATGTAGTTTGATGTAATTAAAAAAAATAGAATAGAAAAATAACAGAGTATTGAGAAGAAAACTAAGACTAATTCTAATTACGAAATGACAAAGAAGGGTGAGAAAAGTGCACCTTCCTACCCACGAGTTGATATCTTTAAGATATTCACCTCAAGAAGAACTTGCATACAAAAGACGAAAAATTGTTGGGGCTGTGTTTAGAGGACTACCTCAGTTAGTCCCCCGCTTGTTGGAAATATGAATGAACAATAACCCTAAATGAAGTTGTGCACACTTCAAAGGATCACCCAAGAAAGACACCATCCACATAACAAGAAAGTGATGCATTATGATCAAGAAGACAATTTGGTCAAATGATGATCTATGATGAATTGATCTAGAATCTCTAGAATATCATGAGATAAATGAGATGATTTACAAATGTATGAGAACCTTGTTTATATAGGAAAAGTGAGAGGAGGTAGAATAACTACCTTGGATGCAAACATTAAATGCCTAGATAATTATAAGCTAATTAATGAGACATGGTCCTATTATAACTAATTTCTAGAAATGACACCTAGGAAAGTTAACTCCTAAGTAAAATTATAATAATGTGAATAGGTCCTCACTAATAACTAGTTAGGAAATAACCCCATTCACACTAACACCCCCCATAAGTGCAAATTAGGGAGTGTAGTTATTATGCAAATGATGCAAATGTAATATGGGGCTCGACCATAAGGCCATGTTAGGTACCCATGTATAGATAATCAATGCAACTAATCTCTCACAAATGGATAAAAGGAGAAAACCTCATGGACAAAACTCCTCTCCAAAAAAGAGATAAAACACAAATCATGTACAAGTAATAGCAGGATGAGTGGAGGTATCAACATCAATACCCCCAAGAACTACATCCATCACAAGAATATAATATAATCAATAGCCCCCCTATAAGAGGGAAATAAAGAGACTATATAGCACCCCCATAATGTGTAATTTCCTATAAAAATGGTAAATGGGAAGAAAAAACATGATCCAATGTCGACAAACAACTTGTCTCCCTTTCAAAAGAAATAAAACCAAGTACAAATGCAGGAATGCTTCCTATTCCATATAGGAATTAAAAAAAAGAAGTATGAATATGTATGATGATGTCTCTGAAAGCTGCTCATGTGTCTCCTTGCCCAAGGTAGATGAAGATGCCACTATCAAATAAGGTACTTTCCCAATCAATGAAGAAGGTGAAAAATCAGGACTATGCATAAACTAATGCTGAACAAGATCCAAAGAAAATGATGGTTTGACAATAGTTGTGCAATGGTTGTCATCAAATAGGAGAGATAACCCCTCAGATGTGTCCTCCAAATCTAAAATGTGAGACTCCGCAAACAAGGATGCAATGTTTGATAAATAGGAATCCTAATTAGAAAGAAAATGAGATACTTGTTGTAATGAATCACCAAAATTTCTTAATGATTCACCAACATCAAATGAATGGTCCCGCTAAATAGGAATGATGGAAACCTCAATCAATGACTCTGCAGAAGGAATCAATGAAGGTGAAGATACATCAACTATCTTTGATGGAGAAGGAGCATATAAAGAACCCTTGTCATCCTCATCTGAAGATTCAAAGCATTCCAAATCTGTAAACTCCTGCATAGTATTATGATCATAGAGCATCTTGTCTGTAGAATGAAGAGGTTCATGAAATTTTGAATCATGATCATTGGGAATTGGTGGATTATCAAGATCTACATATAGATCCCAAATCTTATTCAAAAGAGTATGAGGACAATAACAATGATTAATACCTTTCAAAATATCATCATCAACATGTATTTCAATAACCTCTAAGAAATCATACCTTCTGCAACTCCAAGCAAATTTTTGGATACCTTTATCTGGAGGGGAAACAAAACCATACAAATGTGGCAATAATTGAAGTGACTGTAGATGGTTTATGATGCAATCTCTCCATTGTTTATAGTTTCCCCTTTCCAACATAATTAGAGAAAGATGAAATGAAAACCCAATAATGAACTATGATTGATCTCCAAGATTACAAAGACACAACCTTCAATAGAAATTAGAAACTCCCAAATATGATGCACAACTGAAAATGAAGCCTCCCAAAGCAAATAAACCTTCTCCAAATTGTAGTATGTCCAAGATATCAAGCAAATGCCTCAAATTGCAAAAAACTTAATAGAACATACCTGGGGCCGAATCTAAAAAAATTAGATGGACAAAATGATAGAGCTCTAAATCACCTTTACAATGCCACTGAAATCTCAAAAAATTGACAAATTGGTGAAAAGATACGAGCTCGAGAGTCCAATAGGAAGCATTGAATTCAGTTGGCTATAATTCGTACCTAAAACAAAATCTGGAAAAATACTCTGCACCATTGCAAAGTAAAAAACCACATTTCCCTTGATATCTTGTTTGTGAAAATCCGATATGCTGGTGAAAAGCTATGCTCCATTGAAAAAATCTTCCCAATTTGGGTTTGCAAGCTAACTAGGTGCAAAAATCAAGCACTTGGGGCAAAAAAAAGAAGCCCCTAGTTGCCCATATGACCAGGGGGCGGGCATTGGAAAAAAAGAGGGCATCACCAGAGGCGACAACGGGGAAGAGGAAATGGGCAGCGATGCTCTGCTGGCTTTGCCTAGCGAGTGGCCGCCTAGCGGTAGAACTCTAGTGGTTGTGGAATAAATGGCAGGAAGGATAAAGCAGTTGATGAAAAATTAGAAGGCTTCAATGAATAGTGAAGGACGGTTGACGGATGTGATGAGTGGTCAAATACGAGCCGTGGAGAGGTGAGTATGGGCTAACAAAGTAATAAATGTCCCTTGATTTTTTTTTTGCTGAATATTGAATGGAAAATAATATGCCTGCATATAATATGAATAAACCACCAAAAGAATATTGAAACCCCCTGCAAATAAATTAAGACTCTACCAAAAATATTTTGTCTGCGAAATATTTAAATCAAACCACCCAATAAAATATTAATCTGTTGATTCAACCAACGAAATAAGACATTTAGCTCACATAAGCCAATTTAATATATTTTTAATATTTCCATTTGGCAATTAAAAATAAAAGCCAAAAAATATTAATATCTGTTGAATGAAATATAATCCCACAATAATTTTTTTGCCAAATTATGTGAATATATTTTTTGCTCGATAGAAAAGTCAATCTGTAATTAAAATATATACTCGCAGATTTTTTTTATTTTTATTTTTATCAACAAGGGGGGGGGGAGAGGGGGAGGAAGGCCTTTTTTTTTCCCTTTGCAAAACCATACGATCTGTACAATACCAAAATTTCCCTATTGCTTGAAAACACCTCTGATGGTTCTAGATCAAAGATGTCGAATTTCGACGATTGGATAGGTGTTCTTAGGGTTTTTAGACCTCTTGATCGCAATGGTAGGGTCATATTTGACCCAATGTGTTTCAGAAATCAGATGCCTCCTGGATGATGACAACTAGCCCTTGATGCAAACCCTTCAACCTACAATGCAAATCTCCTTAGCTCAACTTCCTAATATGAGATGGACTTTGCATGGCCTTAACTCTGATACCATGTTGGAAATATGAATGAACAATAACCCAATGAAGCTGCACACACCTCAAAGGATCAACCAAGAAAGATACCATCCACATGAACAAGAAAGTGATGCATCATGAGCAAGAAGACAATTTGATCAAATGACGATCTATGATGAATTGATTGAGAATCTCTAGAATATCATGAGATACATGAGATGATTTAAAAATTTACAAGCACCTTGTTTATATAGGCAAGGTGAGAGAGGGTAGGATAACTACCTTGGGTGCAAACATTAAATGACTAATGCATAATTTTAAATGCATAAGTGAAATATTAAATGCCTAGATAACTATAAGCTAATTAGTGAGACATGGTCCCATTATAACTAGTTTCTAGAAATGACACCTAGGAGACTTAACTCCTAAGTAAACTTATAATAATGTGAATAGGTCCTCACTAATAACTAGTTAGGAAATAACCCCATTCACACTAACACCGCTTTGGTGTTTCCACCTCCAAGAACAACCAAGATAAAAACGATTGGAGAAATATAATAAAGAAAGATATTGAAATAGAAATACCAAGCAATATGTTGAACAACAATATGCCATGATATTAAAATGACAATGCCAAGTAAAAGGAAGATGGAGTGATATCAACTTCAACCAAGTGCACTCAAGGAAAATGGGAGAAGGAGCAAGCTCACAAGATTTTAAAGATCAACATTGCCACAACATTGAAGAGAGTAAACCAAAAAAATACCAACTTGTAGCTTCAATGGAGGTGGTCGAGCTTGAAGGATCTGAAAGTGAGTGTAGAAGCATGTAGATGGTGAGAATGGATCAAGAAGAATTGTGAAGAAGATGAGTTGAATGGAGAAGATATCCATTTTAAATAAAAAAGGAGTCGTTGAAAGTTGGTTCAAAGGGTAGGAGACGTTACACTTCACATCCAATGGAGGAGTGTAATGCCTCTATGGATTCCAGAGGCGGGAACCCTGTTAGGATAGTAGCGTGCCGCGTAGACATCCACACACTGTGCTAGCATCCTTGACAAAATATCCCCCACCGACATGTAAAATAGCTGGCAAGTAGATAGGGGAAGGTGGTGGACATGTGAATTGCATTTTTGGGTTTAATTCTCTAAAGTAAGAGGTAGCGTAAATGGAGAATTTGCAAAGGGTGCAAATTCGCACCATTACACATATGTACCAATCACATTGACCACAATCTTGAGGATCTTCCAAGATTATATGGTCATGCCATGAAGCCATATCTCCTATTACTATATGACACATAACTCCAATAGTGTTAACCCTATTTCATCTAACTATTCTATGGAGTGTGTAGAGTAAAAAACAAAGAGGATATGAACATTTGAAAGTAAAAATTTATACTAATGATTTCCATGAAATCTCTTTATCTTCAACACTTACATATAAATATATCATATTTATTTTTAAATAAGAATGAAGAGAGCATAAAGAAGATGTGTTTAGAGGCATATAACTATTTCAAAATTTATTCAACCTCTCTTATATTTGTTGAAAACTTTATTAGTATGTATTTTAAATTATGGGTCTAGAAGTATGTCTTGTACTTTGTTTGTTTAAATAATTTAATCTTATATTTGCATTTCAATTCTTTTATTTGATTTAGTTTATAACAAATTTGAAATTATAGGAATGTGTTTCTCTCAAGAACCCTAAGACTTTAGATCATATGCACGTATTAAAAAAAATTAGAAAAAGTCTTCTTCTTGATACATATTATTTTTATTTTATTGTAAAAAATAAATCAATATATATTTGCAATAAATGAATACTCAAATTATTGAGTTAAGCATACACATTATATAGCTCAATATTTCACAATTGAGATAAATGATTATATGTTTGACGAAATTTTCCTTTTTTTCTCAACTTTTATAATTGTTTATACAACTTAAAGAAAGTATTATCTATTGATTTCATAGATGTTAAAAATAAATCAAATAATAAATAGCCACTAGCTAGATAATGGAAAAATGAAGACATGTAAGTTTAATCATATTAATGTTTTCCATGAGTATTCCCATCAAATTCATTTGCTTGCTTCATAATTCAAATTATAAGAATTTTTTTTCATAAATTCTATTAATATTGATGTACATTATTAGTGTAATTTTAATGTCTTATATTTTTATTATTGAACAATATTTACATTGTACAATATATTCAATATATTTTAAAGAAATATAATATATTCAATAATTAAATGATATCTTCAAATTAAAAAACCAAAATTACTAGCACTCTCTATCACTATTGTTCATAGTAGAGCTAAATAGATTTTTGCACTTTTAAAAATTGAAACAAAGTTTATATTATCAAGAATAAACATAACACTTAATTATTACCCACAAAGTCTAACACACGTCCTTTCTACTTATTTATGTACATTATGTGTATTAGGTCCACTTATAAGGTAGTGTAAGAAAATATAGAAATGATATTAATATTAATTTTACATGTTAGATCTAACTGATAAAAATGATGTCAAATATCAACATTAGTGTGATGCAATGGAAATTATGATAGTTAATTTGGAAATAGAATTTAAGAAAATCAAATAAATGTTAGATTTAAACTGTTTGTACAATTGAGGTTAGTATAATTTTATGTTGTCATAGAATTAAGATATAGTGATAACATTTTGTGATTCTATTGAATATTATAATATTGTAAATCATTGGCGAATTAAATCTGAATTCAAATTAATAATTTTTTTTTTTTGGAAAATTAAACTTGTATTCAAACCAATGAAATATTTTTGTGGTGAATTAAAATTGTATGCGAATAAAAATCATAGTGTGGGCGGTGAAAATATCAAATGCTAAATGATAACGAATAATTTACTTAGTAAATTTATAAGTTTTGATAAGAAGTGAGTGAAATTTATTGTGAGTCGATATTGATAACGATTAAAGTATATGAAGCCATTTTATTCTTGTATCTTTTCACTCTTCCTAAAGCCAAATGTCAGTCCAAATAACATTTTCAATGTCTCTCCCATGTGTTGATGAAGTGCAAATGTATCAATTGGTTCACCATTCAATTTTCCTACCCTCAATTATGTATTCCTTTTTTGATGTGAATTTAATTATTCTTCTAACGAAATTAAATTTATCCTTTAGAATTTGCAATCATTTCGTTCCACTTTTTGGAAAAGAATCATAACTTATATGAGGCTTCCATACAATTTTCAATTTAAAACATGTAAATCAAGGTATGATAACATGATGAAGATCCTTGATTAGATTATGCAATATCGTTTGCATTAAATGCTTTAACTATCACCTCATGCTTCAGCATAGTGGAATGCATAACCAAAATTTTCTATAAATTTAGACAACATTATTGATGAAGTTCATCATAATATTGATTAAAACTTTAGTTCAAAAATCAATATGGATACATCAATTTGTCTAACCAGTCCTCGATGACAATAAACCTTCCTAAGAGCAATTACTAGCCATCGACTTAGAAATATTTTTAGGATACACAACAGATGGAATAGAGTCTTTATTAGGATGGTGCTAGGATATGAATTTATAGAAGTTGTAGATAGATATTTGATGAACACTGATATTTATTCATGGTTTGTGGCTTCTTTACTGCACATTGGAGTTTTGCAGGATGATGTATTGTCCCTAGCGAATATTATGGTTAAGAGGATTATCTAGGAGGCCTAGGGGATGTTTGAGCTGCTGCATGTATTGTAGTGCGAATCCCTATGCCAAGGGATATTCCACGCTTCTTAAATGAAGGAGTCATTTTAACTTGGAATCCTTTTGTGTTGAATTTCCATAATGTCTCTTTAGTGGAACATCATTAGTTGGCCGCTGTGGGATATGATTTTCTTAGGAATGAAGTTTTATGATATGATTAGGAAGAGAAAGTATTTAGGAGTGAATAAATTTTGCATAATTTTGATAAATATATATGAATATTATCTTCTGCTACTACCAAGATTATGTAACTTTCATGTGTACATTTTCCAAGAGCCTTTATACATACTACATTATCAAAGATGTAAATGTTGACATGTATATTTATATTATTTCTATTAATATTAGATTTATATTATTACATTTTTGTTCTATGTTATTTTAATGTAGCAATTCAATTCTAAGTTATTTTAATGCAATAAATCTCTTATCTTATTAGAATTAAACTTGTATTCAAACCAATAAAATATTTTCATGGCGAATTAAACTTGTATGTGAATAAAAATCATAGTGTGGGTGGTGAAAATATCATTTGCTATATATAATTCTATTTTGGAACAAATTTTCCATACACCTACATTCCTACCCATGTCAACATCTCCTTTTGCACAAACAATTAGGTAAGTGCTATTTTCCATCAATATCTTAGTTGTAAGGGATGGCTCAAATGACAAGAACTGATTTGGTGAACAATTCATGTGATTGAAAGCTCTAGAGTCAAGAATCCATCCAACATAATCATCAACTGTAGTCACTCACACACCCTAGGATCACCTGCAAAATAAAATATAATCTTCCACAAGAGAGTATGGAAAGATAATAGCTTGCTTGATATCATACGATATAACTATGTACAAGAGCCTTGATTATATAAACAAGGTGAGTGATAAGATTAGACAAGATCATGACGTGTGTCTTAATCCTATAACATGAGACAACTAACATAACAAATATTAAATCACCTAGGACACACAAAGTAAATTCCATAAGATAAGATAAGATCTAAATGACAACTAAGACTTCTAGAAGGATTTCTAGGACCTAGGTAAACTTAACATATGAATAGGACTTGCTAGTGGACTAGATAGGTAAAATACCATATTCACACCATTTTATGATTAGGGTTTATTGAAGGCATATTAAATAGGGTTTAAATATTCTATGGTTTACATAATATATAATAAATAGGGATTATTGTCTATGGTCTATATGTAAGCATGATTTCTGAAGAACTAGTGATAATATTCCAAGTGGCCCAATAATTGTGTTTGGTGGGCCCCTTGTATATACAAATAATTAAATCTAAATATGACTATGTGGCTCAAATTTATAGGAAATGAGTCAAGTTTCTCATTCACATATAACATGTTGTTATCTACTGGGGCATCGATCTAGTGGGATATTCATTATATTTTGTTCATATTATTTAGATATGTAGTAGGTTTGAGCAATAAATTCAAAAAAATGTAGGTACATAGCATCAATAATCAATTCTTATTGGTTAAAAGAGTAGTATAAGAGTTTTCTTGGGTTCTACCTTTGTAACATAAAATCAATTGATGCCACATGGTATTAGGTTGCAACTATGATGTGACCATTTCATTTGTATGGTGGATTTCTAAAGCAAAGTTATCATTGTCATCTCAAGACCACATTTCCATTTCTCATTGCACTATAGAAAAATAGATAAAGGAAAATGCTTAAATCTTTGGTTGTATATTTTTTCCCCTAGCAATTGATATTAGAATATCAAATTGAGCCATTTGATATATAGTATATTTAGGGAGACTATCAATGATGTTAAATGGTGTTATTTTTGAATTTATAAAGTTTGTATATGCCACATGGTAAGTTATGGACTATGATTCCATGTAGCATGTTGTATGGATAATTTAGGAATATGAGGAAAAAATAGATTGTGGCCACATGTCCTTGGGTTAAAAAGGTGGTAGATCCTCATAGTCTAGTTCTTAAATGTGTGGCTAATATGCATGAATATTGGCCATATGTTTAATATGAGTAACATGTTCATTTATTATTAGTTTAATAAAATAATAATGAAAGGATATAAACATGTAATTGTATTTCCCTTATTTTGGACTTACCATTAGTTTTTTTATCAACATGAGCCATTAATATAATGTTTAAGTTCAAAGGAATTAGTTTAATATAAGTACCTATGGGGTTTTCAAGTGAAGAGTGACAAAAATAGGATTCTCACCAAGAATAAATACTTGCTAAGTTTGTAATAAGGTAAATAATATATGGGTCCTATGTTTCAAAAATTGGCATTTCATGATAATATAATGCTACTTTATTAGTGTGGAGAATGAAAAATATTTGTATGGATCAAGTTCCACATTGTTAATTACATAGCTTTGTTTTTTAATTATATGGCTTTCCTCCTAATAAGGAAATCTATTTACATAAATATTGATGGATTATGGTTTAATGTTTACAAATTTACATCATTTTTTTGTAAAAAACTATAAAACTAAAACCTAACCTAAAAATACATTAAAAAAATGAAAAAAACCTACTTGTAGGTTTGAAGAAAATATGAGTTTGGAGGGAGGAGGGAGGGAGGAGGTGGAAAATAGTGGTGGTTGGAGGTCACTTAGCATGTACCCATTATGATGTGTCATCATTCAACTCACCCTTGTCATCATTGTAGCTAAAAATTGAGCTCACAAAGTTTTTTTTAAAATAAATACCTTTTCAAAATGGGTGCCCATTTAGGCTGATACCCTGAACCATAATGGGTACCCTTTTTTATTGGATGTGTGTTAAGGCTTAGGGCCTCATTCCTAAACAGGTACTTGTTCCTATGGATTTTTTTAGTCCAACACTTCCACTAAAAGTGAACCCAACTTCTTTCTTTTACCCATGCATAATTTTTTTTTAAATGTGTATGCATTTTACAACGAGTATGATAAAATGGGAGTACTGTTGCTCACAAAACACAATGCAATATATCTCCATTGCAACAAATAACAATCATTCCATACAAAAACTCATACAATCATGAAGACCAACAAAGAGAAAAATCATTAATTCAAAACTAAATCTTCTTTCATTCTCATAGAAACAGTTATAATATTTTCTCAATCCATTAAGGATTCAAATCTACTCAACAAGATCTTCATGTAGTTTTCTTTCGCTGCCCCAAAACTCTTCATACCTTTCCTCCAAAATCTCTGCACATCTCTATTGAACTCCATGCTGTCCTCTTCTTCTTTCCGTCTCAGCTTCTAAAACCTGTCACATTCTGTCTATCCATGCTCCCTCATTTTTTCAAATCTTCTAAAGCCGTTTTTGGGTTTTGTGTACCTCGTTCTCAGCTTTCCAGAGCATTTTAAAATTCTCAATTTTGTTACTATATGAGAAAGTTATGGCCATTTTACTAAGACTGGGTCTCATAGTTACAACCCCAAGCCATCTTCTTCTACCCAAAATGTCATTCAAACCTCTGTCTCCTTCATTTTGGGTGTGGGGTTCATGCATTCAACCCCTTAATTATTTTTTCCTGACAATTTTTCCAATATTTTCCTAAATTGACACCCATTATCTCATTCTTGCACCTCCACTACCTCCAGCACTTGCATCTAGAAGATTCTAGCACTAATGGAAAAAAAATTCAAATTCTTGGGAGTTACAAATGAATAAAAATCAATTTACAAATTGGGCATGGGACTTTGGCTCCCAAGCATAATTTTTGATTTGCAACATTTGCAATAACATTACAATTTAAATTCAAAGCATATTATTGATTTATGAAAAAGGGTCCCATATGAAAGAGCTGAAAATGAGAGAGGGAAAAAGTAACATGCCTGCAAAACCAACAACACGCCAAAAATCAAGAAAATAAACAAATTTATTTTCGGGTGTGCAAGATTGCTTGGTACCCCTAGATGCTCCTGCATCAGACATCCGGGGTAAGTGAAATGTTTCATGAGTTGAAAACTCATGAACATTTGAAGACCATATGTTTGCTTTGGATCCACCGTTCTTTATTCTTCTGAAATTTCCTCTTTCTCTTCTTCCAACATCTTGCTGGAACATTCACCATCCTCCTCCAAAGAATCCATCCTTTCCTCTTCTCCTCTTTCATGGGTTTTGTCCCATCATAAACTGACCACCTCCAACAAATCTCACCAGTGGCATCTTTTGTAACTTCTACATATAAATATGCTACATCCACACAACAATCTACAACTACATAATCTCTCTTTCTATCTTCTTGCACTAAATCCTTATGCAAATTCACATCAACTATTTCATCACACAATGTAGAAAAATTAAAATTTACTTCTTCATAAATTTGATGCTTCATGTCCACCAACATGTCTTCATTATACTCTTCCTCTGCTGCTGCAACGTCTACCTCATTATCGTCTGCTGCAATTTCTCTATGTTCTTTATCCTCCGTATCCATCTTTGTCTCTTCAATATTTAAATCTCCTCTTAACCACCTATCTATTATTCCCATCTCCTTTATCAATAAGAAATTCTCTTCATTTTTTCCAAGTTCTTCATCAAATTTTGTTCCTTTAGCATACAAATATCCTTCTTCATTATCGCTGTCTATTGTAGCCTTGTTGTGCTCTTCAACCTCTACCACTATCTCATGCTTGTTCTCCTTTTTGTCTTCCAAAAAACATGCCTTTGTTGCTGCAATCTCACTATCTTCTTCATCCTTTATAGGGGTTACTCTCACTTCTTTTTCCTTCTCTCTTTGGCTGTAACACTCATTTTCTCTACTCTTCTTCACACTGTCATCTTTCTTCATGCTATCCTCAAAGCATATTTCTATAGTATTCTATCCCTCATGTTCACTTACATACACAACTATGACAAACTTGTTGCCTTTCTTCTTTGAAATTTCGTCAAACAATTGCCACACACCCTCAATCTTCAACCTCTTAGGTATAGACTGCCTCACACTCAACGATCTGTCTACACACACACATCACCACATGGCCTGGCACAAACTGCCTCACATCGACGCTTCTGCCTACACACTCAAGAACTCTCGCTCTGATACCACTGATGTAAGAAGGAATACTATTGATTATAAAACACAATGGAATATATCTCTATTGCAAAAAATAACAATCATTCCATACACAAACTCATACAATTATGAAGACCCATAGAGAAAAAAATCATTAATTCAAAACTAAATCTTCTTTCATTCTCATAGAAACAATTACAAAATTTTCTCAATCCACCAAGGATTCAAATCTACTCAATAGGATCTTCCTGTAGCTTCCTTTCGCTGCCCTAAAACTCTTCATACCTTTCCTCCAAAATCTCTGCACATTTCTCTTGAACTCCACGCTGTCCTCTTCTTCTTTCCGTCTCAACTTCTAAAATCCATCACATTCTATCTATGCATGCTCCCTCATTTTTTTGAATCTTCTAAAACCGTTTTTGGGTTTTGTGCACCTCATTTTGAGCTTTCCAGATCATTTTGAAGTTCTCAATTTTGTTACCGTATGAGAAAGCTATGGCCATTTTATTGAGACTTTGTCTCACAGTAATGACCCCAATCCATCTTCTTCTACCCAAAATGTCATTCAAACCTCTGTCTCCTTCATTCAAGACATGGGGTTCATGCATTCAACCCCTTCATTATTCTTTCCTAAATTTTTTTCCAATATTTTCCTAAATTGACACCCATTATCTCATTCTTGCACCTCCACTACCTCTAGCACTTGTATCCAGAAGATTTCATCACTAACGACTGTTAAAATTGATAGCATCGGTCAGATAAAGGACAATTGATCGATGTTTAAACAAGTGATAGAAAGTTAAATAAAGAGACACATCCCTTGAGCCGATGTGTCTCCACTTTGTGGAGACACATCCGCTCATGGGACGCGTCTCCCACATTGATACTTATATCCTCTCCTTCCTCATTTGGGAAACATGGAAATCTATAGATGTTTACTTGTGAGGATCGACTTTCAATGAAGTAGAATTTAATCATTGCATTAACATGGTATCAGAGCCACGTTAGGAAAGATTCGATTAAATTCATGATCTTTGGGTATGTGAGGAATGAGAGAACTGAGGATGCGTGCAAATTGTTTGATCTAGTGCCTGAACGAAATACGATTTCTTGGACGTCGATGATCAAAGCTTATGTTCGGGATCGCATAATAGATGATGCATGCGACAAACAAAATGCCTGAATGGAATGTGATCTCTTGGATTGCCATGATGATGGGGTACATACAGGTCGGAAGGATTGATGTCACACGACATTTTTTGACAGATTGCCTTCCCGAGATATGGTTTCTTGGACTTCGACGAGTAATGGATATTTCCATTGCAGACGGATGGAGGAGGCACACCAACTATTTGAGTTAATACCTGTGTGGAATGAGGTCTCATGGACGGTCATGGTGTCGGGATATGCACAAAATGGGATGGTAGATGGCTTTGGTGGTATTATCAAGGACTCTGTGAAACCAAGTTTTTGGAGACCTTTCAATTTCTTTAATGTCATCTATGAGTTTCCTGCCGACAGTGGAGCGGAATTTTGGAGTTCTAATCGAAACTCTCATCCACAATTCTTGGCTGAAAATTCCACTCCTAGTACCAGGTATGTGGATCTTATTCATAGGTTTATGTTGCGGATTGTGTATGTGGGCAGAAATCCGCTAATTCACAGGATTCATTTTGCGAATATTGCTGAAGTGGAACAGAATCAAGGACCTTCAATAGAATGTTTAAAGCGTAACCCTTGAGTGATGACAGGAGATCATTCCGAGTCACAAAATTTTGAACTACAAGGTTCTTATCACAGATAAAGTCAATATAGCAATGGTAAATAGACATCAGGTATAGCAATCTATTTATCGATCGACCATTGGAGTCAACAGAGGAAGTTTGTATATATGAAATCGTCATCTTGAGGAAAATGTCGAATAGCCGAAGATGGGCCTGAGAAGGAATTCATCAAACGGGATATTAAGCGCTAGAGATTGACTGGATGATCGAGAAATTCCTTTGACATCATTCATTTCCAGTCCCATGATGAAATTCCTGGATCTCTATATCTTTTGGATGATCGAGAAAGTTCATAAGATCGATGTTCTCTATTGAAGAGTCGAACATCTCTGTTGGATATGTTGTGGAATTAGACATTGATATTTCAGGTTCTGCCCAAACTAAAATTGGTTCTTGTGAAAGATCGAAAGCTTGGAGTTGGTTGAGTAATGCTATCCTATTTTTAATCTCTGGTGCCTCTGCTTCTTGCCGTAAGAGAACTGAGCTGAGAATCATTTCTTCAATGAAGTCATAAGCATCTTTGAGGCATCTGAGCATCCTCCGAGCATAAGGAGTTGAAAATTGCATTACTTATGATGCCATTCGATGATGGAGACATCTCTTGGTGCACAGATCCATCCAACAATAAAAGTGATGGGAAGAGTTCCATATCAGACCTGTGCCTTCTGGAAGTAATGTTCATCACTTCTGGTCGGACTTTGTTGTTGGAAGTATTGTTTTTGTTGCCATCATGAAACACACCATTGTAGGATGCGCTGGGGTTCATCCTTGATCATCCGTACATCATAGAGCTTGTTGCTTCTGGATAGAAATTCTAGGTGGGTTGCAGCTGGAAAAGGAGTGCATTGATAAATTTGAATATGGTCTTTGACCATTCAAATTTAACTAGCCACCACTACAAATTCTAAGTAAAGTTGAGCCTTTGAGAAGAGAAACAATTTTCTGTGCAATATGAAGATTGAGGTGTACTGACAACAAAAGATAAGTATTTTATTATTGTTTGTATTTTTTAAATCTAAGAGTAAAATTTCAGCTCTACATGAAGAGATAAGTATTCCATGCTTAATGTTCATGAATTTTATGTAATCATTAATTCATGATATAACATTGGATAAGTGAATCATATATGCTTCTAGCAATGGTACTTTTGTTCGAGATAGTTGAGTTCAATGAACTATTAGTAATCTTCTCTTTTACTTTCAGGATGGATCAAGAAACATAAGAGATTGCTTTCAAGAAGAGCTTGATGCATCTTGTAGGTTAAAAAAAAAATGGAGATATTGCTTGCAACCATGAGATTGTGTGAATGGCTGAAGATATCTTTTGAAAAGGAAACATTAACCTTCAGAGGGAGCTCTATGTCTTACTGAGAACAAGTAAGGGTTGTAATGTTGCAAGGCCAAATACTAAATCCTTGAAGTGCCTCTTCAGTAGTTGAGATCAGAATTGCTCATGTCAGTCAACCTGGATTTAACATTGGTAGCTTCGCAAACCTATTCATAATAGAGTGATCTGGGATGAGGTTGAAGAGAACAACCCTGAATCTCTACAAAGGTGTGAGTTGGAAACCATTTCTCTAAAGAAAGTATTGTAAACAATTTTGGATGAGGAGGTCAGGAGGCTGATGCAAGTACTTAGAGCTTCAGAGGGAGTCATATCATCACTTGTTGTAATGCATAATTCTCTAAGATAGAGAGATATGAGGTGAAAGCCCTTGTTCATCTCTGAGACTAAGATGAGGCGTCATGTTGAGAGGCTCCATGACAACATCACATTGAAAGACTCTGCAAATTGAAGAAAGCCCTATATGGACTTAAACATGCCCCTAGAGCCTGGCATGAAAGAATTGATAGCTACCTCTTGGGACTAGGATTCTCCAAGAATGATGCAGACCCAAATCTTTACTTTAAGGTAATGAAAGGTGAGATGTTAATAATTATTTTATATGTTGATGATCTACTAATAACAGGAAAAAATCACCTCATTGCTCAAGGAAAGAAGGATCTAACTTCAGAAGAGCCCCAAGCACCCATAGTGTGTCTTAAGGGGGGTGTTGGAAATAAGCCACACCTGGACTGATGATGGGCTGGCCACAAGGGGCTAGTAGCTTAGTTGATAGAGCACTCCAACAACAAATGGAAGGTCCTAGTGAATGCTCTAAGCCAGTTCAAGTGTGAGCCAAAGGAAATTCACCTTATGACTGTAAAACATATATTGAGATATCTTCAAGGCACTATTGGATATGGTCCTTTTTTATAGAAATGACCAACTAGATCTACATGGATACTTTGATTCAAATTGGGCTGGGAGTGTAACCGATCAGAAAAGCACATCAGGATGTTGCTTCAGTTTAGGATCGGCTATGATCTCTTGGATCTATAGAAAATAATCTTCAGTGGCACAAAGCTCGACAGAAGCTGAATACATTGCAGCCTTTATGGGGGCACGAGAAGCAGTTTGGCTCCGAAAATTGCTTGTGGGACTCGTTGGTGAACCCTTGAATCCTACTATCTTTCATTGTGATAATCAGAGTTGCATTAAGCTCTCTGTAAATCTAGTATTCCATGATAGATCTAAGCATATTGAGATCCCCTACCCTTATGTAAGAGACATGGTAGAAAGGAATGTAATCCAGATGGAGTATATTAGTACAAGCGATCTAACAACAGACATTCTCACCAAATCTCTCTCCAGAGTCAAGGTTGAACACTTCAGGAAGAATCTTGGTATGGTTGGTATGTAATTTGATATTATGTTTGAAATTTAAATTGTTTAGAAGTTGTACTAATATATTTAAAGATGTTTAATGTGTAAACTCTTTTGTCATGTATGTAACTCCATGACCTTATGGGCCCGCTCCCCCTGTGTACATTATTGAAAGGTGACGATCTTTCTAATAATGAACACTTGTATGTGACATTGTAAAGTGACGACTCTACAATGATGAGTTGAACTATCATGATAGATATCATGTGACTTGATATCTGTGGACATGTCATGATAGTATCTCTTGGACACTTCAATGGATATCATGGGACTTGATGTCATATGGAGATCATTGTGATCCTTAAGAGATGATCATGGTGGATAATTATATATCCGTGGATATGCCATGAATTATTATGGTAGACATCATGTGACTTGATGTCAGTGCACATACCATAATGAAGATGTGTTATGGAGAATGTCATGTGACTTGACACTTTCAGAAGCATACCATATCTTCTGATATCACGAGTTAGGTGATATCATTTTTACTTGGTGGAAGTTATCTTCCCTAGCTAAGAGGGAGTGTTGAATAATGAAGATGTGTTATGAAGAATGTCATGTGACTTGACACTTTCAGAAGCATACTATCTTCTAATATCACGAGTTAGGTGATATCACTTTTATACTTGTTTGGAGTTTATCTTCCCTAGCTAAGAGGGAGTGTTAGAATTGATAGCATCGGTCAGATAAAGGACAATTGATTGCTGTTTAAACAAGTGATAGAAAGTTAAATAAAGAGACACGTCCGCTCATGGGACGCGTCTCCCACATTGATACTTATATCCTCTCCTTCCTCATTTGGGAAACATGGAAATCTATAGATGTTTACCTGTGAGGATCGACTTTCAATGAAGTAGAATTTAATCATTGCATTAACAATGACAAAAAAATTCAAATTCTTGGGAGTTACAAATGAGTAAAAATCAATTTACACTGGGCATGGGACTTTGGCTCCCAAGCATAATTTTTAATTTGCAACATTTGCAATATCATTACAATTTAAATTCAAAGCATATTATTGATTTATGAAGAAGGGTCCCATATGAAAGAGCTGAAAATGAGAGAGGGAAAAAGTAACATGCCTACAAAACCAACAACATGCCAAAAATCAAGAAAATAAAATAAATTTATTTTTGAGTGTGCAGGATTGCTTGGTACCCCTGGATGGTCATGTTTTATAAAATTTAAACTTCACACTAGCACTTTTTCTTTGGTTTTAGGCTCATAAAAGACTTGAAAACCCAACCTTGAGCCTTGGACCCATAAGTATAATGTTATGAAACCAACAAGACTAAAAACTAACTTTGGCAATATAGATGATGTCATTTTTTCAAATTTTTGGATGAAATCAAAACCCATTATAAATGATAGTGTCTAGTTTTCGAATATCTATTTTTCTGTGTAGAATATATTACTTATTAAGTAATTCAAGAATCATCCTAACTTGAAATTACATACGTTAATATCTTTAATTAACTTTTGATTTTGAGATTTAAAAAAAAAATGTTTGACCAACCTACACAAAATTCTTTACACCATGAAAAAATCATGTTACAATTATTTTAGGTCAAATTATGTTGGCCATACATAAGAGGTTTTAAAATAAAATAATCCTAGTAAAAATTTAATTAAAAATATATTTGTCAAAAAATTATAAATTTTTTCTTAACCAAACTCCAACATCGTATCATCTTTCCAAAAAAGGATTTTAAAAAATATTTTCATATACTATTTATTTTATTGTTTGTACATGTGCATGGTTTGGCCTTAAACACACCATTTGAAAATAACCATTTTTTGTACATCCTACACTAAACAAACTTTTATCATCTCAATCTTAGAATAAATTACCTATTTGAAAACTAGAAAAAAAATGCTACATTTTATACATTTACACTATGTTAATATTCTATGTGTAAGTGCTTCAAAGTTTTGCCCCAACTATGACAACTTTTTTTTCAAGGAAAACTCTTCCACTTTTTGGCCAAAAAGTGGACTCAACTTCTTGTAGTTACCTTATATAGTTCATCATATGATCCTACACCATTATTTTTTGTCATTAGGAATTATGGTTACAAGAATCATTAAGAGACCTTACACCTTATTGGTTACAACATTTGATCCACTTATTCATCCTACGCTACTATTCAATCACTTTATGTCTACTTTGGGTTATAGTGATCCACTCAGTGATCCTACACCTTTCTTTTCATTTTTACACATTGATTGCTAACATTGTTAAGTTTTTGTTCATGCTTTTTTTCATTAGATGCTATTGATGGAATTTTTGTATGTAAGTCTAAAGACACTAGATCAATCATTACATGAAGAGAAAATGGGACATAATTTATATACATCCCTTTTTACATGTGCTTGAAATTTACTTGCATTGTAGTTGTTTGTTTACTTTGGCATGCATGACTTATGATAGTTCACATGTAAATCAAACCAGGGGTAGAAAGTAGAGATGATAAGTGCATCACTTGCACTTTCCCCCACTCATTTTGTACTCACTTTAACCCTTTGTCCCTAGTGTAATAGTCTAGTGTTCAAATGGCATAATTTTGTGCAAGAGTTAGCATTTGGCCTAAACATAATTTGAACCTAAATACGTGTTTCCTAGTGGTTTGAACCTAGCCTTTAAATATGTTTTTTAGATCAAGATCAAGATCATTGGTGTAGCCTTGAACCTAGCTCAAGACCACATGTGTGACCACAAGCCCCATTTTCCAAATTAAATTAATCATAGGACCAAGATAACTTATTTCTAACCAATCATTACTTTCTTACTCAAGTGTGAAATATTCAAATTTGAATGTTAAGGTGTTATATAAGATGATAAAGCCCTAGGTAATTTTAGATCACCAATTACTTATTAATACTTTCTTTGATCAAGAGAGCATTTATAGATAAAATTGAATCAACATCATTATCAACATGCATATAGACAAATACATAGGCATTTCCATTCTACTTAGCATGCCTTTGAACTTGTTCAAACACCATTGGATTAATATAAAGGACCTAACTTCCATCAAGTTAGGATGTGGATTCCCCACTCTTGATAGCAAGCTTTATTAGTGCTTTTAAGAATCACTTGGATTGAGGTACATAGAGGCAAATAGATTTTTGAAGACTAGTGGTACCTAGTTTAAGGCCACCAATCTAAGTTTAAGGTTGTACAAGAGGTTCAAGGTCAAGATTTTCCAAATTATGACCGCATGTGTTTTTGAACCTTAACATCGAATATCACAAATTAGAGTTGAATAATAAAACATGTGTTATTATAGAACATCCATTATCATAGACATGCCTAAACACCTTTATCCTTCTTTATTAATTTTACTATATTTTTCAGTATATTTTTTAATAGTTGTCTTGACAAGACTTTTATCTAAACTAATTGATTTAATTCTTGATTGCTATTATATTATACTAAATATGATTTTAGAGAAATTATTTTTATCTCTTCAATTATACATAATCTATAATTCCCCCTTCACCTTTAACCCTAAGTTAAATATAATAATTCCAAAATATTATTCTAAAACCAACATCTTCCAAAAGACATGTGATCAACTTCCAACATCCAAAAGACATGTATTAACAATGATATTTTTATCGTCTCCCTTATTTTAATATTTCTAACTCTACCCTTAACCCAAATACAAGAAGTCCAAAAAATGGTTCTAAAACCAATATCATCAAGAAGACACATAAACAACTTCCAACATCCAAAAAACACATATTTCCAACATCTAAAAGACATGTATTAACAATGATATTTTCATTGTCTCCTCAATTTAATAATTCTAACACTACCCTTAACCTTAACTAAATATAAGTCCAAAAAATGATTCTAAAACCAGTATCTTCAAGAAGACACATAAGCAACTTCCAACATCCAAAGAAACACATATCAGCAATGATATTGTATTGTCTTCTCTCATTTTAACACATGTACTTACCATTGATTCCCAAGGGTCACCATGTGATACCTTAATGTCATTTCCTAGCTAGCTTCCTTAGACAATAAAGTATCTTCTAACTTAGAAGTGAAAAGTTTGAGGATGATTTTCTTCTACAAACCCAACTTACATAAGCAACTTCCAACATCCAAAGAAACACATATCAGCAATGATATTGTATTGTCTTCTCTCATTTTAACACGTACTTACCATTGATTCCCAAGGGTCAGCATGTGATACCTTAATGTCATTTCTTAGCTAGCTTCCTTAGACAATAAAGCATCTTTCAACTTAAAAATGAAAAGTTTCAGGATGATTTTCTTGTACAAACCCCCAAAATACCCACAAACTTACCATTGATTCCCATGGATCACCATGTGATACCTTAATGTCATTTCCTAACTAGCTTCCTTAGACAATAAAGTATCTTTCTAACCTAGAAGTGATAAGATTGAAGATGATTTTCTTTGTACAAACCCCAAAATACCCACAAATTTTATCCAATACAAAAGGTTGGAACCCAAAAGATTTGACCAATTGTATGAGGTCAGAACTGCTCCCCTTGTCCTATTCTTCCTTATAGAAAGGGAGATGTGGACCCTTTTTCAAATTGTGTAACATGGCTAATAATTATGGCCAGGACAGTTCCTTTCATGGGAACAACCCAAGTTCGATAAGCGAAAAAAGTGGGGTAAAGTTGTCTTGATTTGAATCCTGTCTGAGTTTGAATTCTCTGTCCTGATTTGAATCCTTACACATGTCCTCTGTATGACTCGATTTGAACTCTCTGGTTTTATGTCATGGTTTGAATCATTCAGTACGATGACCCAAAACTCTGATGGGTTGTATGGCTATGAAAGAGACAATAGTCCTTTTGTGCTTTGTCATTGTATAAGTACACATTTGTTTTTTCAGTGGCGACCTACCATATTCTATTATTGGGTGTTTCAGACTTAGGCTCATTGAATGTTTTAACGTATTATATCATTGAGTGTTCCAACTTTAATAGTCGTTTATGGACTGTTTGTCTGTATGTTGGTGGCAGTCTCTCTTTGGGTTGAGCTGGTCTAACAGTGTTCTGGTGTGTTTTCACTTCTGTGTCTGTTCTTCAGCTTGTATTAAAGAGAATTTAACTATAATATCATGGACTGAAAGCATGAAACGTGTGCTGCTCCCAATATATCACTAGCTGTGGTTATATGTTTCTTTTAGATTGAAGGGATCGGGTAGCCCTTCTACCCTTCTATAAACTGTAGTGTGTCTTGTAAACATTTTTCACATGATTGATTGGTGACGCTGGCGCGACATGCCCTCCGGTACCATGGGGACGGGGGAGACTAGACCTCGTGACCTGTAGAATGCTTTAGCCAATCACGATGTGGTTATATGTTAACATGTACATGATTCTTTATTAAGCTTAACACAGTATAAAACAATGACATATATTTCAAAACTTGTAAGAAATAAAGAAAGGTGATTTTGTATGTTTATTTATTTTGTGGTTTAGTGTAATTTATAGTGGCAGCGAGGGAAAACATATGATGTGATTATGAAAATAAATGAAAAAATATATTTGGAGCTGATATTTATTTTTTAAATATAAAGAAATTTGATTCTTATCTTTAGTCGAGGTTATTCTTTGTTTTATGGGTGTTGTTAGGAATGTAGACAATTTGCTTGTGACGAACATGACTCACATTCTCATGCTTCTCAGACCCCTACAAGAAGAGGCTGTCTCAAAGTGGATGATCATAGTCCACTTGCCACTACCCTATTTCTCAGATTCTTATCCTTAGTCGAGGCTATTCTTTGTCATATAGGTGTTGTCGGGAATGTGGACAATTTGCTTGTGGCGAACATGTCTCACATTCTCATGCTTCTCAGACCCCTACAAGAAGAGATGGGGACTAGTCTCAAAAAGGATGGTCTTAGTCTGCCTGCCACTACCCTATTTCTCACCAAGCTCTTGGGCATGGGTTTGGTGGTAGTTCAAACTTTGACCAATTCTCTTGCCTTGCTTTTGCTATATTACTTGTTCATGACATACCCTCTTGATAAAGAATAAAAGATTATGAATGGCAATGATGGTTGGGAGCCTTCTTGAATACTTTGGACCATGTTGATGCGTTCAATAAACTAAATAATCAAGACCCCCCTCCTCCTACTACTAGTGTTTTAGCTCTTACTCGTAGTGACCTATTATTGTATTTTGTTCTAGATATAATCTCTATTTGAACTTCATGGTGAAACTTCTTTCACCCACCTTTTTTGTGAATAAATGTAATATTATTAAATATATATTAATAAAACTATTCATCCATAAAAAGTAAAAATAAAAAAAGAAATGAATACTGACTAATAAAACTATTTAAAAGTAACATTTGAGTATATAAGATTTAATACGCTTTTCAAAGTAAAACAAAAACAAGAAAAATGATGTGTGGTGACTTTTAAAAAAATAAAATCAAAAGTTACAAACAAATATATTACTAAAAAATAAAATAATTCTTAGATAAGAATAATTAACACAATTTTAAACTAAAATAAAATTATTTTATTTACATATTTGTAGTAGTTTCAATTAATATTAACTTTTAATAGTTACATAGAAAAATAAAATAATTCGTTAAAGTAATAATTTATTTTTATCAAATTATGTGTATCCATGTCATTTGAGTTTCTCTTTTATACGAATCTTTATACCTTTTTTCAATAAATTTCGTATTTGAAAAAAAATTATGTACTTAATAAGTTAACATATGAAATAAATAATATGTTCCATTTTCATTTAGTTTTTTGAAAATTATACAAAAGGTTTTCTCAAAAAGTTGTTTATTTTATAAAAGAAAATAACATATAAAAACTATTGAAATAATTTGTTTTCAAAAGATTTCACTAGTGTTGATATTATTATGTACTTAAGATATGGATTAAATAATTTATTAAAATTGTAGATAGACTAGCTACTTTAAATATATCTATATAAATACCATGAGAGATATGAGTCTAGAGATGCCTAATTTATGTCTTAAATTTAATATATGCATCTATTTATAGGAGTATTTTAGATACATGCATTTAAGATATCTATAGTAGTCTAGAATTTAACTAAAACATAGTCAAATAGTTAGATGTGTTTTAGATTTTAATTTTTTTAAAATAGAAAAAGGTTGTTTGTAGAAAAAAAAAACAAAGGGATATAAAGGGCATTGATTTTTGACGTTGTTATATATTTATTGTTGCAATTGTTGTGTTGAATCAAGAGGAATCGAGAATCTAAATTTGTCTTTTCTCTCTTTCTTCGAGCTTCATTGTCCAAAGTACAAATCTACATACATTCATGTTGATTTGATGTGGTAGCATATGTGTGGCAACAATTATATCTTTTTGTTATGGAAGTGTTCCATTTAGTTATGGAAACATCCTTTGTGACTCTACTACCTATCATTTGAAATAAAAAATAACAATATTTTGGGTGGAGTAATAGCATTATAGGTGCTTTTGAGGGGTTTGTCCCAAGGAGGTTAAACAACATAACTACTTTGATAATGATAAAACTTGAAAAACATATAAAAAGATACAAAGAAGAAAACTTTTGGAAAGTTTTAGTATTAAAAATGGGAGAAAGTAAGTAAGTGCAACAAAGAAAATACATCAATGGCCTCTTCTAAGTATTCTACTAATAATGGTTAAAAATAATTAGTTTCTTGTTTGTTTCTATGTGTTGTTTATTCTATTGTTTTTCTATATTATCATCATTATTGTTTTGTGTTCCCATATATTTAATTTTTTACTTAATAAGCATATTATGATTGTTTATGATCATTTGGACATGAACAAGGGATAATGATGTGAATTAAATTAAAAAGATAGTCATCAAAATGGGAATAATGAGATTTTCTCTCTTATTGGGGGACATCTATGGTACTTTTGTGATAAAAATAGTCTTTAGGGGGTCATGTTGAGTCATCTTTCTTTGCTTCTTTCACTACTACATATTTATTTCATTTTCCTTTTTTAGAGATGAGTTTTTCACATGAGATATTCTCATTTTTTCACTTTTGAGAGAAATATTTGTTTGTACATGGGCACCTCATTAGGCCTTGTAGCTAGGACCCATCCATGCATTCATTATTAGTGCATCTTTGCATTTCATTATAATTTTTAAGTTGCATTTAAGGTGGGGTCTTAGAGTGAAAAAAGTAATCACCTAATTAATTATCATTAGGTCCATATTCACACTAGCATGTTTAAACTTATTTAGGTCATGTGTTTTTTGTGTCTCAATTCATATGATTAAAACACACAATGATCTTATTATATCCTCAATTAGGGTTTCTTTGTTCTTTATCAAGGATCATTCATTATATATTGTAACAAATATCATTATTACATCAATAAAAATTCTTAGGCTTCATAACAAACTAGTTGTTTTCTCTCTAATTTGTCATGGGGTGTTTTGGTTGCAGATGATTTTTGGGAGTTGTAGGGTTCAATCATCAACCCCAACACATATAATCCAAAAATAATAATAAAATATTTTAAAAAGTATTAAAAATAAGGAAACTTAATGCATAAAAATATTGGGTTCACCAAAATGTAAAGATAAAATAAAGGAGGATTTTGTATGCTTATTTTTAATTCCTTTTATTTATCTTTCTTTGGTTTTCCCTCTAATCTAGATCTAAGTAAAATATTTAATAAACTATTATGCATATTTCAAATTTCAAAATAAAGAAAATTAGATAAGTTAGTTTTACTGCTTTTGGATTCGATTGTGTTCCAATATTTTCTCGTCCTCTTCAACTCTCTATCCTGATGATGGATCACTGAGATGTGTGATCCGAAACGTTGATGACAAAATTGGAACACAATCGAATCTAGAAGCAGTAAAACTAATTTCATATGGATTGTGGAAGTCTAATTGCATTGATTAAATTAGATAAGGTTATTTATAGAAAGAAGGCAAGATAAAAAGGGATGAAGGACATTTTTTTAGTTGATGCAACTATGGTGTTCTAATTCTATTATGTTGGATTAGGAGGAGGAATTTGAAATCTAAATAATATTCTTTGTGTTTCTCTAATCTCAAGCTTTGTGTCAAGAGTACAAATCTATGGGTAATCATATCTAATCTAGTGTGGTAGCAACTATACGACTATGCTCACTGCCTTCTACTACTACAAAGGTGTCATGTTCAATTGTGAAATTTCCTCTACTACCAATCACCTACAATAAAATAGGCTTTCTCCATGGGTTGGTGTCATTATCATTAGCATCTTTATATTTTTTTTAGGAGATTGAACATCATAACTTCCTTAATTATTTTGAACCCCACAAATATTTGAAAAGATGAAAAGAAATAGATGCCTTGGGAAATGTGTAATATTAAAAATTATATCTAAAGTCAATGGGTGAATCTACAAAAGTACATTAATAGTTTCTACAACAAATTCTACCAATAATAATGGTTGTCGTATATGCTTCCTATGTGTTCCTAAGTGTTCTAGCTTCTTCTATTGTTATCATATATCATTGTCATTGTTGAATTGTGTGTTCATCCGATTAATTATAATTACTAAGAAAATCATCGTCATATATGTCCACTGTGATATGGACAAGAGATGAGGATGCAAATTGAAATAAAAAAAGATAAGTTTTAAAACAAGTAACTTAGATATAGATGAGAGATAAGAATGTGAAATGAAATTAAAAAGATAAACTTTAAAATGATCATAATCATTGTTGAATATTACAAACACAATCTCATACAACCATTTAAAAAAAATATTATAAATACAATATTATCCAAAATAATAAAATGATAGAAAGTAAAACAAAACAAAAATAATCTATTATGAAATATTAAATGTGAAATGAATTATTATACACCATATAGTCATACTTGGTCATAGTCATATTTAAAAAAACCAACCGCCAAAGAAATAAGAAAAGTGCCTGATTTTGTTGAAAATGGAAGCATGTTTAGAAAAAATGCCTAGTTTTGTTGAAAAACGGAAGCAGGTTTCTTTCAATGTTTTCTATATTAAATGGAGACGACTAATTATATTTAAAAATTGGAAGTATTTTTCAAAAGCCAAAAAAAAATATTATTCTACTTTGACCAGTGAGAATAGTGTGGTAAACCTTAAGACCTTTCTCTTTCATTAATAATTGGTCAACAGCTGTCACAATTTCCGCAATTTACGCCCTAATTTGAAAAGTGGTCTTTTTCTAAATAATGAAAATATTCAATAGTACACTATGACCTACTAAGGAATGCTTATATTATTAAATGCGGAGGAGTACTAGAGTTTAAATTTGACGGTCGGACCTGCCTGTCACGAAAAGTTTTCAACATGGTTATCCATTGGATGTTCCTTTTGAGGTTTTTGTAAATTATATATAATATTTATAAGATTATTTGAATATTTTTAAGGCGATTTGATTTTCTTTAAGAAAAATTAATAATATTTACTTATAAAATGTTATCGTAGTTTATTTAATTTATAGAAATTAATCATTTGTGGCAAATATTTTTAGTTAAAGGTATATAACAGAATTTTTATTTTATTTTTAGATATATATTTTACATATATTTACTATTTCAAATTACAAAAAGATGATCTTAAAATCTAAAAAAATGTTTTGTAAGGAAATACAATATCCAGTATTAAAAGGATATAAAGAGTTTAGCACCTTGGATCAAAAATAAGATTTTAAAGGAGTTGGAATTGATTAAGGTAAATAGAGATTTAGTAACTTAGATATTGTGAAGGATTAAATTTTATTTGTTTCATGGTGTGTTGTTAATGTTGACATATTTGATCAACTACAACATTACAATAAAAAATTAAAAACTAGAAGTTGGTAAGTTTTATTAGTGATTAAGAGTCAATGATAGAGATGACCATTGATTTCTAATGTATTGGATGAGGTCATGCTTGTGGTCTAATCGTTGGACACTTTTTCCTACATGATTTTGTACATTGGTGGTTTCACCTTAGAGATCTATAGACCCTATTTTTTTGTAATGCTTGCGTTTAAGAGTGTAATGGTTTTGAAAACACCTTGGGGGGCTTGTTATAGATAGAAGAAAGAATATGTATTTCCTTGATAGTAGTTAAGCCTTGTGGTTGACGCATTTAAATAAAAAATATGCTAGACATAGAGTGCGAATGCTAATACAACAAAAAAAAATATGTGACTATGCAACACCTAAGATTGAGATTGAGTTTTTAGTGATTGAATTTAGATGTAAGATGATAATAGTTGATCATGGATTAATGATTAAAATGACTTAGGATGATTTCTTTAAATACAAATTCTAGCTATACAAGTTGAGACCTTTGACATGTAAGGTAACAAGTAGCAACCATATTACAAAAAGTTACCTTAGAGAAATTAGATATTTTGAGTTTTAATATTAGAGGAGTAGATTGAGAATAGATAACAACTATGGAAAGAAGACCAGTCTTAGTTTACATTAAAAGATTAATCATGTAAAGTGATGAATAAAAAATTAGAATGAAGATAAAATATCAAAAAAATAAAAAAAATCAAATTAGATGTAAAAATATACATTTATGACATCCACTGAAATAATAAAAAATGAGATAATATAAGAAATAGATTGTGCACTTTTATCTTCTCAAAATTGACTGTCCATAAAACAAGGGAAATGCAAATTAATATGAATGATGTTGATAAGGAATATAATGTAAATAGAAACATATAAGCATCTATAGCCATAGGATCCAAGTAACAAGGCCTAGTCGTTTAGAAGAGCACAATGATGCCATATTGATGATGTAAATTACACACCCATGCTTATGAAACAAACCACAAATACTTCACATTCATTAAGTTATGTAAGCTTTTATGTGTGTCTATCCCTATGTAAGGTTGGGGCTTATATTGTTATTTTATATGAAGATGATTTGAATAAGACATTAAATCAATTTGGATTTAAATTTTTGCATTTTAATTTTAATCTCATGTTATTTTGTAAAGACTAGTTAAAAGTTTATTTTTATGGATATAATGATTGTATACAATGTTAATGATATGATAAATTTATACAATTTTTTTATACATGAGGATATGTAATTGTAAATAATTTATTGTGCACATTGATTTTTAATATTCTAAAAAAAATATTTATTTATGTTGATGCTTGTTTCATCTTAATTAATACTTTTATTTCTCACAATCTTCATGGTTACTTATTTCTTATTATAATTTAAATAATTATTTGATAAAAAATTATCAACACTTATAAATTAAAATGTAATAATCTCTTTATGCCTAAACTTTTTAGTATACTCTCACTTTAATTCAAGTGTAATGAATTATTCTCCAATATTCTACATGCTCTCTCAATAGAAGAATACACATGTTATTCCATGTTAACATTCAAAGAATATTAACATTATATTTCAAGTTAATTAAAAAATATTAGCCTTCAATGAGGTCGATAGATGACTGCAAAGGGCAAGAAACAAAGCGAAGAGGATTTTTAAAATCCTCTAAGGAGGGCAACAAGAGAGATGCAGATCTAGATGTTGATGGCTCTGCTTGGGTGTTTTCTTTAGTGGTTACTAAGGAGGACCCTTTAGCGGCTACTTTTGATGTTTTCCTACGTTTGGAGGTGTGTTGCAACAATGAAGATGTACTTCTTATCGTTGGTATTGGGATTTGTGGTTGTTGGTGTGTTGGGATTCTTCACCCCTGCTCCTTCCTTACGGTTGAACCTGAAGCTTGGGAGTCCTCCTTTGGAGGTCATGGTGGGTTGCTCGGTGCCCTATTTTCTTGGCAGTTTGTGGGGGTTGCAAGTGCTTTGTGCCTGTCGATGTTTGATGTTGGAGGTGAAATGGTGGAAGTGGCTTCTTTTGAGGTTGTTTGTGTCTTGAGCATGTTTTTGGTGGGTCTTTTTCCCCCTTTGCAGCTTGGTCCTTCCTTCTCTAAGGCATTGCTTCTTTGCCCTTTTACCTTGCTATGAACATGGTTGGCTTACCTTCTTGGTTGTTGGTGTCCTGAGGAATCTGATAATGGGGAGGTTTGTCCTTCGGATGATGGCCTCGACTCCTCTATGGTGGTGGTTTTGACTGGGCAGTTGTGGGGAGATCCTTTGGATCTGGTCAGTCTTGGCAAAAGAACTTTGGTAGTGTGTTACTGGACTTGTTGGTCATTGGGGGTTGATGCTCTACCCCATGGGGGTTTGGACCTGTTCAAAAATAATCTTGGTCATGGTGGCGATTTTGGTTACTTATGGATGTTTTTATTTAGTTTATCTATGGCTTTCCATGACATTATTAGTTGTAGATTTTTCTACTATAGAGCAAGTGTTTACTCAAACTCTTTAGGGGTTTGGATGTTGTCAATTTATTTGCTTGTTGTTATGGCTGGTAATTGGCTTCTTTGGCTTGCTCTGTGGTCACCCATGGTTGCAGTGTTGTTGGGTTTGAAGGTTTGTGAGGCCATCTCTTATTTTCTTTAGGGGAGATGGGGTTTGTTGCTTGTGTGGTGTTGAATGGTCTGTGTTGATCGATTGGTGTTGCTAGTTCCCTATTGCAGATGTGTTTGATGGGGGTTATATTTGGAGCTCCTTTGAGAGTTTTTTTTTTGCACAACCCAGGTGGGTTTGAGGTTAATGAGTTTTGTTGCTGCTTGCTTTATTCTTACTTTCTTCAGTTTTCCTCATTTTGTGATTTCTATTGAGGTGGGGTCATATCCTTTTGAGGTGGAGTTTGTGGATTTGATTAAAAGTAGTGATATTCTTTGGATGCCCCCCTTTCTAGTTTCTCTTGTGGAGGTGGAGCTATATCTTACTGAGATGGGGATTGGTTTGGCTAGAGGGGCTTGGTGGTGCTACTGTGGGCTTTTGGCTACCTTTTACTCTGCTTTGTTGTCATACTCTTCTATTGAGGTGAAGAGTTTTGGGAAGCTGGAGTTGTTTTTAGGGTGCTTTCACTACCTAGTTTCTTTTCTGATTTATTTTCTCCTATTGAGGTGGAGACTATGTTTGGTGATGGGATATTGGTTTGCATCCTATGTTTTCTTTTGTAAGATTTTTTTGGCTCATGGCCTTTGATGTTTCTTTGGCTTTGACTTAGGACTGTTGTTGGTTCTAAGTATTCTTTCGTTCTTGGTTATTTGGTAACCATGTGTTGGTTGTTAGTTTGTTGTGTTAGTACGATGTTCCACTAGTTTTGCTTCTCTATTTTGTTAGCAAAGTTTGATACTTTAGAGTTTGCAAGTTTCCTTTTCTTAGCTCTATACAAGGTTCTGGGCCCTTTCAAAACCTTGCTTACCTTATCAAAAATATATCGCCTTTAATATATTCATATTATGAACCATTCTTACAAGAGCATACAATCAATTTTATAAGATATGAGCATCTACAAGCTACTCTTAGACACACTTTATAGGCAAGGTAAGACCACAGTATCTACATGTTAACATATAAGTAGGTTATTTGTCATATTTATAATTTACATATATTGGGATAAATTTCATACACCTTGCAATTCTATTATTTATTTTTATTCAATAGCTTGTATTTAATTTGTTATGCATCCACATATTTGGGGGAGTCTCACTTGGAGTGATATTATGTATCACAATAATAGACAATATATTTAAATCTCACTTAGGGTCATGAAAGTTGCTAAATAAACCATGACAACATGTAAGATGTGTAAGAGTTGTCAAAATGGAAAGAGCATGAGGGGGAGTTAAGTGTGGACTAGAAGAAAATAATGGAATACTTTGAGTTCTCATAAGAATATTTCCAAAAAGGAAAATAAGACCAAAATGGAATTCTCAAGCTGGTAGAGCTAGTTTTTAATATTTGATTGTTAGTTAACTCACCATGGTTTTTGGACATTGGTTTTTGTGCTTATTTTTAACACATGGTTTTAGAAACAACTTATGATTTATAGATTTTGATCTTGACTATATTTGGATGATCAAGATAGAGGTTTGATCATAGATGTATTTTACAAGGTCATGTTGTTGGTTTTCCTCTAGGTTGATGTGTAAGAGAATCAATGACATAAGATGTGGTTTACAAAGTGAACTTGAAAAATACATCTTTCCCTTTCCATTTCAAGAAAGTACAAGAGTTACTTTCTATTATGAGAGGTCTCACATGTGTGAAGTAGTTTGACCATAAACTTGGGTGCCCATTTTGGACCCATGGTTTTAGTTCATAATTTAAGAAATCAATGGTGCTTTCCTAGGTCTTCCTTACCTACATATTAAGGCATGCATAGGGGTTTGTGTAATGTCCAATTTTTATTAAGGGTATTGGTAGGGTAAAACAATCCAAATAATTTATTCACATTAAAAAAATTACATAAATATTGTTTCAATGGCCACACTCACAAGTAAGTTCCATTTTATCCATGACAATTCTAACAAAAGCACCCAAACAAATGTATAAGATATATACAGGTTACTCACGTGAAGAGAGATACAACATCATATCAATAAGGAATAAGAGTTAATCATTTAAATGCAATTAATTATCCAATACAAATCATAACAAACACAAGTACAGAGTCATCACCACCTCAATCTACCAAAAATTTACACAAAAAATGTAACACTAAAACACACCATAATAAAAGACTACAACAAGAAGAATAAACCAAATAATTATTTTCTTAGATTCATTAACGAAGATGAAGAGATTCATTTGTATTCATTAAGAAGGAAGACACAACTCAATTTCATCTTAGTACTTTCACAAGTGTCCTATAATGATCATTTCTTCATTGGGTTAATTTTCTAAATTCATTACATATTGCCACTTCATAAGCATAAGAGAGATAGTAGGAAAATTTTACCAAAAAGTGCTCATTCCCTTCATCAACATAAGGAGATAAAGTGATCTTTGTAGTCATGTTATTTACTTATTTTCCAAC
>CM021107.1:491838243-491864526 GCA_007115665.2 Sequoiadendron giganteum
AAAAAGGTCGAGGAAGAATGTGAAAAAATCTTGAAGAGGTTTTTATGGGAAGGCTCTAAAGGGAAAAAAAGGATACCTTTGATCAGATGGGATCTGGCAAGCAAACCCAAAAATGAAGGGGGGGTAGGTCTAAGGAAAATAGGTTACCAAAACTTAGCACTTGGAGCCAAGCTAGTGTGGAAATTGTACAGACAACCAGACAAGCTATAGTGTCGCATTCTTCAGAACAAGTATTTAGACAATCCTTCCTCTTCAAGGATCTTGACAACTGACAATCTCCAGGGTGGCTCAGTGGTTTGGAAGTTTATTAAAAAATGCCGCCCTCTGATCATGAATCATATATCATGGAAAATTAGAAACAGGAAATCGACTAGGTTTTGGACTGACTCCTGGAATGGATATAGGAGCCTTTTTGAATTATTTGACTTCGACCAGCATATTGAGAAATTGGAATTAGAAGGTGGCAGTACAGTAATCAATTACATTGAAATCGAGGGTGTGGTCAGTGGGGGGAGAGCAACCTGGAAAAATCTATCACACTTACCCCTTTCTCAAGGGATTGTGGCATCCATAATGGAGGAACTAAAGAATCGCATTGTATGCACTTCTAGTTTGGAAGATGACATTATTTGGTGCGGGGCGAAATCAGGTGAGTACTCTGCTAAAATTGGATACCAGCTGCAAATAGAAATTGGTGCAAGAATAGACTAGCTGGTGACACTTTGCTGGAATCAGTCTGTGCTACCAAAAGTAGGTGCATTTTTATGGGTGGCAAGCAACTACTGATGCCTTACCGCAAATAGATTGAAGAAAATTGGACTTGCTGGTCCATCCCGATGTACAATGTGTTATTCTGTAGAGGAGGACATTGACCACCTCTTCTTATCATGCCCAATAGCAATAGGATGCTGGAATTGGCTTCAAAATTCTTTTCAAATTCAGGGGCCAAGATAGGCAAAATTACGTGAATTTCTGAATTCATGGCAATTAGGCAAAAAAAATAGTTACTGGCACAGTCTGTGGGTTTCAGCTCCATCAATGGTGATATGGCACCTTTGGAAAGAATGGAATAGGAGGATTTTCAAAGAAGAAGCTCTTTGTAGTGAGCATTTGATAGAAAAAATTAAGGAAGCTCTAATTGAAGTGGCCAATAATAGGACTCGCATTCGATCCAAATCAAAATTTTCAAAGTGGGACGAAGACATTCAAAAGGAATGGGTCAATCTCAAATGTCCCAAGGAACTACCCACTGCAAAGAAGAAATTAGATAGGAAATTGGTGACTTGGAAGTGCCCGGAAGATCTTCTTTATAAGTTGAACTTTGATGGAGCGGCCAAGGGTAATCTAGGCAGGGCTGGGGCTGGTAGCATCATTAGGGATCAGGCAGGGTAGTGTGTGTGGGCAGCGTAAAAAAAATTTGGAATATGCTCAAACAACATTGTGGAACTAGAAGCATTAACTTTGGGATTACAACTTGCATTCAAAAAGGTATCATATTAGTGGAAATTGAAGGAGACTCCCAGATATGCATTGAGGCAGTCATCAATGGTTGCTCCCCAAACTGGCAAATCAACTGTTGGGTAGGTCAAATCAAAGCCTTAGTGGTCAATTTCGATAATTATAAAATCAACCACACATATAGAGAAGCAAACAAGGCGATGGATTGCCTAGCAAATTCTGGTGTAAGTCAATCGTACAAACATATCATAGATTCCAACCCTGACACTTGGGAAGGGCTAAGAAGCATTGTCGAGGCTGATGCGACAAGGTAGCACAGGGCCAGTAAGGGACGGACCTGTATCCTCCGGATTGATGGTTTGTTAGTTCAATTTGACGGCCTAGCTCTGCACAGTGGCAGTATCGGTGGCTGTATGCAATCATTTTGGGTAAGACAATCCATTCCATATCATGTGAACCTGAATATGGCGGTAATGTGTGCAGGCATGCCTCCGTAAATTTAGTCGCTTTTCTAGGGACCGGTGCCAGTATGGATTATCAAGACAAGTTGTTTGCCTACCCCTCAGGATCTGAAATAGTCTGAATCAAAGGGCTAACGTATCACTAAACTCTACCACCAGAATATGTGAATGGCTATTAATAGACAAACTATCCAAGCTAATCAACAAAAACCCCAAATTTGGAAAAAGTAGAATGGTTTTCATATTTGGCATCGATTGCCATTGTGTCAAAGAGCCCTCAATGGCTCAGTGTAGGAGGTTGTTTAACATACCGGATCCAACCACAAGAAATGCGGTTGTGAATCTTGTATCCAAGGTTCTTTCCCTCGACCAACACTGGTGTGACAACAAGATATACGAGCTTGTTCTCTGCGCTCTGGTGGACATCACCGAAGCCAAGGAAGTCGTAGTGGAACGGCTGGACAGGTTTCTGGAAATCAACAATGCATTGGTTGTAGCCAACACCACGCTGAATCTTCAAAATGATGTATGGGTCAGCTGCCTCAAGAACTACTTTGATCCAGAAATCCTGGGTTTCGAGTCAAAAGACCCCAGCTCAAACGAGGACGAAGAAAATACAAGCGTGGATGAGAACGCTGAGGCTGATGGTCGAGCCCGCGAACTAGCCGCGGAGGAATTCCACATCAATGCTTGGGAGGTATTTCGGGTTGGGGTCAAAAATTCTGATATGAGTGCCTTCACGAACTTCATGAGCTAAGACTTGGTATGGCTCAACGAGGCTCGTCTTCAAAGGCTGATACGGATTGGGGACATCCTGGTAGCCATTTGTAGGCTTTTAGATTAACTCTAGGTGGATATCTCAAATCAAAGCAATGTAATCGGGAGTTACCCCCTGTTTTCTTGGTAACACCCATCTATAAAATATATATATATATACATTACAATTAGATATGTAAATAGTATATATGTTGTATATATATTTATATATATATAATGTATATATTATTTATATATACATATTGTGTATATATATAATGTATATATGTGATAGTTAGATATTACATAATATTTTAATATATTTAATTTGGATTAAAATAATTTGTTTATTTTGTAATATATAATATTATATATATTTAATGTATATATAAAGTTTATATATATAATTAAATATATGAGATGTTTATATTGCATGAATATATACATTAGAATGTATATTTAATGAATTAAAATAATTAGTTGCATGCAATGAAATATTGAAGGAGTAATTATTAGAAGAAATGGACATTATATTTAGTTGAGAAATTGAAGGAAAATATTAATAGTGAAGTTATGTTGCTTTTTAAAGTAATAAAGGGATTTGATTAATTTATTAGAATTAGTTTTTTGCCTTCTCTGTAATCAAAGAGGCAGTTAATTATTTTATTCAATTATTTTGTTAGCGCAATTGTTATCTTTGTTGTGAAATCATTATGAAAGGGAAATGGATTTAGAATATTCAAAAGTAGTTTATTTCCTCGCAATTGCCTTCAATGATTATTTCCTTTGTATTCTTGTTTAGGGAAATGGGTTAAATGAGCCAATTAATTCGTAAGTCTTCCAGAGGTTCTTTATTGGATGTGGGTTGTCAATTTGTAATGTCAACCGATTGTATTTCCTTGGGTAGTGCATGGTGTCTTGTCAGTGATTTACCCAGTTTCCACGAACGGGGATTTGTGCCTCCTTGTAAGGAGTGGCTTTGTTATGTGATTTGTTTCCTCCAAGTGTTTGGAGTGAGTTTCATTATATGTTACCTCCTAGAGTTGGAGTGGTTGTTTTATCTAGTTTGTATGCACTTTGGTACCCTTGGTGATTGGATTGTATGTGTGTTGTCAAGTAAAAGAGTGGCTTCCGTTAGGGGCCAGAGCCCGTAAGAGGTAAGAATGGGTAACCTTCAGAGGTAGTTTAATCAAGTGATAACTAAAACAATGTACTTAGAAGATTAGGTAGTATTTCACACTACAAAGATAAGTTCTAGCCTCACTCATAGACACAAGTGCTCATTTAGGCTTGGGATGAGTGGGAAGGCCTGGAATGGCAAGGTCATCTATCTTGTCTTTATGAGAGGTATTTGATTCCGCATTAGTAAGTATGAGGGTCGAGGGTTGGTTGAGGTCTCCAAGATATCCATTATTTAGGGTCGGGGCCTATGAAGATCCACAGTGGGTAACTCATTATGAGTTGTGCGATGACACTCTGTCTAGGACAACAGTTAGTACTTGGTTTTATGTGTATGGTTTTATTAACATACTTGATATGTTTTTATCTAGAAGCAATGTAACCCATGTCAGTGTTGTAATATTATACTTTTGGTTGTATGGTTCATGTACTTGGTTGTGTGAATATGAGTCAGCCTGTGATTAGAGGTTGTAGGGTTGATCATGTTATCTTGTTACTATCTCCTAGCATGGGGGGTAGGCCTTCGGGTACCACTTCGTTGGGTGGAACATGCACCATACATCATTGGGTCCCCCTTCGATCTTTAGTTCGTGATGGTGAGGTATCCAGATGGAGAGATCATGGTTCCCAGTATTCATTTCATGCTATGTTGTTATTTCAGTTGGCGCATGTTATTCTTACCCCTCATTTGTACTCGAGGTGGATATTTTGTATATGTATCACATTTATATGATTTACCTCATTCAGGGAATGAGAGATGTAATCTCATTGCTGAGATTATGTTATTGGAATCTTAATGTATCTCTTGTATTATGATGCAAATTATCATGTATGGAATGTATGAGTACTTAATTCTTTATGTAAGTAAATGCTATGGATTTATTATAATGTATGTATGGGTTTTAAGTAATCTCAGTCTCGTAGCCTTAGAGGTTGTTGTCAATTAGTAAGTGAACATGTATGTTAATTACACTTTAAAAAAAAATAAAAAATTGTGTGCTTAAGTAGTTAATTGCAACTTCCTCTAGGGTTATGTCGCGGGGCATTACAATGTAACATGGAAAATTGACATTTAGTCATTAGAGAGATAAAGAATTAAAGAAAACAACCACAATATGCAATATTATACTCAAATACAAATCATAATCATTCAATGGAAAACATGCATCAAGGATGAAATCAGATTCAAACAATCAATAATTTTACATTTACTGTGTTGTCATGGATTACTTCCATTACCCCTCTTTGTTTGCTTTTTCTCTTAGAAATTGGTATGCTCTTCTTTCATCTTAAGATTCAAGTATGTGAGATGATCACAATGATGAAAATACCAAAGTTTTGTGGTTAGCCATCAACGTGATGTGATGGATTCTTTTATAGAAATTATTGATTCGAATGAATGATCTAGATCAATAGGTGCAAGATCATGATCAATGGTTGAGGATTGTTGAGAGGAGTTGATTGCCTAGTTAACTAGCCACAATTTGTTATAGGATTCCAATTAACTAGTTGCATGAAGAATTAATTGAAGATTCAACTAATACTAACAATTAGTCAATTAAATTGATTGATTAGTGAATTGGAATTGATTATCTAGTCAACTGGAAGATAGAGTTAATTTTGAGGGAATTATGCATGAGAGGATAATTAATTAAAGTTAATTAAAATTAATTATTGGAGGAACGTGCAAGTGTGAATTAATTAATAAATAAATGTTTATTTATTGATGGATAATGTTAGAGATAAAATAGGGGAATTAATAATTAATTTAATTATTTAATCTAGAAGTGGGAAAGTGGTCAATTAAATAACTAATAACAATTATTTAATTTACGAAGGGTTTTGAATGTTAATTAAACAATGAATGGTAATTATTTAATTGAAATAAAAGAATGAGTGTAATTAGTGATGTAATTAAATAAGGTTTATTTAATTAATTAGGAAGATTAATGATAGTTAGAACATAATCAAATAAATAGGATTTATTTAAATTAGTCAGGAAGGGTGAATGATAATGAATTAATTAAATGAAACAAAGTCACTTAATTAATAGTAGAATATGATATTTGATAATAATTAAATAATAAGGTATTATTTAATAATTATGAGAAAATGGTGAAAATTAGTAAAAAGGTGTTACTTGTAGACTAGGATAATTTTGGGTATCTACATTTTGACCCTCTTTGATACAATGCATTTTTATAGCATTGTGTCAAAGAAAATACAAAAAATCAGGTTTAGGAATTGCCCTAGTGACAAGGAGATAGCATGGTGCCCCCTCAAAAAAAAATTGGGAATTTTTTTTGATAAGCTAATTTTATAGCAGTAAACGCGTTGGTAGCAAAAGATTTTGATTTTAGGGCACTTAGGGTGTCAATTTTTATGTTTGAAGCTCAAAGTTGATGCACCTAGTTATAAAGGGGGGGTCCTCTTAGGTCAAAAATGGTGGTAAAAAATAGTCATTTGTGTATTTTGGTTTTAAAAGTTTTAGAGCTCTAAGTTGAGATTCTATCGCAAAGTATTGGAGAGATGTCACTAGTTCCAGTCAGCTCACATCGTGATTATCGAGTCAGGACTATCCGACGGTCTAAGGGATCAAGCAATGCAGTATGTAACCCTTCCCTTGATTTTTTTTCAATTTTTGCTAGATTTTAGGGGTCAAAAATGACCAAACAAATGTGGTGCAATTTTTTCACCATAATTGTAGTCATGTTCTTTGCATCTATCAACAAGCGGATTGTAAGTGTTTGATGCGCTAGAAGTGTTTTCTAGAGTTGCATTTTTTAGGTTGCTCACAACTATTTCATGCACTACAACTTTAATGGTGCATTGCATATGTAGGATATAAACCTACATTTGTTTTCGTTCGACACATATTTTTGATAATTCACCGCATGTATTTAGCTTGTACGCATTTGAATTGTTCTTCACATTGGTAAGTTGCATCTATTGAATGGTGCAATGCATCTAACTGTGAATGAAATTTACTTTTTTTTTTGCAAAATTTGAAATGTGTAAAAGGTCCAATAGGCTAGTTTAAGCTTCTTGATTGACATAATGTGTTTTTCTTGTGAGTGTAGTTGAAATTTCCTCTGATTTAAACATGAGAGAGTCATCCTTCTTCATTTAGATTGTGAGATCATTTGAATGATGTGAAGAGGGATGTTTTGCATGCCTTGGGATTATATCATGTCACACTCATGCCCATGATTTAGGTTAATCGGGGATTGCTGACTGTTTTGGTGAAGAGATGGTACTCCAAGATGAGTTCATTTCATTTAACCACTAGAGAGGCCATTGTTACTCTTGAGGATGTGGCATATTATTTGGCTTCCAATCTATGGGGATCATGTTGTATATGATCTCGATCATAGATTAGATGCCATCCAAATATTTTTTGATACAGATGATGTATCCCTCCTAGGTGTAGATGATTATGAGATCCGTTGGGACACACTGGAAGATAGATATGACTAGATCATTATCATCTGTAGTTTAATTGTAGTGTTGTTATACTAGATTATTGAGGACATGGATTCCTTGTTGGATGGGATGAGATGCTCGTAGGTATGATGGAGCATGCCATAGTTTATGATTGGGCTCCCTACATGCTTGTGATGTTGTATTTCCAGTTGCATGATGTCACCTATAGAGGCCCCCAGTCCATCAATTGTGCTACCACTCTTCTCATGGTGTGGCCATGAGAGCATATTGTTGTATTTAGACCACTTGTAAAGATATTTGTCATCAAGGCTACCATATGTGTATATTTATCGAGGAGCAATCACACAGATCCATGTCAGAGATGTTGGTTATTCATGACATGCCATTGAATTGCTTGATTCTTTCATCTAGATTCCTTATCGATTATGTGATTTTTGGGAGGATGTCACAAAGAATATTCCTTATTGTAGGTAGACTCATTATTTGATCGATCACACTATGCAAAGTCAACACATCATAGAGTGACAATTAAGATATATTTTTCTTAGATAGTTTGGAGAGAGATGGGATGTACCTATCAAAGTTGCAGAGCTTGCTCGATAGGCCTAAGAGCTAGTTGTGTGGGGACCGATAATTAGTGTACAAGTTACAATTTAATATGTTGATTAGTATAGTGGGGTGCCTCGGTGGAGTTGGAAGATGTTGAGAATACAACTGATTACGATACCTGGTGGGCACAAAATAGGCCCATGACATTTACAAATCTCAACAGGCTTGCTCCTATAGGGAGGCTTGGAAAATATCCTCGCGGTAGGTTGTAGGGGAGAGGATGAGGAGAGGAGATGATGAAGGTTGACGTGGAGGATGGGGGGATGGAGATGATAGAGGAGGTGGTGGAGGAATAGGTGGGGATGGTGGTAGAGGAGATGGAAGCCGAGAAGATAGAGGTAGGGGTGATATAGGTAGGTGGTAGAGGTGGGATTCCACCTCATATTTTGAGATGATTGTCTCATATCCGAGAGGAGAGGGAGGTGGAGTAGGACATCATAGTGGAGGAGGTACATGTAGAGGAGTTCAGGGTGGAGGAAGTTGGGGTGAGGAGTTGATGTGGACATGGAGGAGGTGAGAGGAGAGGTTGAGATGGAGGTGGACATGGAAGAGGCTTCTTGAGAGGTAACCATCGATGTTGAGTGGTGGTAGGATGTGCCTATTAGAGAGGTCATCCATGATATCATCGAATAGGACATAGAGGAGAGAGGTAGGTTCGGCTTCAGGTTGCATTAGTATAGATATAGGGATTATAGGGACACGTTGCTCAACTAACTGGTGAGTGTGATATGGTTGTTATCAAAGTGTAGTGGGTCAAGCAATGGTAAATTAATTTAATTTTTACTACTAGTGGTACCAACATAGATTTAACACAAATGCGATATTAGAACAACAAGGAGGCTCAATATTTCCATGATCTATATGAGGGGGCAGTGGCAACAACTGAGAGGGAACCTAGCTTTACTTAGAGTCATAGCTAGGTTGGATCTCATTCCAGGAGATCACAAAGCAATGGGAGAGTTTTGGGATCGAGGAGGACTCTATATGATTGATCACCTCACCATTTTCACAGGGATCAACCACATCGATTGCGATAAGGTCACAAAGAGGACAGGCCTCCACCTTCCAACCATTCACCTTCAGGGCACAAGAATAGCATAGGCTAGGCCTATTATTGTATATGGACATGTAAATTTTTTATTGAGCATGCAAGCTCCACATCTTTTACACTTATCATGATTTTGTACTATGACATCATTTGTGGAGGTGATTACATGATATGTTATATGTATACATGTTTCTATATGATGGATTCTTATGGGTTTATGATTTTATGTTTATGCTCATGTATGGATGGATGCACATGATATTAATTATGCTCATATGTATGTATATTTAATGTTTATGATCTATGATGTGACTTATGATGCTTCTATGATATATATGCATGATGGCATTATATGTTTAGGACATGTTATACCATATTTGATATGATGCTATATATGGATGATGATTCTAAAATATGATGTAATGTTGTCTATCTTTTTGTATTTTCTTATGCAGTTTGTATGACCTATATGCAGATGGAATGTGATGTTCTAATCTTAAAAAATAAATAAAAACAATGTGATCTTCTAACATGATTATGGATGCAAGATGATGCAACTTATACATTTATTTTTAATGTTTCATAGCATTCCATTGCGATGACCATGGGATAGTTAGAAGAAATGTTAGTGTGAATAAATAATTAGCATGGAGTGAAGAATAATTAAATGGATTTTTCATTCAAACCAAGATTGATGTAATGATTTATTTTACTTGAGCTTTCAACGGTGCATCTTTTTATCATCATAGAGTGTTTTATTATGGGACAAGTGGATATATGCACACCTAAGCATTAATTGTGAAGGTAGCCTTTATTTATATTTTCCTAAATATTATGCTATATGGACAAGTGGATAGTGTACACCAAGTTGAGACAAACCTTGGTGGCATTTAGTATCCATTTGTCAAAGATTAAGACATGTCAAACAAGGAGTGCCCTAATTTAGATTAGTGACAATAGAACCTTGTTGGAATTTGTGAGGAAATAACCATAGAGCATGTTAATACTTTTTAAATAAAGTTTTAGGTGACCTTTGACTTGCATAGGATGGTTTGATTATGCTAGAGGGATCCCAATCACACACAAGGACCTTAGTTGCCCCAATCATATTATCAAGAAAAACCACAAACATAAATTAACAGAAAAGATGTATTGATCCATCATCGCTCCTCTAATCACTTGTGGATATCATCGAGTAGCATAGGACCATGACATAAGATAAATCAGATAAAAAGATAAGACTAACTAGACCAAATGAGTCAATAACTATTTAGATCTGTTTTTTCACTAATAGGTGTTTGATATGCTTTCAAAAGGTAGTGCATGTTTTAAGGAGTGAGACATTTCATGTAAGATGCTTGGTCTAGTTTTGATAATGCAACATCTTAGAAGAAAATACATTTTTTGATAAGATAGGTATCATATGTAAAAAATTGATTGGCCTAGTTGAGGACTAGTTTGGGTGTTTCATCTATTGTTCCATGATTTGTTAAGCTCAGTTATGTGTAGGATGATCTATTTGTTTGTGTCCAACATGTTAGTTTTCCACAAAGAATAGTTTTATGTGATGAAAAATTTACTATGATGGACCCTAAGGGGACTGACCTATGCCTTGGGGGCTCATCAATGATGGCCTTGCCTACGCGACACACATAGACACAATGTAGTTCAATTGACCGTGATAAGCGATAGTTTATTCTAGAATGTTGATTATGGTTAATGTTTGACAATTTATTGTGATGGACCCTAAGGGACTAAACTATGCCTTAGGGGCTCATAAGTGGTTCACCTTTCTTGTGTACATGCACAGAGGCAACGTAGTTCAATAACATGGATTGACGTTATTTTTTATTTTTTGATATTTTATGATTGTTTTGAAGTTTTCAAACGATATTTGAATGTTTTGATGTTTTTTTATTTTATGATAATGTTTTTATGTATTTGTATTTTTTTGATAACATCCTCGGATATCATGTAATATCTTTGTGAAATCCTAGGTCGATGATTACCCCCAGTCTATAATAGGACTAGTTATTTATGAAAGGATGGATATGATAAGTGCTTTGGTGCTAAATGTTGAATTGATCTCAGGCCATGAGAAGGGTGAGAAATATTTTATTATGAAATACCATATGCTCAGGTTATTATGGACAGAATCAGATAGAGTAGTGTTAGATGGTAGAGTGGTAGCCAACAACACATGGTGCTTTTTTTCTATGTTTTCACTATGGTACTTATCCAAAGTGCCACCGAAATGGTTTTCACTATAGGATGAATTATTTCTCTTTCTCTTTTCTTTTATGTTTTTACATTTTTTACATTTTTTGCTTTTGATATCACACAAGATGCATTTTTAATAGGTTTTCAGGGTGACCATTTATTGGAATTTAATGATGTTGCGATCACGATGGATGCTCTTCAGTAGATGTGGGTTGGTGATCGATAGATGGATGCAAATTATACTAAGCTGCAAATGGGGAATGTGATATGTGGTAGGTAGGAGGAGCTAGAGTATGAATAGTAGAATGTGCACTACTTGAACCATCATACTTCCCCCAAAGAGGAGCTTGGAAAACCAAGGGATTAGAGAACCTAAGGGGGGGTCTTCATTGAAGGTACGTTGCATGACATTCCCAAAAGATTTAGTATGAGACAATGGGTTCATGAATGTAAGTGGGTTCACTAAATTGTATAGATTATGGAATAATGGTGTGGAGAGAAATGTTAGATCAATGAGATCATATCTCGAAGGCCCTCATTTACATATGCCCCTAGTTATTGTGGGCATAAAGGCACAACTGAAGATCAATTTATGTTTATTCTTGCCTTTGATTTTCACTTTTTGCTTGTTCAAGTGCTTTTTGTTTTGCTCATAGGACTCTTATTGATGTTTCTTCTTTTTTTGACCTTGTATCTTTTTTCGATAAAGGATTTTTTATTCTTCCCTTTAGACTTAGAGTCTTCTACTATTTTATTGGAACTTGTTGATCCAAGTGTAGGAGATGGATGAAATTGTAGGAGATTGATGGATTGGCAAAGGTGAATGATTTATGTGTAGGCCGAGCGATGTGATCAATGTATTCCTCAAAACTATCCTTTTTAGTACCAGTAATACCAAAGGAAACTCACTCATCATCAATGAGTTGGTAGGAAATCTTAGTAGGAGCAAAGCTTAGTAGGAGAAACATCTATAAATGCATACTCTAACTCAAGGTTCTTGAGAGAGAAGGGTGATATCCCATGCAATGGACTAGAGGGAATATGATCTTGGAATGAAGAAGGATGTTCAAGGAAATCCTCCATAGGTTCATCTTGGAAAAGAGGATTATCATAGATGTCTTGATTAAACATAAAATTATCATGGACATTGAATGATTGATATGTAGATGGTATTGGTTTGATCTTTAGAAGGTATGCTTGTAACTCATATCCCTTGACTACAAGGTTTTTGATATTAACTTGGATTGAGGGAGTGGGAGAAGTATGTGATACTGAAGGCTCAACCACTATAGAGGAAGATGTTAAGGTGGTGTTAGTAAGGTAATGCTTTGGGAGGGCAGGACTGCTCTGGGAGAGTTTGTGATGGGATATAACATGCATAGGGATTTGGGTCTACCAATATATTTACTTCAATTCCATTGTAAGGGAACTTGATACATTGGTAGAAAGTAGATGAAACAACCTACATGGAATGGATCCATGGACATCCGAGGAGGATGTTATACAAGTCCTGTAGATCTATGATTTGATAGATGGTCTCAACTATAAGAGGTCCAACGTGTATAGGAAATATGATAGTGCCTACCAATTCTTGTTTGGCATCGTCATATACTTTAATTTTTATGTGTGTTTTTATCAACAACATCATTTGAGTATCCCAAGTTTTAACAAGAATTAAACTAAAAAATTTCAAGCCTGCTCCTCCATCTATTGAGACTCGTTTGATTTGATATTTTTGTATGAACTTCAATATGGAGTATGGAAAGGGTTTCGCATAGGAATATCCTTAAATGTGATGAGACACTTAGGATTGTCACTTTTGGTGGGTATAGATGAAGTTTCCTCATTAGATGGGTGGATGTTGTTTACCGTGTACTCATAGGCAATATTGGTGTAATTTTCATCATCTTTTTCACCTATTTTGGAACTTGAGGCTTTTCCCTTCCCATGGGTTTGTAAAGGATCCTTGAAGATCGTGTGATTCATGTTAGTGGTTTCAATTTGGTTATCAAGTTCTATCATTTCTTATTTGATAAGATCCTGTATGGCATTGTTAAGCTTAAAATAGTTTGAATTTTTATGTCCTTTATTCCAATGGTACTCACAAAAGTAGTCATTAATCCACTAAGATGGTTTGAAAGGTCTTGGTTCATATTGTTGGATCTCTAAGATTTGTAGTATGTTTTGATGTAGTAATTTCCTTAAAACTACCTTAATTGGTTCTCCTAAGGGTGTGTACTTTCATCTTGGTTGGGGGGCCCTTGGAGGACCACGTTGTGTGTTATTTTGGGCCACATTAGCAATTTTTTCATGCTTATGTGGAGGTTTATTGGTGTTCATCATTGTGGGTCATTTCAAACTAAACATAAGATGAGGTTTATTTATGACCTTAGTATCTACAATGTCGTAATTTGTCATGTTTTTGTTTCGTGACCAAAATTTTCTCTTGTCATTGGAATTATTGTGAGAAGAATAATTGGTATTCTCCTTAAATATTTTTACAAGCCCTTTATCAATGAGGGCCTTTTCGATGGAGATTCCTTTCTCTATAACCTCCTCAAGCATGTTTAAACAATGAATCTGTAAGTGGAACATCACCTCCTTGTTGATGTTTTCCATAAAAAAATGGACCAATTGTTTTTTTTCTATATGGCATGTGCACTTATTGGCTAAGATTCTCCATCTTTGCAAGAATGAATTGAATGTCTCCCCATCCTTTTGTTTCGCATCACACAAGTTGAATATATTAATATCATTCAATATATTATAGGAAAAGTGTGTGATGAACTTATCCATTACTTTTCTCCAAGTGTGTATTCCTAAAGGTAAGTGTGTGAACCATTTGAGGGCTTGGCCTCGAAAAATCCATGGAAAAAGTCTCATGAGGTGTGTATGTTCATGATCCACATCTAAAGACGTATGGAATTCTTGTATGTGTTCAACGGGGTCTTCCTTTCCCTTATATTTGTCAAATTTAGGAATAATGAAATTCATGGGAAAGGGGGGTATGTGAATGCTCCTATCAAAAGGGTAAGGGCATATTTCCTCTACTGACTAGGTTTTTCTACTCCTAGTTACGTGTATTTTGGTCATTTGGTTTAGCAACGTTTGTAACTGTTAGGAAAAATTTGATTGCGGAATAAATTTTCCTAATGCCAAGACTCGGAGGAGAAGAGAGATATGACTTTTAATGTCTATAGTTACATTTCATTAAGATGCACATCAAAGAATTAATAGAAAAGATAAATAAACTCAAACATAATTAGACACCTGATTTACGTGGGAAAACCCTTATAGGAGAAAAACCCACCACACCAAAGAAAGATCACTTGTATTACAACAAAATATTTTACATACAAGTTACAAACTCTCCTTCACAGATGACAATCACTACAACAAAAAATTCCAGATTGTTCTTGTATAGAATATCTCACTATTACAATGTTATCTCTCTACATACAATAAAATTCACAGAACTATAGAAACTCCAAATTATTGAACCATTGAACCCGTCATTGTTCCTATTCATTACAATGTATAGCAACTCCTCAACCGATTCATTTTCCTTTGCAATCAATTTAGTTCAACTTCCAACCATCGAACTGCTCAGGAATCCAAACACCTTTGTTCAGTCAGCAAATGACCACTGATTGATGTACACATCAATAGTCAACGATTGAAAACTTTTCTCCTTTATACTGCGCTACTGCTTTGTATTCATTGAGTCCCCGTGGTGTGGCGGTTTAATTCGCTACTGCTGGCCAGGATGTTAAAGTCCACAGTGTGGCGGTAACCTCTCTACCGCTTGATAGTTTGGTCGATGTCATGGTATAGCGATGTCCACCGCACTACTGCTCGACATCCAATAAGTTATTGCAGTATGGCGATAATCGTGCCACCGCAACCCAAAGAACAAATTCCCATATTATGACAGTAAATTGTTCAACTGCCAAACTATGAGGGTTCACCACGTCACCACCGCCCACACAATGACCACCTGCGGTATGGCGGTAACCGCACCACCGTAGCCCAAGGGAAGAGCTTCCACGGTGTGGTGGTAACCACTTGAACGTCCTCATAGTATTACAGTTCCATTTCTTAATTGTTGTGATCGATAAGAGGCTCCGTAGTATAGCAGTAACCACGCTACCGTGCCTTAGTGAATAGTCGTCCATGGTATGGTGGTAAGAGCTTAATCTGAACTCGTAAGTGACTTTGCTACTTGGAGACAAAATCAGGGCTTCAACCAGTGAGTTTGAGGCACGTATTCTCAACAATCTCCCACTTGATGAAGAACTCACTGAACCCCATTCAATAACTGAAGTCATCTAATCTTCTAGACCCCAAGGTCCATCGAACTTGAACACAATCTAAACTTGTCCATGCTTACTAGCTTTGTCAATGCATTAGCAACATTCTTCAGAGTATCCACCTTATCTAAACTGACCTTTCCATCCTCCACCATATCTCGTACAAAGTGATACTGTACATCAATATATTTTGTCCTGGCATGGAAAGTTAGATTTTTTTCCAGAAAAATAGCACTCTGACTGTCACAATAGATAAAAATATGCGTTGCATCAAAACCAATATCAAAAAACAACCTTCTATTCCAAATTTCTTCCTTATAGGCATGAGTTTCTACCATGTACTCAGCCTCTGTAGTAGATAAAATGACTACAACCTACCACTTGCTCATCCAACTAACTACAACACTAGTGGACCTTCTGTTGTCAATGTCCCCTGCCCAATCAGAATCCACATATCCATGAATGTTGAGAGTCCTCTGTGATCCAACTAAATTTCCATAGTAACAAAGAGCATATCCCGAAGTTCCCCTCAGATATCTAAAAAATATTTTCACAACATCCCAATGTGTCCTTCCTAGATTCGACATAAATCTGCTAAGAACTCCCACTGCTTAGGCAATGGATGGCCTTGTACATACGATTTCATACATTAAACTACCAACTGCACTAGCATAAGGCACTCTGGTCATGTCCTCCATCTCAGTAGGAAATTTTGGGCAGACAAAAGGCTGGACTAACTTGACTGAAAAGAAAAGCAGGCAACACGATCCTAAGACTAATGATAAGGATGTCTATCTAGGCCAAACAAGGCTATCTCGTGAGTCCTCAATATACACACGGTATGTGGGGCACAACTGTGAAAACCAACTCATCACAAGCATGAGTTGGGAACCCCAATGAGGTACTAGAGGCTCAGACCAACTCTTTACGTCTTATCTAGGTATCACCCGAGCTTCAATGCTCTGCTAGACACGACATGACTAGATTGAGGTACAACTTTCGCTCTCCCTCCATTATATACCTCATCGGTAACGCGTGGTTGGGATCATCCCTCGAGTTATGAAATCTTAGGCAGGTCCCACTAAGGGAAGAAGATACTAGATGTCTCAGTTGGTCCTCTAACTCGCACGTAGCACAAGGGGAGAGCTTAGACGCACTAGCACTTCCTAGGAAGAATCGACTAGACAAGAGTGAGCTACGATTTCTCATCACCTAGGATCACCAAGAGGTGCAAGGGGAGTGGATACGTCAACAACCCACTCACAAGCACAACAAACAGTTGTATATTGACCATCTAATTAGAGCTACGTGTGCCTAGCTAGTATGAAAAATGACAAACAAACTAACTAAAGGTCTCAGACTGATCATCCTGCAGAAGATGCATTAGTTTCAGACCCCCAATCTTGGATGAACGAGAAACAACTGCACAAATTGTTATATGGAAGCAAGGACACTCACAAACAACTAAGTTAGTAGATTAGTATATGAAAACATAAGCAAAATGACACAAAAAATAAAAGATTAGGGTTTCAGATTTCACCTCAAATTCGTCTCTATGTGTGGCAAGCTCGCCCCTCTATTTGTAGATGTAGATTCACCTGTTCTGGGGTGCAAAAATGCCTCTTCAAGCAAATTCTCCCTTTTTAGCAGATTCACCTCGACAGAACTGGCAAATTCGCCTCTTTTAGCAGAATCGCTCATTCAGAGCAGGCATATTCACCCCTTTAAGTAGAATCACTCATTAAGAGTAGGAAAATTCACCCCTTTAAGCAAAAACGCCACTATGTCATATTAGGTTCACCTTTGATTGCAATTTTACCTCTGTAACTGAAATTTGAACTTGTAAAAAAGGCAAAAAACAAAGGACATGAAAGAAATGACCTGTAACATGGGTCCCAATGGGCATTCCAAAAATGCGTGCAGTGAAATTTTATTAATCTAAAGTGCAAAACACAAACAAAATACAAGGAAAGAGTAATCAAAACCACACCTGAGATAAGGTTTGAGTTAAACTTGAACACACATAAAGAAGGAACGATATTACCTTGCTCAAGTTGATCCTTTGGTTGTCCCTATTGATTGCTTGATGTGTGTGCTTCTAGATCAATTTTGACAGCATAACGACTTGTTGTAGTTTGATTTGGATGCAAAATATGGTGGATTGAGTGCAAGATGAGATGGGTTGTGAGATTTTTTTGATAGAATGTGAATGAGAGTGTTAGGGTTGCAAAATGGCTAAGTGTTAGTCATTTAGAAAGGGAGAGAAAAATGAATGGTCTAGATTCATTTTGAGAGAAGATCAAGGGTGGAGATCAAAGGGTTGACTAAAGGAATTTTTAATTCCTTTTTAATATGCATGGGGAAGATAAAGGAATTTGATATTCCTTGGGAGATGGGAGAGGAATTAAAAATTCCTTAAAAGGACTTTGACAAGACAAGAAGGAATTAAAAATTCCTTGGGGGATGGGGAGAGTTGACAAAAGGGTTGATTAGACTAGTTGATCAATGATTAGGTGAAGGTTGGGTGACCAATGAGGATTAGGGGACAACTTACAAAATTTGGAGAATGTGACACCTCCTAATCATGGATTAGGAATGTGCACATCCCTAATGATGGGATAAGGAGATGGATTAGGATTAAGTGTGGATGAGACATAAAGGGAATTAAATAAATGTGTTATTTATTTAATTATTGGAAGAAAGGGATAAAGGGGTAAGGTATTTAATTATTCTTAAGGATTTAGAGGACTTTAAGGGTATTAATTAAATAATGGCAATATTACTTAATTAATGCAGGAAGGATGACATTTAGATGAAAAGGGATAAATTTGACTAAATGTAAGTGATCAAATTTAGATGTCTACAAGTACCACCAAGATCAACTGTATCATGAGTCTGTTCATTGGCCCCCATGAGAATTTTCAATCTCTTCATTAGATTTTTCATGAGGAGCCTCTTCAACTACCTTAAGTATCATCCCTTTTTGCAAACCTGGAATTAGGATTTCATCCCTTGAGGCTGCTTTCTTGGAGACCTTAGAGTTTGAGACCAGAGAAACAACATGGGGTTCATGACACACATCAACCATGTTAGCGGAAGAAGCTTCAGGCTAAGAGGGGGAATTGTTTTGAACAATACCCCCTTGGACACACTCACCCTTAGAGGAGGGGACAACAAATTCAGCCTTAGGATCCTGAATCACTGGCTCTAAAAGGGGTTGTGAATCTACATTGAGCTCCTCATGAGACATTTTATTATAAGCATCTATAAGGTGGAAAAATTCCTTGCAAAATTGGAAGAACTATCTAGTGTTTTCATACTCTAGTGGTTGGGACCAGTTTCTAAACTTTGACTTAAGGAGAACAAAGGTCGACAAAACTGAGTTTACTGCAACATTAACACAAATCCAAGCATATACTAACCTAGACTTCTCTTGTGTTATCTTTTCAGCCGCTAGGAGACTACCAAAGGAATTGGAAATCCCTTTAATAATTCCCAACTCCCAAAAATCTGGGGGTATCCCAAGAAGATGAAACCAAGTAGGGGCCATAGCACCCAAGTTTGTGAAAGGTTCAAAGCTTAGTTTCCACTTGCATAAAGAGAGGAAATTCTTAAAGCCAACATCATATTCCTAGGGGGATCCTATTAAAACCTTTAGCATGTCTTCATATACCACAAAGGAAAAGAGAAATATTCCTTTGGGCATTGCACTGATAGAGACACTTCCTTTTAGGTTCCAAAAAGAAGCAGCCCAAAGCATAACCTATTCAATGTTCAACTGATATGCAAAGAATTTTCCAACCAATGACAACTTGTGGTCGTCTATTGCCTTCATCATCAATGTTTCAAGAACATCAACTTTCCATCCAAAAACTGAGCAAGAGTTAGACTTCATGTTTAGTCTACCCATAGCTAGTGCACTGACACCCACTAGTTTCTCCACAAAAGAGATTGGTTCTTCCTTAGAGAAGAAATATTGAAGTCCAAAAGATGGGGACAAAGGCATCTTGCTAGAGGTACTAAGTGTCCTTCCCATAGGAGAAGGGATAAATGTATGAGAATGGGAGCCCACATGGGGACAACAACATTGGGAGTTGCTAAAGTAGGCACAACACCAGACAAAGGGACAACATCCTTGGAATGGGGAGCCTTCTCGAGCCCCCCACCTGACCGTCCCATCAGGCAAGCAACTTCGAATAGAAACAAAAAATTCAAAAAATACAAGAGTGGGAAAGTTGTTGAGAGGAGAGCCGAACTCCTGTTATGTTAGGGTATTAATGAATATCGGGTTTCCCCTTAAAAAAATGTAATTAAATTGGCTTGGAAAATGAATTAAAGGGTTGTATAAGGAAATATTAAGCTCAATTAATTAAAGGAGACCTAAATAAGTGTGAAAGTGTAAAGAGGTACACTTTACAATACTAAAATAAGCCACAATTAAGTCTAAATTAATATGAATTCCAAATTAAGTGTGAAAATGTAAAAGGGATACATTTTTCTACACTACATTTAGCCCCCACTTTAGTGAGAGGACGACCTTGTGTAAAAATCACACTAAAGTAGACATTCATCACATATGTATACAATAACAAAAAGATTACTCAATCATACAACATCAAAGACTTAAAAATAAAAGTAAAAACAAAAAAGGTGGATCAAGCCTTGATTGTCCATCATGATGCAGAACAGGCCTCAATTGTTTGTCCAAAATAAAAAGGTGGATCAAGCCTTAACTGTCCAAACCAATGTGGAATACGTCTTGACTATTTTTCCAAAAATGTTCACAAGCGGAACACGATGTCCACTATGCAAACAACAATGCATGCTCACTCTAGGCTAATGGAACCTCCGGTTTTCCACTAGGTGAGCCCCCAAAGGGTAGAAAATGAGAGAATATTATTAGGCTCCCATACCATATCAAATCTATCCCTCTAAAAACTCCAATAAGGTACCACAAAACAAAAAATTCAAGCTTCATAAGGCCTAACAAGTTGCGTTATGGTAAACATCTATGAAAACAAGGCAAGGCTCCACTAGCAAGAAAAGTGTGTTATGCTTGGTGGCCTTGAAAAGGATTCGAGATTCACAAGGTTAGCAAGTTGTGTTATGTTGAACACTTATGAACAAAAATATAAATAAGCATGTTCAAAGGGATTTCACTTAGTTCGTGTAAGGTCTCCCTTAGGGAACACCGTGCCTAATGTCTCCAAGAGAGGACAAGTCAAGGATAGAAGATTCACAATCTTAGGGAATGCAACACGTAGCATCACCACTAAGAGGAAAGTCGTATGCTTAGAAATATCATTCTCTCAGAGGGCATCAAACCCAATGACACCACCAAGAAAAATATGCATTGCAAGAAGAAATAAAATCACATAATGAAACATAACGAATCTCAAAAATAATAATGCCCCCACTTTAAATAAATTTCTAACATCATTGCAGTGATAAATTTACTTTAAAGTAGAAAATAATTAATGCTAAACATTAAGAAGACATGAGAGCTTATTCGCAAATCCCTATGCCAAGTCATATGTTCTTGAATGAAGCTACGTAATGAAAAAGAGAGGAATGGGTTGCCCCAAAAATGAAATCCCAAAACATATAAGGGATCCACAAATTCAGAGTCAGTGTGTCATTTCTATAATGTGATTATAGAGCTCGAAAAACATCATCATTCCCTAAATACTCACAAAACAAGAATAATGGCACCTAGAGAGTGAAAACAAAGAAAAATATTTTGAGTCAACATGGAAGAGACCTAAATTTCTTGACGCCTTTCATCATCCACAAAAGGAAAGCACAAGACAAAATAAAAGTTAAATGTTTAAGACGTATAGAAGAATGTAGATACAAATAGAGGAATGCACATGAAGAGATATATATCAAATAAAACAGTACGAGGGATCAAATTACGCACATGCAATCACATAAAGAACATAATAAATAAAATAAATAAAAATACTAGTAACACAAATGTGAGTCAACCTATAGCAGGCCGTCTGCATCCTAATCTCGTTCAGTACATGTAGAAGGCAGAGAACTAACCAAAGGGATAACATCAAGTGCAAAACTAGGACAAGGGTATCTAACCCCTTGCCCCCACTAGTGCAGGACAAGGATGAGCTAAGATAAGTGATGAGAATGAGCTCCTTGCAATAAAGAGAATGATTTACAATGAATGTAAAGCATTTAATAGTGAGTATGCTATGATCCTATAACTATCACATGAAAAGGATAAAATTTTATGCTTTTACTCAAGATGGATCCCTAGGGGATCTAAATTTATTCAATAATTCACCTAAACAACATTATGTCCAAAGAATCTATGATAGGTACAATATGGTTCATTTTGATTAGTTTTCTTTTCAGTTAGGTTTTCATGTTTATGTGGTAATTCGATTAATCCCTAATGTAAAAGAGTGTAAAAGGCATTCTCAATCTTTGATATTTTTAATAGGTCATGGAAAGATTCAAGAAGATCATACATCTCTTGTAGTTGAAGTTTTTGATGTTCATGCAGTTTCAAATTCTTCTTCTTTGGTTTGATAATTGTTTGGTCATCAATTGCATATTCTAACTTTATGGCCTTTCCTTTTTCAAATAGTTTAGGAGTAGTAATGTGAATAAAATTTGTGCTTTCTTTTCTCTTATGCATGGGAAATGTATTAGAAGCTAGTTGAGGAGGAGAAAAATTGTTCTTAATGAGATGGACCAGGGTACATATAAAATATATTCATTTTTCATGCATAAGCATCTTTCGTATTTTCCCTATGAGAGGAATGGTATTAGAAGCAGTAGGTTCGGTTCTCACAAATTCTTGCAATTTTTTTAATTCTTCAGTTATCTTTCGTACATTTTAAGAGACATTAGCAACCATTCTTTAAACATCATTCACTCTAGTTGTAATTAGGGAAGTCATTGGAAATGAATTATGAAGACTAGGATCCATAGAGGGTTGACTAGTGTCAACACTATGAGTGAAAGAGTTGGAGAACCCAATATCCACGACGAATGGTGTATCGCAAGATGCCATGAGTCTCAAACTACGTCTCACAAAATTATTGGCAATAGGAAACCGAGTTGTAAATCTCAAACAAGTTTCAAAATCTCAGTATGCACCCAAAATGGATAGAAGGTGAAATGCAATGAAATTTCCTAGGATGTAAAGTACAATGTAAATATGTAAATGCAATTTTCAGATTTCAAACAAGATGATTTTTTTATTATGCTATGTAAAAACCTAAAAAATGATGTCGTGTAAATGTAATTTTGAGTTCACACAATGAACTAAATTTATCTAATTAAACTTAATATGATCAATTTCAAGTAACAAAAATTCCACAAACTCAAACAAAAAACTAAAAACAAAATAGAATATAGAAACAAATGTTTTAATACCCAGAAATTTAGGAAACAACCCTTATCAGGTACTCATTCACCCAAGGGTGAATGGGTCCTAGATTAGGGTTTTGAATTTTTCTTTTGCAAGTTTCTAAGTTGATTCTAGTTGTTTCTAGATTCAGATTTCAGATATTGAGTTACAATTTCATATTTTTGTGAAATTAAGCTTGAATGCAAATACAAAATATGAATAAATGAAAAACTTTGAGACCTAATTTGATGTTTAATTTTGATTCAATTTTCAAATGTAAGTGAATGATGATGCAATGTTATGTAAAAGCTTCCAAAATGATTGATTTTTAAAATATTTTTTAGATTTAAAGAATGCAAAACTGTAATCCTAAAACCCTAAATGAGATGCAAAGTTAATGCAAGTTAAGAAACCCTAAATGAGATTCAGTTCAATGCAATACAATGAAAATGAATGCAAGATCTAGATCTAGGGTGAAAATGGACTCCAAAATCAGAAAATGCAATGATCAAAAGTCAGGTTCACCAAAATGAAACAAAGAAAAATGTGTGTGGTTATCAAAATATGGGTATGAACCACATAGGGACCTATTTTCCTTCTATTTCATTAGTAAATGAGATCCACACCATGAAATGACTATCAATCCCTAGGTGAATCAAGTCAAAGTGGGAATCTACATAGTTCCTTTTTGTGCAAGGACGAGGATCCTGGTCAAAAAATAGTTTGGGGAGAAAAACTAAAAAATAGTAAATCAACTCCAAAATGCAATCTATCACAAAGAATAGCTAGATGGAAGTCAAAATAAGTAGAACCAAAAATCATATCAAAGATCATAAAAGGGCAGAATGATTTTTAATAGTCACCAAAAGTTAGTTTCTGAAGCTGATCTAGGACACATTCACCCAAGGGTGAATGGATCCTGAGTTAAGGTTTGTCTACAACTTTCAAGAGCCTCTTCTCTAGATATGAGTCTTCTAATTTTCCCAAGTTTCAAGTTCGAAAATCCAAAAAATAAATTATATAGATGAGTTTCCATGAGAAGATGACAACTTTGACAACTTCTTGCAACTTTAACAACTTCTTCAATTTTTCTCTTCAAAGGATCTTCAAGATTTCTTCCACCTAAATCTGAAAACACAAATCAAGAGGGAAAAATGTCTTGTTTTTTTCTGAATTGGGGTTTACCCTGGTCATACTTTGTTTTGGTAATCAGAACTTGAAATGAAATAAAATAGCGTGAAAGGAATGATGAATGAAAAACTTAATGTCACAACTCACCAAACCCTTGAATAAACCTTAGAATGTAGATCTACAACTTGCATGAAATGGCTTCAATGGATGTGGATCTTGAACCTTGAATCTTGCTTGAGATAATGACTTTGAATGCTTGAATGGATCAGGTAACCTACATCACCATATTAGCTCCAATAACATGCATGATGCAAGAAGACTTTGATATGAAAATTGGATCTTGATTGTTGCAATAAATTTTCAATAAATCTACCCTCGAATGCCTTGAATTTCTCTTGAAATACTCTCTTAGGTCTTGAAAATTTCTAGGTGAAACATATTGAGATAACCTTATGTTTATAGCTATGTATTCACAATTTCTTGAAATTCAAATATCATAAGCCGACATCTGAATATAGATTTGAAAACATTAAAATACCATAAAAAACATAATTTAAGTTTAGGTCCTAGGTCTAAGGAAGGACACATTATCCCATGGTAAAATGGGTTCTAGGTCCCTAACATAAGACACACATTGCTCAATGAGAAGTGTTATGTTAAGGTATTAATGAATGTTAGGTTCCCCCTTCAAAAAATGCAATTAAATAGGCTTGGAAAATTAATTAAAGGGCCAGTTAAGGAAATATTAAGCTCAATTAATTAAAGGATCCCTAATTGAATGTCAAATTGAAAAGAGGTACACTTTACAACACTAAAATAAGCCACAATTAATTCCAAATTAAGCGTGAAAATGTAAACGAGATACATTGTTCTACACTACATTTAGCCCCCACTTTAGTGAGAGGATGAAATTTTGTCAAACTCACACTAAAGTAGACATTCAACACATATATATACAACAACAAGATTACACAATCATACAGCATCAAATACTTTAAAAAAAGTAAAAACAAAAAAGGTGGATCAAGTCTTGGCTACCTAACACGATGTGGAACAAGCCTCAATTGTTTGTCAAAAAGAAAAGGGTGGATCAAGCCTTAACTGTCCAACATGATTGGGAACACATCTCAGTTATTTATCCAAAAATGTTCACAAGTGGAACGCGATGTCCACTATGCAAACAACAACGCACACTCACTCCAAGATAATGGAACCTTAGGCTATCCACTAGGTGAGCCCCCAAAGGGTGGAAAATGATAGAATCATATTAGGCTCCTGTACCATATCAAATCTATCTCTCGACCAGCTTCAATAAGGCACCACAAAACAAAAACAAAAAATTTGAGCTTCATAAGACCTAACAAGTTGTAGTATGCTAAACACCTATGAAAAAACAAGGAAAGGCTCCACTGGCAAGCAAAGTGTGTTATGCTTGGTGGCCTTGAAAAGGTTTTGAGCTTCACAAGGTTAGAAAGCTACGTTATGTTAAACAATTATGAACAAAAATATAAATAAACATGTTCAAATTGATTTCACTTAGTTCATGTAAGGTCTCCTCTTAGGGAACATCATGCCTAATGTCTCCAAGAGAGGACACGTCAATAATATAAGATTCAAAATCTTAGGGAATGCAATGTATAGCATCACCACTAAGACGAAAGTCGTATTCTCAGAGATATCATGCTCTTGGAGGACATAAAACCCAATTAAACCACCAAGAAAAAGACACATCACAAGAAGAAATAAAATTGCACAATGAAACATAAGGGATTTCAAAAATTTCAAAAATAATAATGCCAATGTATGCCCCCACTTTAAAGAATTTTCTAACACCATTGCTATGATAAATTTTATTTTAAAGTAGCAAATAATCAATGCTAAATATAAATAAGACATGAGATCTTATTTGGAAAGCCTTATGCCAAGTCATATGTTCCCAAATGAAGCTATGTCATGAAAAAGAGAGGAAGGGGTTGCCCCCAAAATGAAATCCCAAAACACATAAGGGATCCATGAATTCAAGGTCAATATGTCTTTGCTACAATGTGATTATAGAGCTTAGAAACATCATTATTCCCCAAATACTCACAAAATATGACTAAACGAAAAACTAGGAGACCTAGTTTGATGTGAAATTTTGATTCAATTTTCAAAATGTAAGTGAATTGTGATGCAATGTTATGTAAATGCTTTGCAAAATGACTGATTTTTTAAATCTTTTTTTAGATATAAAGAATGCAAGAATGCAATCCTAAAACCCTAAATGAAATGCCAAGTTAATGCAAGTTAAGC